>JADAZR010000059.1:0-312923 GCA_014872995.1 Diaporthe citrichinensis | reverse complement strand
TATAAAGTTTTATGTATATAAGTAATACCTTTTAAATTAAACTTTTTTTTTTTAAATATATATAGTACATACTTTAAAGAATATAAAACTATCATAAAAGTAAGAAAATTATTATATTAAGTATAATAAAAATAATAAATAAATAATAAAAGGATAATTAAAAGTAACTTATAAGAATTACCCTTAATATAATAAAAGTAATAAATATTAATGTTATTATAATTTATATAAGAACCTTTATTATAATTATATATAAAACTTTTAATGTAAGGAAGATATAAAATGCAGCGCTTAGTAATTTATTATAACGCTTTAATAATACCTTTTTTTTTTATATAGGTTATCTTAGCCTTATTCTTAGAAAGTGCTTTTATTTAGGTCTTAAGGGAGTTTATATAAGCTTAAAGGTTCTTTAAAGTTAAATAAAAAATTAATATATGCTTTAAAAGTAACTTTTAAATTACATAAGGAAAACTTACTTTTAAAAAGATTATTAAGTAGTATCTTAACCTTAATAATAACGCCCTCCTTATCCTGCTTAGTATCCTTAGTAATCTTTTTAATGTACTTAGTTTTTAACTTTTTAAGCTTAGGGTTAAGGAGAGGTGAATCCTTATTAATCTTTTAATTATACTTTTTGTGCTTATTAATTATTTTTAATATAGTTAGGAAGGTACTTTTAATTAATAAAAGTAATTAAATTTTAATTTAAAATTAATTAAAAAGTTTAAAAATAAGGTTTAATTATTAATTAAGGGCTACGTTAAAGAGTTATAAGTAGCTAAAGTTGAGAAATTAAGGTGCATATAATAAAAGGAAGATTAAATATTAATGATTTATAGGGTTATAATTAGAAGTTTTAAGTATAAAAGGTGTTGCCTTAAAAAAGTAAGGTAATTACATAGTTTGAAATTAACTTATAATTAGGGGGTGTATTGCATAATGCACCCTTAACCTTAATTTAAAACCATTTTTTATAATGCATAAATAGCTAAATTCCTTTTATTTCTTCTTTTATATTACTCTTAGGAGATAAACGCGTTTATAATCATGGTTCCTGCCCCTATATGGCCATTGTAGCTTTCCACAAGTGTTTACCTACTGCCTCTCCTCTGCGCGTACATGTTGGAGATCCGGCGAAGAGTTATCTTCTAACAACCTGATAGGTCCGCGAGCAGTTCACCCAGGACGCTGTGGCCCGGATGGCCACGAACTACAAGGCCGACCCGTCCTTCAAGGGCGCAATCTGCTACAACATGGGCTATATGGTTAATGACCCCGCCCTGAGGAGTGACATCGTCAGCCTTGAAGTCACGTCTGGCAAGCTCAAGGCCGAGTAAGTCCCCTTCAGCCTCCTCTAATTTCCTGCGAGTTTGAGTACTTGCCTATTGTCGCTGGCGATGCTGATTATGTCTAGCTATGACTGCTTCTATTTGAAGAGTGGGGGCGAGTTCAAGGGCAATGGAGACGGCGGCTTCATCAACGTAAGTGGTACCTTGAACCCCTGAGTTTGCTTATTACACACACTGACGCAGCTTCAAGATTGCCGCGGACACCAACAATGGTGCTTGTGGCTTTCTCGCCTCCAACCTGCTCATGACATGCCAGTGAGGAGAGAAGACCCCGCTAGAAATGGTTCAGGTAATAGCTTCGGCTCGAGAATTAGAGAGACAATGGTTTCCCATAGAGGTGGTAAAATAGCCGATTTCGTGGCAGGTTGACTTCTTGCAGACACACTCTCTTACATAGTCACTGAGACAATCTTTCTCATTAATGAATCCTTGTTTAGAAAATGTTCTAATCAACCCCCTACTAGTATGCTCTTAAAACGAGATAGATTAGCTGTAAAGCGTTTCAGGTGACTTTTTTGTGGTTGGCCTACGGCGCAAGGACGTCCCACAGACCCTGGCGATACTGAAATTCGCGCCGTTCTCGTGTTGACATGTTTTCCTTCCCCATTGCCCCCCCACCCCATTTCTTCCAATCTTGAGCGCCGGAAATGTCTTACTTTGCTAGCCCTTTGAATGTGCAGCACCTCAGGCATAAGGAAACAAATGCTAGAACATACTTCCGGGGTCTCTTACCCTAGAGATAAGGAGTGCCGTCCCTAATAGATTTACGACTTGGATCAGCCATTTTAAACTAGTCTGCCACTTCAGTGTGTGCACAATTACACGCTTGGGAGATCTTTACTATCGTGTAGATGCTCGGCTATAAGCTGCATGGAGGCCTTGGCCAGCACGTTGAACATGGTTGATCCTGTCCCATGGCGGGGAAAAGAATTGGTATCATGAAATGGGTTCTGGTAGCTAGGACAAAAAGAAGTCGTGCTGACCCTTCTGTAAATATCGTACTAAGCGTGTGCCGCTGTTGGCTTCCTCGAGCTGTGAATTGGAGGAGCGCAAATGGGTTGCGGGCGTGGTGAACAAAAGTGATACAGTGCGACGCCGGAAACGGCTCACGGCCGATATACCATACTAGGCAAATCGCGGTTCTCAAAATCCAGGAGAAACATAGCATTGAAGTAAAGTAGACCTGTACTGTATTTGCCCTGGTGATGTGCTATAACTTGGTGATACATCGGATGGGAACAGGATAGCAGCACCACCCTTGATTAGGGCGGAAAGAGCACATGATGCTTCCTTCTGCTATTCACCTTGTCAGCGCACAAGAGGTGTCTTGAACTTCCCCACGATCTTGCATGCAAAGAACACTGCCACAACATGACATGCACGTGGGAGAAAAGATGGCGGAAAATGAGGGTCACCGCAGAGAAATGGGTCAACTCGGTCATTTGACGGAACATATATTCCCCTTAATAGACTGCTACTCAACAGCAGCATATTCCTTCCGCACCGAGCTATTTATGGCCACCTGCTCGAGCCAAAGTCTCGCTCTTGGTCCGACTCAGTACGTTCTGAGCAACCCCGAGCGGAGGATCAAGCAGTCGGCCGCCGTCCATGAGCAAGCTATATCACATGTCAGAGCCAGTAGGGAACATTTCTTATCATGATATTCAAGTCTCCCTCTTCCTCCGTCAGATTATGAAATACCATGGTGGACTGATATCCAGCAATGAAGCAGGAAACAGAATATGAAAAAGCAGGCCCAGACAACAAAACGCCGAGGTCCATCAGCAGGGATGTTGGCACGTGAGAAGCGTGCCCACCTGTGTGGCCTATGTACAAAGGAGAATGCATCCTACGTATTGAAGTAGGTTATCGAAGATCCCATCCGCCCCTAAATGCTGCTATGCACCGTCACACCTGACTTGCCCCCTTTCCCTCCCAAGTAAACAAATGAAAAAACGATCGGAAATCATCATGACGCCGTGAGTTCATGAACGACAGTATATATGCACGCATACGGTTCAAACGTCAAAAATCCCACATGTACGGCACACCTTATGTGCCTTCCATATAATATGTAGCGGAGCCACTTCTCCTCTTCCCTCGGGGGGTTTCTTAGTGCAGCTTGATGGCTTCGAAAAGCGTCAAGCTCAAGCTCGTGTTGTTCTCTCCCACATTGGACGTCGGCTCGTTCAGGATCTCCCATCTCTTGAAGGTGAACACGCTCAGTTTCTCCTGCCCCTGCCCACCTGGGCCGACAGCATTGCCCCAGATGTTGCCACCAGCAGCGCCGACACCGAGGAACCCAGCGCCACGCGGCCGTTGCTGCTGCCCTTGCTGGCTGCCTTGATTACCCTGACTCTGGGTCTGCTGTGAAGGGGCCGGTTTGTCCTTGTGGGATAGCATGAGGTTGTCGAGTGGCGCCGGGGTGGAGCTGAATATGTACCTGAGCCGTGAGTCCGACAGGGCTTCACGCAGGATACGAATGCACTGCTGGCGTATCTCATCCGATAGAGTGTCGACGAGAAGCAAGGCGACATCAAAGACGCGGTGTATTAGGTAGACGGTCTGGTTCGAGGGTATGCGGGGGTCGCAGGTAGCAAGCGATATGAGACCGTCAAGCTCCTGTATGATCCCGGACAAGACAAGCAACGCGCGCCCGCGAACCTCATTGGCTGCCTTGTTAGCGGCGTCGTGCACATGCGCTTGAAGTGTCAGGTACGACAGCATGAGTGGGAGCCAGTTGAGGAGGACAGCGACTTTGACATCCGACTCCGATGGCAACGCCAGGAGTTCCCACATTTCAGCCAGCCGGTCGACCGTAGCTGAAGCAAGCTGCAGCGGAGACCGAGAACCCATCAAACCGCCGCGGCCGATTGTATCGATCACAGACAGCAGACTCTCTGCCGCGGCCACACTACCGTCAGGGCTTTGGGGGCGGTCCTTTGAGGGAAGCAGGTCGAAGAAGCGAGTCTGTGCGCGGGTGAGGAGATGCTGAGTGATCTCAGGACTGAGAGTAGGAAGCATCCCCGTCCAGGTTATGTTGCGTGCATCGATGGCGTTGTCCATGGCTTTCGCGAAAATCTCGAGCTGGTTGGCTTGCCGGTCTTGGGCGGTGGTCCCGGAGACATTGTCGTTCGCTCCGAAACCCTGAGACAGTTTCAGTTGACAGAAGGGCAAAGTGAGCTCATTCGCAAGCCCAAGCACCTGGTCGAAGGTAATTTGGGTTCCTTGGGCATTGTGCGGAAGTAGCAGTCGCGTTGCAATATCGTCCATCATCTGAACCACCGCGGGATCCGCTGTTTTCATGGCCAATAACTTAGGCACAACAGCTTGATCAGAGAGAATGAGCGTCCTGAGGAAGCAGATGAGACGGTTCTGAGCACGGGCATCGGCCAATGGAGCTGTTTCGGGCCCACCTCGAGCCTGGGAAGCACAAAATTCCGCCAAGGCATTGCGCACCAGGGCAACCATTTCCTTGAGGTGCGACTTAGGTGCCTGGTTTTGGAGGATTCTGAACCGATAAGTCTCCTCCGGCGTCAACAGGTCTTTCGACGTCGGCGGCGTAGTCAGCATCTCTAGCACCTCCTGGACGTATGTCGACGGTGGTCCAGCGGTTTTGCCAGCGGGGTGAGGACTCCCAGTGGCAGATGCAGCGTCTCCAGTCGTAGTAAGGATTATCGAGAGGTTGAGACATCCCACGCTAATCATGAGGGGAAATATGCGGGCGAGGGGTGGCCGAGTCTGGGGGTTGCGGATGCCCAGGACCCATTTGGTCATGAAAGAGTCGAAGTGCTGCATGTCAAAGTGCCGTAGCCTTGTGAGAAGGGAGCTGTACGCCCGTAGCCTCTCATCTACCATGCCCCAACAAGCTTGAACTTTGGGGATGATTTTGTTCAAGAAGCTGTTCATTGTAGTGCGATCCATGCTTGTCTTGTTCGCAAGCCTCTTCTCGATCTCATCCAGGAGCTCACCTTCCTCGTCCTGGATTCGGGCGGCCATGTTGTCGCTGACGGGGGACGACGCGTCGACCGCACTGCTCCGATCGTTGCGGATGGTTTCGTTGAGGTAGCTGACGAGGGCTTCTTGCCCTGGTATCCGTGGTGCGAGCATAGCCATCGAGGTCAGTAGAGGACGCATCCCTGCAAGTCCTTGGATCTGCTTGATGTTGTCAAGCCTCCCCAAAAGGGTGTCAAATAGACTCTTCGCAGCGTTGAGAGCGCCAAAGACTGGGAGATGCAGGTTGAGTGTATCAGCAGATGAGGACAGTATGTCAACATCATGGAAGCCAGTCGTCGTCTTCAGGAGATCGGCAAGGGTTTGAAAATCTTCTGCAGCTTCCAGAATGGATCTTACACCATTGAATGTTGAACAAGGAAGCTGGAGGCCCTCTTTTCCGGCTAGCTGACCCTGAGTCACCTCGTGTACAAAGGTCCGCCGGATGAACTGGCCGATCTCTACTTTCAAGGACCGACTGCTCAGACTGACCCTTTTGCAGAGTTTGCCAATAGGGATAGCGATGTTTTTCGAGGCCGAGCTCCAGTGAAGCCCTAGGCTGCCTTTGATGCAATTGATGGCCATTTCTTGATCCTTCGCTTCGTCCTCGACACTGTAAGATGCCCTCCCCAGCATATTGGAACGCATGCTGCTCAGCGACGGGGAAAGGGCGTGGAGCGGTAGCTCCACCAACAGTCGGCAGCTGGCCGGTCCGTCTCTCATGACGCTGGTCGAATCGTGCAGCCCACCGCGGGCTATGAGCCACTGCACGTATATGAGAGGGTCAAAAGAGCCAGAGTAAACCAGCTCGGAGACCAAGTGGTACAAGGAAGCTTTTCGTTCCAGCTCATCTAGTGGGTCAGTGTTCATGAAGTCCAGAATTGCGGCCGTTGTGTCCAAGCCGAAAGTCGCCCAAGTGGACAGAAGGCGGCACGCAACGTAGATCCTGGCCAACCCAGGACGGTACATTGAGGTAGACCACTCCAGGATTGTTCTGACCAGGGTGCCCTGATCTCTCGACATGTTCCAGCATTTTGTGGGTAAGTCATCTGGCATCGGCGTCTGAAGAGTCCCATCAAGCATCTTGACAATCACGTGCCGTGTTGCGGGCGGCGCTCGTACGCTAGACACAAGTTGCTCGTTGCGGGCGTGTATGGCTCTGTACGCTGCTTGAACCATCTCGTCGTCTGCAGACAAGATCGAAGACAGGCAATCGCGGTGTTTAGCCCATGCCGAGGGCGAAATAAAATTGGTCGCGCTCGAGACCATCAACGTCTTGAGCAGAATTGATATTCTCGACGACAGTGGAGCCAGGATGTCGTGGTCGGGATGGTTTTGAATCTGTTCTGGTGGTCAGCAACGCCTCAGGTCTCGGATCTGTCTAGAATTTAATCTCACGGTCGTGTTCTGGTTGAGTAGGGCGACTACAAGGCGCCGACCATACTTCCTCAGCCTCAAAAGGTCTTTCCAGTATATCTGTGTCACCAAGAGGCACATGGGCAGTTTGGCCTGAGAACAAGTTTCCAGCCCAGAGACGAGCCATTCCATGTAATGCTCACGGTCTAACAGGTGCTCGGCGTATAGATGTGTGGCGAGACGTAATCTGAAGGGTGTCAGTACGCAGGCAGCAGGCAGCACACACCACACAGCAAGAGGGGAAACACTTACGCGTAGTTGACTTTGGTTTTCCACTCGGCATCCTCAAATGAGGACACAACACCATCGACGAATTGTTCGACAAACATGGTCCAGTCTCGGACCCATTTCGCCTCTCCGCCCATGACGACCGCGCCGTTGACGCCTTTGCGTTTGAAAGCTCTTACTTCATTCGCCCCGACGCACTTGGCCAACCAGACAGCACGGTCTGTTGGGATGTTCTTGTTGAGGCACTGCTCCAGGAGGCCCTTCCCCCTGATGCCGTGTGGGATTGTCCTGCTCAGTCGTCGAAGTGAGGTCGTCGGGTTGGCAAGATCCCTCAGCCAGCCCTCCCTCTTTGTATCCGTCACAGTCACTCGCGGAGGTGGCTTGAAGGTCGAGGCAGAGTTGATCTGGCCGTTGTGTCGCCTTGAACCAAGAATGCCGGTAAAGACGGTGGAAAGTGCGTACAGTCCGCTCTTATGTTTTAGACTGGGAAATATTGCGCCCTTGGCTGAAGAAGTCTCGACCTGTGCCACGGGCGCCTTGTCGAAGAATCCGGTTTGTATAAAGGTCTGGGTAAAGTGGTCTTCAGGGCCGTCGCCGGTCCAGGGGTTGAAATCTGCGTATGCGGTTGGAGGCGCGTTCGTGGCACCGGTTCTCGAGGAAGAGTCGGTCTTGCCCGAGCCGTTGAGCGCAAGGTATCGGGGCGCTGCTGTTGGGACCTCGACGGTGTATGGTTTCGGGCGGATATCTTTTTTCACCGGGGCCGGGGCCGGCGCGGTGACGTCCTTCCTCGCATCGGGGACGACGAAGCGAGTGCGCCGCCTCGGCATGGGCAGCGGGTTGTTGTCGTTGTCTGCGGTCGGAGCACCCCTGGAGGTCTGGGGACTGCTCATATCGCCCAGGTCGGACACATCGCCGGACATGCTCGGTGCGGCAGGCCGCGAGGAGGTGAAGGACTTGAATGGGTCGAGGGGCCCGGCGCTGGTGGGGGACTCGATGAAGCCGGAGTGTGCTATGCCCTGGTTGGACAACTCCAGCCTGAGGCGCGAGCCGCCCCTCCGAGGGGTTCCGTACTGTGTTTGGGTGGCATTGCTGTTCTGACTGCTCGTATCTGCGGCAAAGTCTGCGGAGATATTGTTGTTGCTGCTGGTGCTGCTGGCGTTGTTATTGCGTATGGGGGATGAAGGTATGTACTGGGATGACAGTGTACGCTGATGGGCAGGCCGTTGCGACAGGGAGCTCGAACCGCTGAGGGATCTCGAGGGAGGCTGTCGCTGGGGCACGCCCATCGGGGGTCGTGAGGACATCGCTATGAGAGACGTAGGTGCGCCATCGAGATGGAGTCTGGTCGGCGAGGACGGGCCAGTTGGGGTGGGGGGTCGGGAAGGGTGGCCCGAGGAGGAGACCGGACTGACGACGACGACCGTGGGGATGTCTCCTGTAGGGCCCGGGGCCGGTGGTCGGTGTGCTCGAGGAGGCTCCCTGGTGCCAAGTGCCGAGTGCGATCGCGAGGACGAGACGAGGCGTGGTGCTGTTCTGGTGCTCGGGAGATGGTGCACAGTCACAGGATCAAAAGAAGGTGGAAAAGACGCAAGCAGCAGTCCCAAGATGGAAGGTCCGGGTGTGGCGAGGAGGGTGAAGCTCGAGATAGCAGACAGCAGGAGGGTCAGATCGATAGACAGTCGGTCGTTCGGTCGTCTGAGGTTGGCAGGTCGTCGTCGGCCTGAGGTTACATGGGGGTAAATTGGGTAAGCTTGGCACCGGACAGCGTTGGTTGGCTGTTTGGAACCTTGGACCTCCTGGGGCGGCGGATGGCGACTGCAAAGTTCCAGGATTGGCAAGGTAACTTGCACCAGCTGGGGCTGGGGTGTTCCAGGGCTCCTCCTCCTGGCTGGCCTGGGCGGTGGGTGCTCGGGATCTTGTTGGACTGGCGCGCCAGACGATTTGCGGATTGCACAGGCGTGCGGGCAGATCGGCGAGGGGGGGAGTATCCGTATGGACGGATCTCACTGCCAAACCTCACCCGAGCCACCACTCACACACCCTCTGGGCCCTCGCTGGGCGACTGACGACTGGGCAACTGACGCAGTCCCAGCTGGGTCATTAATAACTGACTTACTGACTGACTTCCTGACTGACCCGGCACCCAGCAGTCAGCAGCAGTCAGGTGGGTGCGGATTGCAGATGCAGGAGCAGAAATGGTCTGAGATTGCCGAACATTGCCCCGGTCTCATGAGTCGAGGGCCGTCCAAACCCCATCACGATAGAGTCAATTAATCAAGCAATCAAGCAATCAAGCAGTCAGCCTGTCAATCAATCAATCTATCGGTTCGCCGGCCAATCAGTCACCCATTCTCTCAGCCAGCCAGCCTGTCCGTCTGGGCCATCTTGCGAGCGCCGACTCCTTTCCCACCCCGTCTGATTCGCCAGGTCTCAGACCAAAGACGACATGCGTTTCCCAACCTGCCTCTCGCTTCTTCACGAGCTTTGTTTTTTCCTTCGCGGCCAGCGACTTGCCGCACCACTCATCAGCTGAACCTTGTCCTTGTGGAATGGCAACGTCCCGAGGCGAGCAACAATCCTCCCTGCCCCTGGTGCTGACTTTGCGAGGATGCGACTTGAGCTGCACAGCGCAGCACAGCGCAGCATGTCCATCCCGCGCTCGCACGGTGTCTTCATCTTCAAGATCTGACCTTGGGCTCAACCTTCCCGCGGAAATAAAACAGTCCATCCTACTCGGTGCATAATCGCCTTGCTCGTCGCCGGACCGTCGCGATTAACTCGTCGCTTCGTGCCCCTGGTGTTTTGGCATAGTATTCCGCGGCTTTCGCAGCTCGGGTCGACAAACCTTGCCCCCACCGGCTGGGCATACTGTGTAGGCTGACACCCCGCTGATCATACTACCGGTCATCAACCACTTGTCCACCCGATCGGGCTCAATCCGGACAGAAAGAGGAGCCTATTGCGGGTCGCTCGGTCGAGGTCCATCTCCGTCTTGGTCTCAACCTTCTGGACTAATGCTGAGGTCATCACCATCAATATTCCGGCCCCGTGTCGAAACCCCCGGTCTCTCCATTTTCGCACTACACTCACTAGACTGACCATGCACTCGGTTTCCGATCTGGGAAGAGTTGCTGGCTTAAAAGGCCCGCTGCATGCGCTGCACATCCACCTGCCAATGCGCCAGCTACTGCCTGACATGCCTCCCCGGCCCTGTCTTTCCCCGGCACAATCCAGCAGGCCTCGGATTCGAGAAGACGGTCGGACTGATCGATGACAGTGAGCTCAGTGAACCTGTACTAGGGACTCTGCAGGTCCACCTGTCCAGTCCGACGTCTCATCCAGAGACTCCCAGACTCGGTGGAACAGCCACTATACTAGGCCTCGACCGTGCCAGACTCTGGATGGTGTTCCCAGCCCAAGCCAGGCCTGTTCGGGAGGGCAACGAACCGTTCGGCACCCAGCCCAAGGTGTGCGCTGTGAGGCTGGAGCTGTGTTGCGTGCCACCTCACAGCACACGCTACCCGGGCTACCAGGTGCCCAGGTGACATTGCGGCAATCCCGGCCGCTGCCAGTTTCCCACCCTAACACCCCTGGTAACACCCCTGGGGGCGCCGGCCATCTCACAGATCTAGGCCCCACATGGGCGTAGCCCACCCTAGGCTTCTTTCGACCGTAGTGGACCGGAATGTCCCACCCCTCTGGGAACGGCCTTCCGAAGTCCCCGCGACGAAGGTCGAACGGCACCAGAATGCGACCCCGGCTAATGTCTAACCGGCCAAGGGTTCCCGAACACCTTTGCCCTACCCAAGATCTTTCCGCATCGCGAACCACACTCGTGCTCTCCTCCTCCATTGGCCCCGCGGAATATTTGGCTTTTGCTTTATTTTATTCCGAGGGTTTGATGCCAGACGAACCCTCGTTAAGGTTCCAACCCGGGGCTGAGCAGTGACGCTTCGTCACCTGGCACATTATGCAAGGGCGCCTGCGACCGTTGCAGGCGAGGCCATTCAGCGATGGGCGGACGGGCTGCAGGCCAGTGAAAAGATGGGAGGTCGGCCTTGCATCAACCACTGCGTCGCCAAGAGACAATGTCAGCCCATCGGGCCTGTGAGCGTTCTGCATCTTGCCAACCATAACATCAGCCACCTCTTGCTTATCAGGAGGCCAATGTCTTGATCTGTGACACATCCGAGCGAGTCTCGCCTCCAGCGGTGCCAGCTGGCCGACGAAGCCCCGTCCTACTACAATCTGTGTCCCTGTGGTTCGGTTGATGCTGAGAGTTTCGTATGGCCCAATGACGGATGCTGCTTTTTCCTAACGTCTTTATATCACGTCCAATGATATCTACTGTCACCCTTTTAAACTCCGGACCAGGTTTCCATCAGGGCTTGCGCTTTGACACCGAGGCTTACCTCATACCGGCCCACCTTTCAACTCATGGACACAATATCTGGAGGAATCTTCACGTGAGAATGCATCGGCTCCTATTGCTCTATCAGCTGAAGAATGGCATCCGGAAGGATGCGTTGCGGTCTCGATACATCAACACGGATGAGCAATTACCCGTAGCGGTGTTTCGTTACGCGTGAGAAATTGCATCTCCAACTTCGTTGCTCTTCCCTACAGAAGCACTCCAGTATGCCTGTACGTTCTTTAGGTTCGTCTGAAGGAACATTCCTTGGGTTCTTCTGGTCGGGCATCCGAGGCCGTGCCTGCTTAGCCCGCCCAGGAAATTTTGTGGGGAATACGATCTTTACTTGGAGTTCTTTTCCTGTTCTCTTTTTTGTGACACTGCATGTTTCTTTCAAGGAGTATGGTATAGTACAAAAATGCATAATACCCGGCAGATGCGTACGATAAATATGTCTCCCCGGCTGTGAGCAAGTTGAGTCAAAATCACCAGCCCGGACTGCAAGTGGTCTAACACTCGCTGGCTACTTATGCAAGAGAACCAAAATCCTATCCAAGGTGCATTTAGGCGTGGCATTTCGTAGAAGATATGACTACTTGTCGAGCACGCCGTGATTTATGTGCCGACGAGGGCTCAAAACTGCCACAAGACAGGCCAGGACTTGCCCGCCTACTCCGGTGGGGTCAAGCCGCAAAAGCGCGCGGGCTACCCTTTCGGGCCAGCCTTGTCAGCTATTCATAACAAGGAGCAGTGCCAATGACTTTCTAACTTTTGGAAATACGCTACACTAGGCCGACTTGCCGGACTTTCTATTTCGTCCCGGTGACGTGAATCGTATGATCCTTTGGCACGTCAATCATCACTGAACCTTCAAGAGAGAGAGGGCCGTGATCGCGCGCCTCTTATCGAGAAACGCTTGGGTTTGTCGCATTAGGCCGTTTGGTTGACCGAAAGCGCGGCTGACTGACTCGGACCCTGAACCGCTATTCTTGATGTGAGACTGATTTGTATTCCTTACGGCTGATGAGTAACAGGAAGCAAATCCCTCAGCCTGACCTGAAACTAGGACTGAGAAAGTGAACAGAACAATCAAGAAATGATGCTCGTGGGGAAACGGGACATCATACGCTTTCGGCCCCACAAATTTATTTCCCATTTTTCCCTCTTTCGGCGCGTGTGCCGCCCGTGTAGTATTGAAATCGGCCAGACTTCATGCTGAGATTGCATGGATGGCAAGACTGCCGGCCTGAAAGCGTTTGGGCGCAACACAGTCACGCTCCACTAGCTTGGCTTGTGAGGACGTTATGTCAACCAGAATAAGTTCCGGCATCTGGGTATTGTCTAATGATCTATCTGTCCGTTTATCCTTCTATTCCTGCTGTCTATAATGCCGAGCTACACATTCCTCGGTCTGTGATGACGCACACTCTTGGTTCGGTATTGCGAAGATGCTTGCAATGCACGGAACAACCGGCTGAGGCGGCTGTTTAGGCACCGGAATGGACTGAGCACGGCCGTACGTAGCGGCCATCCCAGGCAGTGTTGACGTGCACATGGCCGTCATCAAGATGTCGCACTCGCCGGCGCCGCCGCCTCCTCCTTCTCGAGCACGTGCTTCAAGAATCCAGTCAACGGGGCAACCCATTCTTTCCTCACCGGCACGTGGTGGCCTCCAGGGTGCACAAAGACCTCAGGCTCGACGCAGAGGTCTGCGAGCGCCCTACACCTCTGCTCCTCGACCACGGTGTCCAGGCTCCCGAAGAAGTGGCACGTGGGGGTCTTGATGCGCCCCTCGTACAGCCATCCGAGCCCCGCGCCGGGCCGCGCGATGAAGCCCGAGTACAGGACGCAGAACCTCAGCGGCCTGCCGCCGTTGGCCTCGCGCAGCCGCAGCACCCACGCCTTCTGCTCCGGGTCCTCGGGCAGTGCGCGGTCGGGCTCCATCGCGGCTGCAACGAGCGCGGCGACCGCTGCGCCCTGGCTGAATGCGAGGACGCCGTCGACGCCGCCCGCCTCCTCGATGGCGTCGGCGATGGCGCGCATGCCCAGCCCGAACCCGCGGTAGGGTCCTGCTTCCTCGTCGTGATAAAACCAGCCAAAGGTCTCGGGGGTCTCCTCGCCTTCGGCGCCCTCGCGTGGCTGGAAGCCCGGGATGTCTGAGGGCTCCAGCCGTTGTGGGCCGGTCGGGTAGATTCGCGACGCGTTCACGTCGGGCAGGGCCTTGGCTATCAGCTTCGACATGGCGCCGGTTTTGGACCGGAAGAGAGGGCCGGTCTGGGCATAGCCTTTGGGTAAGAGGTCAGCAAGTTGAACATCGTCACGGTTGAAGGTGGATGGAAGATGTACCATGTAGCATGAGTATCTTCAACTCCTTCTTCTCCACAGGCTTATCTTTCGCATTCTTGCCGCCCGCGGCCGGCTGCTTGGTTGCATTTGCAGTCATGTTGAAACACCGGGTAATATGGCTACGCGACGGGTGCAGACAAGTATGCAGATTAGGAAATTTGAACTCGCGGAATATTCGCATGAATTCTGATGAGACTAATCCGCACACATCATTCGAGGCTGACTCAGAGGAGTGGAATTAGAGTGCTCGTTGGTTAAGTACCGGCCCAGAATAGTCGTGCACGGACCCCTGAAACAGTCCCATCTCACCCATCGCCGGCGACGTCGGGGCTATTGTGCAGCAGCCATAGCACCTGTATACCATAGAGGAAAGCAATTTCAAAGGACTCGTAAGTACGTTTACCCAATCCAGAAATTCCCTGACTGGCCAAGCTGGCTGGCCACGTGCAGCTCCTAAGATGAGATCTGTTATGTTGCGGTGACAAGAACGGAAACTCATGGGCAATATCATACGATAATTGCTGCCCCGAGTCCTCCGACAAGTGGACCACCTTGTGGAGTCTTGGATTATCAATTCAAAGCTGAAATCCTGAATTCTCGCTCTAACAGCTGATGGACCCGGGAAATACTGTGTCCGCTATGCCCTACGTTGCCTCGGACATGATGACAGTCGGGTTTGCAAGCTTTGAGTATTGCTGTTATGTTTGTCTTGACAACTAGATTCCAGAGCCTAAACTCTGCTTGCAAAGCATTTCCTACGGTTCATTGTTTATGCAATTCACCGGAATGAACTTACTGAACAACTTGGGTTTCCTTTCGTGGGCACTTTTTTTCTATCAAGAAAACTTTGGAACGGCCTTTGCATGCACGTATGATCATTTGCACAGCCTGTTAAGCCTCAAAAATGCGGAATGACTATCATACCCGACTTGTTATGGATTAATGCTGTTCGCTCCATGGTCAGCTGAGAAGACGCGAAGAATTATGCAATTCTGCTATAAGACGTGCCAAGTCTGAAACGCTTTTGGAAAATCTTACCGCAGCCTTGAAGATTAATCGATTCTTGATCAAGATATTCTTGGGTTCCGAGACCGCCAAGTTTTAGCTTTCTGGAAATTGATTTCATTTGAGCTACATATTGTATAATCTTCATGGGCGAATTTTCAGTTCGATTTTCTCGGTTCTTTGTGATCAATGAGCATGCCTCACTTCAGGAGTCTCAGGAAACGTCTTCATCTTGCGCTCAGGCTTGAAAGGTGTTTCGAAGAGCTGTAGAGTATAGGATTGCAATTTGTGTCATAAGCAAAATTCACTTCAAAAGAAGAAAGGAATTTGGGTCATACTTGCAGGCCACTGGCGGGCTACTAAGTAACAAGCCAGAAAACCCACTCAATGGGCAACAGAACTCTCAAGTCTCCAAACGTTGCACACAATAGAGTACTCGGCGGTTTATACGACAGACAAGGCTTACATTTATTTCCAGTTCATTATCTTCCTCTGAGCATTTGACATCAGGATTTATATCGAGCAAGTATTACCACTCCTGGCTCTTCGCTCCAACACAATAGCCTCGCTCCAATAATTCCCGCTCAGCCCCGTTCATACACTACCTGAGCAACCTATAATAATTGGAGTATTTTTTCAGCTTTCATACACCTGACTCAGGACCAGACTGCCAGTTATTCTATAGGACTTGCACTTTTGGCAATACAAAGTTCAAGATCTTTAGCATAGCTTGTCTAGAGCTTGGGACTCGAGGAAATTGTAATTCAGTAACGGAACAGATAGCATTTATTGTTTTAAACTACCTGGTAATGACTTTCCAAGTGATCCGACATATGAGAGCTGTCTAACACATGAAATGTGGTTTGAATCGCCAAATACAGCCAATAATGGTTTGGAAATTAATTGTGTCCTTAACCTTCTTTGTTTAACCTATTGAGAAAACACCTACATATAACAACATTATTGGGCAACAAAGGAGCAGCTAAAAGAGCTCTTTTCCTCGAATTTGAAGGTGGAAAAACAAGAACTCGGAATATCACTTGATATTGGTAAGCAAAGTATAAATGCAGTCATCTACATGGATGAGTTTGTACTACTTAGTACTCAATGCGAGTTGGGTGGCAGTATTGCAATTGGAGGATAAGAGATAGGATGCTACAGCACTGCTGCCACATCAGCTACAACGAATCGAAATACTCAACCAGCCACTGGTGCCTACGGGGAGGTGTACACTTCCGGGCGCTGGCCAACGCCTGAGTCTGAGCACTAGCCAGAATGTCCAGGCTAGTCAGAGGCGCTGACAACTCTTCGAGGATGTCAGCAAACTCCGTTGGCAAGACGCATCTGTGCTGGAGAAGACTCCTAGCAAATAAGCCAACCGCCGGGGACGGACAACCTTTGCCACCAGGCTGGACCCTGTTGAAATCCAGTATCTTGACCGAAGGCCAGGAAGAACGCCGTTTGAAGAAGGCGACATTCCCGATGTGACAGTCAATGTGCTGTATGGGTACTGTGAGGGACGTTTCCAGGTATATCACAGCATCAATGAGGCTGGCAAGGATGTGATAGAGAAACTGAGCCGGGAGAACAAACGTGGAACTGCGAACAGAGCTCAAACCTCTGACGTGCGCGACAAGGTCTTTCAGAGTACCTCCATCGGCTTTTTCCATCACGAGCAGGAGTTTGGGGGAGGTTTTATATCCCGCGACGATTTCGTCACCTAGGCTGTCAATGTACCGGATTATATTCGGGTGATTCTTGCCCACTCGCATTAGTGTATTAGCCTCCTCAGCCGTTGTTTGCTTGATGACCACATGCTCCGTTTCAGTGCGGTACTCGTGAATATGGGGGCTCGAGATTGTGGAAACGAAGACATACTTGCGTCCATTGCTATGTACTGTCTGCGGGGGTGTCGGCATCGTTGTTGATTAGCTGCCGGTATTTCGATAGAGATACTAGGAGCACCGTGTACGTGATATCTTGACCTTGCTAGAAGCTCTGAGAGCGATGTTCTGTAGGTTAAAACATCATACACTGAAAGGGGAGGCACATTTATAACTAGGAAACCCTCACTCGAGGGCTCTTGAAGTACTCCTGGCCAAGAATGACCACCACAGCGGTCTGGGTTCATTATATCAGCTCTGACTTGATCACAATAACTTGCTTTGTATCGACAGATGACTTGACAACAATGGCTTTCTTCCAAGACCACAGGTACAACACCTTGTCCTTAGGCATGCAAGGGACAATGAAATCGTCTGTCTTTGGTTAAGCAGACTTACCTAATCATCCAGCGTCAAGAACATCTCAGATCGAGCTTTTCTGATTTCCGCATCACTGGAAGCTACTTACTATCATATTCAATGTTCCATAGAGAACCATCATAGATTGCGAAGCCATGGCATTCAGCCATTTTCCAACCGTGATTGTCACCACTCTTGGCTCAGTATAAGTCAATATCCTAATAGCGATCACAATCCACGGGACAGAGTCTCCAGGCAAGTTGGCTGGCTCTGTGACTTGAATAAATTATCATTGTGTAACTAAGCATGGGCTGACCTAGAATCCACTCTTGTGTATTCAGTGTGTCAATCAAGATGAAGTGGGAAGAACAGAAGATCTTGTAAGCCGACTTGAATAGAGAAGGATAAAGATCTCATGGTGGAATGGTATCCGGCGCTCATTACAGTGAGAAAGAGGTCTACGCATCATTAACTGACAGTAGCAGGCAAGGAGTGTTCAAGAGTGAGCACAGTGTTTCTCATTCAGGCGTCAATGCCTTCAAAGGGTATCATTCTATGTAGTATTCAGCACTATAGATCGATCAAAGTCGGGCAATAACTCAGGCGGCGCAGGCTGCAGCACGCGCGACCGGGCAAACAACAGTCTCAACCCTGGCGATATTTGGGCGCGCACGTTGCTTATACAACCCGACCAGTCGAAATCCAAAACCTTCAAGTTCCCAAACTCGTCCCCTTATGTGGCACGCTTCCCACTCAACCCCAACGGATTCTTGACCGTAGTCATCTTCGCGCCCCTGGCACCGCTCTTGTCCTTGATCTGGTTGCCAAAATCACCGACCCGGCCACCGACGGCCCTGCCACTGCCGTCGACATACTTTCCCGCCGCCCCGGCCTGCCCCCCCGCGTAGTTAGCGTAGCTCTCCACCTGCCGGCTGACGCTCCTGCCTACGCTCTGCATGTACGTGCTCGCGGCCGTCGACCCGTTGGTCGCGGACTTGCCCGCGGACTTGCCCGAGCCGCTGACGCCCCGCGCGACGCCGTCGACCCGGCGCCCGGCCGCGGAGGCGCTGTCCTGGATGGCCTTGCCGTTGCTGTTGACGTAGTTGCCCACTGTGTCGCCTGCTGACCCGATCCCATTGCGGATTTGGCGCTGGATGGAGGGGATTAGGCCCTCGTTAGGCATTTTGGTGAGGTGAAGTGGAGTATACAGTGGGAATTAATAGCCTGGTATTTTGAGGAAGGGAGATCAAGCAAATCCAGTAAACGAAGTGTTCTTGATGAATTCAGTATCTGTCTGGTATCAAATCAGCCACAAACCTGGGGCTGAACCGCTCTCATGAACATCTAGATGAGCACTTGAGAGTGTGGCGAAAAAACAGGGTCTTGGGAATATGACGTACCCTCCCAACCAGCCACCTACTCTCCGATTGGACATGTATACATATTGGACGCAGAATTAGTGCAGCTACAGTAAATTAGTTCACAGTCGATGCTGACACAATGTCGTTGCACATGATCACCTGGTCGTTGTATTCCACCGTCGGCCACGACCTTGTGTTGATGAATACGAATCCGCAGCAGCAACAACACTGCGATTGAATTTTGGAGACCTAACAAGCGCATCTCTGCTCCATCAGATAGTGAAGGTATTGTGAGACCTGCTGGTAAGCAGAGGTTTCGTCGCTCTTGCTGGTGCATATAATTGCAACATCAGCGACGTCACACGGCAAGCACGGTCCACAAGAGCGCAGCAGAAGGTCTCATGGAATTGGCCAGGTGACAATTTTCGTTGCGGTGTCTTCAAGAGATCTTGAACGGTGATAGCCGCGAGGTCTCAGAGGGTGTGGACGTCTTAGTTGCGAATGACGAGTTCTCGACAGCAAGTCGGTAACGTCGCTCTGATGTCCTCGTTTTGAGACGAGTATGGGCACTGTCGGCCCTGTATACTAGTGATCTCTGGAGTTGGGCTGCTGAAGGGCTTGAGTGATTTATCAAGCCCAGTATGAAAGCTGATGTGTTCTGGACCCAGATCATGCGACTGTCCCAGCCCGTTAGAAAAGCCTTCTCGTGCTCTGACCTCATGGGGTTCGGTCTGGGCTCTGAGGCGTTTCTTCGCGGTCGATTTCCATCTGGTCTCTCGCTCGATCCTCGTCGTCTCTATCGTCGGAATCCGACCTGCTCTTCCTATCATCACCCTCTTCACGTCCGTTTGCCATCTCCTCGTCTTCGTCTTCCTCGAGCAAGTCCTCCAGGTCTCCTAAGGGGCTGACCCTGGGCTCCAGCTCGTCCAGGTCTTCTAGAAGATCTCGGCTGGGCATCTTCAAGAGACTCGTGCCGCAAACACGTTCTTTTATCAACAGGTCGTCCACGAATTCGTCAATGTATGTCAAGCTCGCGCCGGCCCTGCCTTTGCGCCTCAGTTTCCTCTTGTCTTCTAGGTATGGCTCTAGCATTAGGTAGACGTCTTTCGCGCGCCTCGTCAGCCGGATGTAGAAAGCAGCCAGTGCCCTCAGGTACTTGAACTTCTCCCCGCCGTACTCCAGGTACTCTTTCAGGATGTCGTCCCCTGGGGCCAGCTGCAGCAGCTTGAAGGCGAGGCACAGGAACGGAGTCGGCTTTTGTGTCGAGCCGTACGTTCCTCCGATGAAGTACACATGGTCGACCACCCGATTGACAATGTCGGCCTCGTTAACACCGAAGCACTGCTCCTTGAAGAAGTAGCTGTCGACGATTCGCTCGCGCACTGCCTTCTCCATCACGTTGGCCGGGTTCAGCCCGTTTGGGGTCAGGCGGATGTCGCCGCCGCGCTCGTCGAGGAAGCGGCGCTCGTCGGCGCGATGCGTTCGTTCGGCCATTCTGCTCTAGGAGGAGGGAGGTTGAGTCTTTCGGTGAGAGATGTGCTTCGCGAACGGCTCGTGTGTTGGCCTGGTGAGGATCAGGCCGATGCTGCTCTTCGAGATGTCCCAGGTAGGATTGTAGGCTGGCCTTGTCGCAGGGTTGGTTCGGTCGCTCGATTAATCACAGGAAGCGGACCTCGAAGGTCTGGACGGGTCAAAGTCAGTGGGATGGCGGGAGATTTGCTTCCCCGGACTTTCAGATGCAAAATGTTGGAGCTTTTGCAGACACGGGAGCTCCACAGGCGGCAGGGTGGGATGACTGCAAGGGTACGCGGGTACGGAGACAAGGATGTCGTGCAGTATGACGCTTATCGATAGCGTTGCCCCGTTTGGTTTGTTTTCCTGATGCCCGTTCGGGAAAGTGGGTGCAACAAACCGGCTTCCCGGTGGCTGGAATGGATACAAAGTACATACACCCTGTGCTCTGCCGTCTCGAGTCCGCTTCTGGGTTGGCTCATGTCTCTCCATCGACATAAGCAACCTCTACATCTTAACTAGACTACATTGTTCAGTGAATATGGTGCTTCTCACATCGTCACAAGTGTCTGTTGCACTCTCCACACTTATAGGCATGTCTCCCAGCCCCCTCCCGCGCCCAAGCTTGCTGCTCGCGCCACGGTCAGTTTGACCTCAGACTAACAGCACAACAGTCATCTCATGTACCACGGCTCTCTTCCTCAGCGGCTACGTGATCCAGCAACGCACAGTAGGACATCTTCGTGCCGCAATAAGGCCAAATCCTTCGCCCCAGATATACCTCCCCGACCGGTTTCGGCAGGATACCACCGAGCTCGCGGACGGGACGATTGTCGTGTTGGATGAGTATAACCGGCCCACCAGGCAGCGGATTGCTGTTCCTGGGGAACTAGGTGGCCAGAACCGCCCTGCGCATGAGAGCGAGAATGGCGAGGCGGCTGTTGAAGTGAAGGAGACACCGGCAGAGTCATTGGGCGAGCGGCAGCAACAAAGAGTACTGGCGATTGAGGAGCTACGGCAGGAGACAGAAAACGCCGAGGGCCAGGAGCGACGCCAAGCACAACAACAGCCGCCGGTGGAGACGAAGCCCCAGCCGGCTCCGTGGGAGGTGAGGGCCGAGGGCGAGCAGACACCCAACGAGGGCAACGAGCACCCGGACGACGACACGAAGAAGCCTGTCAGCAGGGCGGAAAGGAGGCGGCTGATCAAGGAGGAGATCTTTAGGCTGTCACAGGGTGATGAACCTGTGTATTATCAGCGCCGACTGTGGTAACCTGTTTATGGCCGCGGTTGTACTCCAGTCATGTAGACATACGACTCGAGCTTGGAGTTGGCTGGGTTGCTGAATAGCCTGAGGGGAGTAGCCAGCATTTGAGAGAGCTGACATTTTCTGTTTATTATACACAGCCTATCATTTTACAGCAGTCAAGGCAAACCACATATCGATGAACACGATGAACACGATCAACACGATCAACACGATCAAATGTACCCGAGGCCAAGTTGCTTCAAATTCAGTCTGTCTGATATTCGCATCTCTATGCCCACAGTCGTCGTGAGTCTCATGAGGAGTCCTCGATCCCTATTCCCTATTCTGCTCCAACCGACATACGGACCACCGTTCTGTCGCTGAATGCACGCTTGATTCCTCCGCCCCCGCAGCGCCAATAAAATTACCATGCAGTCCAAAACACCAGTCCAGCCGTTGTTCATCACGGCTCCGATTCATCAAGGACGATCTCGGCTTGCATAAGCTCCTGGGGCGCCCTTCGGCCCCATAACTTTTCCCCGGCCCTTTGATCCCAAAATGAGCCAGCCCCCCATACGCCGTTGGTTTCTATGATGTTGGTTGTTGACGATCAACTTTATGTGTACTTGTTGTCGCTGTGCTTGTGTGAAACGTATATAATGTGGTGATCCTCATTATCTGTGTCGCGAGGAGTCCACCCGGATGGACCTGGACGACCCATCGTGGCTGCGGTGGTGGTGTTTCCTCGGTGGCTCAACGGCCGAGCTGCTCTTTCGGTACTTGTCCTCGGGCAGGATGCCATCTGTGAGGGACGCACCGCTCTTCAGAGCCAGGCAGAGCTTGCATCGGTCACCGAAGCGGTTGACAACATTGTGGCAGTTGACGGAGCCCTGGACGAAAGATGTCAGTCTCGATCCTCGCAGAGTTGGGAACGCAGGGTCTATTATGGAACTTACGTAGTAGTTGGCGCAGTATGAAGACATTTTGAGTTGATTAAGTGGTATTAGAGACCTCGAGTGCGGATAATTCAGATCAACTGAACGCAAGGTGGGTTGAAGAGGTAGAGTCGAGAGGACAAAGACGAGATACAAGGCGAGGCAGCCAAGGGTTGAAGAGCTGGTAGGTGAAGAGGGCTCTAGTCGACGAAAACGTTCAATGATCGGGAACTTTTGGTTGAGCAGTTTGTGTTATCTTGGGACAGAGACAAAGGGTCGAGGGAAAGTGGAAAAGATCAACCGGCGACGCTTTATAATTCTCTCGAGTCGAGCTATAGAGATATGGTGGTAGCAGGGCATGGCCACTCAGAGCTTAGTGACCGGGTAGTCCAAGACAGCTCGACAAAGCAAACAACTCGCAAATCATGTTCGAAACCCCGAGCTTAAGCTTCGTCCCCTGCCGGCCCCCTGGCGAGCCTGGGGTGACCCGTCTTTGGCAAGACGCACGCAAGAGGTTTATCTTGATATTTGACTTTTGCTTTTTTTGCAGCTTCGTATCTTCCCCATAGCATTTCCGCCCAACGGTTACAACGGGGGCGCGGCAGGAAGAGACACCCGCCCTCAGACCCTCATCTCGTCCTGCTGGTACATGCTGGTGCTGCAGCTACGACGCTGGCTCGCGGCGGCTCAGCTTTGATGGCCGTGTCTCCCTCCCCCTCTCGGATCTCCCTCGAGAACCAAGGTGCCAATGCCAGTGCCAACCACAGTGCCAACCACCTCTTGTGACAGCTACCAAGGCGGCTGGCAACACTCGGTTGCATGAGAGTCGGGACGGGTACGCCCCCCGTGCGTTACCAGACTTGTGTGAACCTCACACGGACCGAGACTCGGCAGCACTGCGGAGTACACGGAACAGGATATTCTTGGAAATGACACAGCCAGCGCCTCTTGCCGTCTCTCGTGTGCCCCCGACCATCAATCAGGTCGTCGTATCGTGCGCACATTCCAAGCCTGTCAATGGGCATGAAATTGCCCGCCGGCCAGACTCCTCCTTGGGGACATGGTTGCCGACAGGACGAGCATCCCGCCCCGTCTGAAGGTTCCCCATCAGCTACCTACTCGGTTTCGCCTCGAGTTTCGTCGGCTAGCGAGCCGAGAAGATCAGGACAGACATGCACCAGCCCTCTCAGCCCGCTTGTGCTGCGTGCGGTGCTGTGGCTTCACTCGACACACGCAACCAGGACTGGGTTTGTTGGAAAACTCTGGTTTCGAGAAGGTCCCGCACAGGCTGGACAAGTTGGAACGCAAGAAGGCCAGACCTCGTCGCTGCATGGAATGTCCTGGCAGGCCTGCATCACAGACGGCGACTGGGCTGAACCCAGCAGACCGGGATGGGGTTCCGAGCCAGTCAGACGCACAGAGAGCTCCTTGGTCCGACGTCAGGAATGGGGGAGTGCTGGTGCGGAGCGGTTGCGGGTTGCGGGTGGTGGTGCCCTGAGAGGAGGCTGCAGCACACACTGCGACCTCGAAACTCTTGTCCCAGCCCGTAACGTCGAATTGACACCAGGCCCTCGCTCCGTCTGCCCGCAAGCACGAACTAGCCATGCAGATAAGCCGCAGGTCGATGCTGGCACGAGTGGACATCCCTTGACTTCGCCGACTATCGCTGGCCGACTGATATATGTTCGTCCTTATTATTTCACGGTGATACCTGGGCTATGACCACGACATATCTCCCACTACATTAGTCTCTGTCGCAACGGGCACGCGGCAGGCGAGATGCTTGGACACCCAGTGCCAGTTGTCGAGCGACATATTGCATGAAAGCGCAGCAGCCCGATCTCGCCTGGCGGCTTCGCATTCATGACCGCCTGAGCCTGCAAATCTCGGTGCTATGTCACTGCCGCCGTCAAACTCGCTGACACGTCTGGTTCTGGTGGGTTGATACTAAAGACGGCACACGCCGGTAGTTGCTGGCCGGCGAATGGGAGCCAAGATGGTCGATAATAGTCCCTCGTCGTCCCGATATCCGGGGCGCTGGCAAGTCTAGACTGGCATCTGGCTGGCTGGGACACCACGACACCATAGGCGATTCCAAACCAGCGGCAAACAACAATATCATATCGCCCACTCAGATATTGGGGTCAAGGATGCCGAGACGTCGGTCCCCTCCTGCTCCGCCTGATTGCGTCTGGACACGGCGGTTCAACCTGTGACAGTGACTGTCTGGCCCCGCTAGGATCCGTCCCTGAAGCAAAAATACCCGTCCCGTCTCTCAGTGGAAGACCGGTTGTCACTAGCACGGGAGGCTAGCCCAGCAGTCTAGCATGGCAGTCTAGCATCTCTAGCATCTCTAGCAGCTCCAGCATCTCAACTGCGAGACTAACAGGAGACCACGGCAGCCCGCCGCCGGAACTGTCAGAGTGTCAGGTACAACGCCTCTTTTCTCCTGATAATGCCGGCCTGGACCTCCTCCTTGGCTCCGCTACTACCAGGGACTAGGAGCCCAACCGATTGAGTTGTCGTGCGTACAACTTCCCCAACATTCGTCATGGTGGCTTGCATGCGCACGATGCTCTCCGCACGCACGCGTAAGTGTGTGCATGGCATGGGAGGGCATGGGAGGGCAAAGGCAATTCCTCCCCTCGTCGAGCTTACTTGCGCCCAGTCTCACCGCATTCAGATCGCAAATGCTGTCTGTTTTCCTAATCCGGGATGCGACAGCATAAATTGCCGGATCAATAAAACTGTACACAGCTCGCCACGTCAACAGCACTTGCTCGCTATTCGCCGCGGAGGAGCAGGATGTCTGGGCCAGGCGACTCCGCACAGCAAGCATGACTCCGGGCGGCCATCACCTCCGCCCTGACCGGTCCCACTGTTGGTTTCCTCCCATCCAGAGGCCGGTAGAGATTCATTCCGTCAAGATCAGATCAGATTGGATCGCTGTATTCTGCGGTCTCTTCGCACCCCGCCCCGACGTGCCCTCACGGCAGTCTCAATAAGGTTACCCGCGAGGACTCCATCAGTCATGTCTGACGACAGGAGACGTATCAGAGCCGCATCTCTGAGGTGTGGACGGTGTGAAATGTGGCGCCATCGGGCATGGCGGGCAAGTGCTCGTTCTTTTCATGCCAGCGCGGCGTGGCAATCCAAGGAACTTGGCTGCAGACAGCTGGGCTGAGCAGGTTCGGTTTCCCATTCGGCGGACCGACACCTGCAACCCTCCCTCACCATCGCGGAGCGTGCCCTCAAGGAGGAGTGTTCCCGCCCATGCAGCAGCCATGGTGTCGAGGATCTTCCCTCCTCCATCGCACGGGTGTCCTACCGCACGGGTGTATTATAACCAGCACCCAGGCAACGCCAAATCAATGCCAGCATGCATCTTGTTACGTGCTCAGTCGAGGCCTTGCCCGTGAAACGAAACAAACACCCGGTCGCCCTCTCCACAGTCCCGGCAGGAAAGTTCGGGCGGTGTCGCGGAATCTAGCCCACAATCATGCTGGGCTCGCTTAGGACCGGAGACAGAGGGAGTGGCAGCCACCACAGAGCACGGCGTGCACTGGAATTAAGGTTGTGAGATCTACGGTGGTGGTCGAGGCCTCCTTGGCGATGGGGCAGTCTGACTGCATACTACTAATGCATCGTCGGTCGTGAATCCAACGGCGGACAAACAAGTGCGACGACCGAGGCCGTCATTAAGCGATGATCCGTACATACACTTCATTTCCCCCCCTCCTCCACCGTTGGCCACTGAATTTGCGATCCCCTTCTACACAACACCATGATACCGGGCGTCGCTTAGCCTCGCGTGTCAGTATTTGTCTGCACCGAGACGTACATGTCTCTTGTCTCTGGGGCCAATCCCAATTTGCGATCTCAACACTACGGACGTCACAGAAATACTCCGGCGCTCTTTGACAGTTGGATCCACGGCAGGGATGGGGATTGGGCCCTGCCGTCCCTGCTCACGTTTGACAAAGACATCAGACGGTTCTTACCACAATTCCAATACATGATGTGCGACCGTTCATGCCTTATGGGGGGAAAGCATACCATCGACGGTATGATCCACACAAAGAGGCACACACATACCCCTTCCAGATCCATTGTGCACCCAGACGCGAATCGACCCGGGTTATCGTCTGATCCCTCGCTGGTGCGACCCATCTTGGTGATCTCCCAAGAGAGGGAAGGACCCTTTGGATTCCAGAGATTCGGGTCCATCGAGGTTTATTGGGGGCGTGGCTCGGCTGGGCTATGCGGTCCACGCGTACGTTCGTACTTAGTACGTATGGAAGTATCCACCGTGGAGGAGGGAGCCAAGGGAAGTCTCCCGTCCCAAGTCCACGTTATCCGATGTTCTGATGCTTGCCCACCGTGGGATAACTGTATACACAGGGCAAGGCGTCTCATTAGTGAACATGTTGCTCGGCGAACCAGTTTCTCAGTGAACCGCACTCATTGATTGGAACGCTACTTGGCAGTACATACACATACATAAACACCTCTCTCCAATGTTCTACGTAGCAATGGTGGGCCGGGTCATTGTTGCCACCCACAAATAGATCCAGGGTCGCAGCGCATGGCCATAAGGCAGCTTTGCCCAAAGTCTCCAGAGGAGGCAGGACCCTGACACGAGGCAAACACGAACGGGTGTGCGAATTGCACTTCGTCATGCCGAGATGTCCGTCCCACCGAAAACCTTCTGACATCACTCCTCATAGCAAAAAACACGAGGTGAGAAAGGGGGCTGATGTTTGTACATTGGTTCGTATACACACACACACAATAAACAAATAGCAAGAAAAGCACAGCAAGCGCGCGCATGCTCGATACCTCGCCGTCCCAACCCCCCGAGCCCCGAGATTCGCCTCCGTCATGCGGGCGCAGTAGATCGAAGGGACCCCTGAGTGTAGCAAGAATGGATCGGGTGCGTCCGAAAGTAAACCTTCATCGGGCACTGAAGCACTGCTCAGGCCAGCAACCGTCCGTCCCTCTTGCTGAATCCGCCTCCCCCATTACCATTGCTCAATTGCGAAATATGTCTGAACGGCCGGACTCCCCGAGTGTCTCTCCTCGGCTATTGTTCGATCGCAATGAAGAGGGAAAAAGGGGGGAGGGGGTTCAACGAAAAGGGGGAAACTGCCGAATGAGACTCCTTACCAACCGCCCGCCCCAGGGGCGTGAGCAGCGAGTGAGTGTCGTCTTCACAAGCCGAAGATGACAAGACGTCAAGAATGTGAGTGTGCATATGCATGTGCGCTCTGGCTCAAGACAGATGCGGCGACTAAAGACGCAACACCCCAAGAGCTGCACCGATGTTGCAGATTGAATGACGAGTGTCCAAACATAACGATGTAGCATTGGGCCGCTTGCATCAAGGCTTTCGCCGCACGACATCTCCCGTCCTCGGGTACGCCACCCTTTGACACATGCCACTCCTGCAAGCGAGGTGATCAAATTGACAGGTCACATATCCCTCAGACAGACCGATGCGATGTCGGTGACTGGACGTCATGGTGTTGCGATTGTGATAATAGTGGTTGGCGGTGGTGATGGTGATGGCGGCGGTGGTGGTATCATATCAATTTGAAAAAAATTGTCCATCTCGCATACAATGCTTATTAAAGTGTGTCCTTGTGGATGCTGCCGCTGCAAATGAGACGAGAAAAAGTTCGGGGAGGAAAAATGACAAGAAACAGGTGTCGCCGAAAGTAATTTCCACACTCTAAACACGCACATTCGGGTGGTAGATCTCCCACTGTTGTAGCCAGAAACAAAAGTACAGCGGCACCCACGAGCTTCACCATCGCTCTTGATGCCCCCCCCCCCCCGCCACCAACCCCATGACTCCTAGGCATCAGTTCTCCTCGTGTGGCGCTCATGTCGCCTCGGAGTCACGAAAGTCGGTGGTTACACGTCCTGTTTAACCCACCAGCCCTGTTGACCGTCGCCTGCGCACCCGTCTAAGCCCGTCCCACCATGGCCCCGCCGGTCTTGATATTAGATATGTCGTCTTGTTGAATCAAAGATGTGGCGTGTACTGCTGGCAGAGAAGAGAATCCGGCTGGTCCAGGGGTCCCTCCGCGATGCCGTCACATGCTGCGCGAAAGGGTGACGCACTGCACGCATGGAAGACGTGAATTTCGTTTTGAGGATTGCACGCGGTTCGCATGCACACGGATGCAGGCTCATAGATCGGCCAGCGAAGGTCGATACCGAGTAATTATCCATCCTTCAACACGCGGCATCAACGGCGCAGACCCCAGCCCGTAGCCTCGACCGGTGTGGCCGCCAAGATGTCCTGAGCACCCAGGCAGAGGCACCGAGCCTCTCATATAAGAGACGCTATCAGATACTCCACATGGAACTCGTATAATTGCGTGAGTGACAAGCCAATTACTATTGCGTAATTCTGGCGTATTGTCCGATCGGTGAGTTCATCCCGCCTTCAGGCATGGTGCTCTTTCGTTGACTCTTCCAGAAATCCATGGCCTCAACGACGTCCTCGCCCTTTTCATCTTCATATGCGAAAAGTATCTGTGTGAAGTGTCAGCGGGGTGTGGTTCGTACCAAGTGCGTTATGCAGTGTGCTCACCTCGTGTGTGCTGCTGTGCAACATGCGAATGTTCTTGTGCGGCACGATGTGCACCGCACCAGATTCAATATTCCTAAGCTCGATGAAGTTGGGTTCGAAAGCCAGGATCCAGGGGTAAGAGAGCGCGAAGCTGTGAGGAGTTCCTTCCCAGTCGATTCTCCACTCAGGCCTTGCCCGCCATCCGTTTCGGTTAACAAAGAATGAGAACTCGGAGTAGTTCAGCAGGAATTCGCCATTGAGACGTTCAATGTGAATCGGCTTCACAGCTTCCTTTCGAGCCACGAAGTCCAGCGACGTGTCTGCCTGGTCAAGCAGGGACTGTGTTTCGAGGGTCTCCAAGGATACGACCTCAAAACCGCGAGCACAAGCCACGCACAGCTTCGACTTCAGGAAGTGCACAGATGTAGACTCTGTCGGGATGTAGAACTCCTTGAATGGTTTAAGCTCGTCTTGGCCGGCGTTGAACATTTTGCTGAAACCCTTCTGCTTCTTGCTCTTGGACATAGCGTCATTGGGCTCGTACACTTTGATGGTGGTGGAAAGTGTCGTGGGCTTAACACAGCACACCAGATGCCTGCCCATGGAGATGCCTGCCTTGAAGTAACTGCAGTGGCTCTGAATCTTCTTGGGCTTCTTGGAGAGCGCGGATTCGTTGGGGTCAAGCGCTGCCAGGTTGTACGAGATGAGCGACTTGTTGGACAGAACCAAGAGAAGCTGATACTCCTCCAGCGCATCGATTTGGGTGACGTTGGTCGCCTCCAGAATCTTGCGGGGCTGGCCGCCTGACTTGCGATCCGACACATAGATACCCGCGTCAGTGCCGTATATCAACTTCCTACCGCCGTCTGTTCGGAGAATTAGTAGAAGCCCATATGTGTACAAACGAGGGTTCGACTGACCGAAAGGAGCAACACAGTTGACCTTGTTCACGCCTGTGAAGAATCCTTGTGAAATCATGGTTGTGTTGAGGAAGTCCACACGCGCTCTCAACTTTTGCTGCGCAGCATCGATGAACTCGAGCCACTTCTGTCTCCCAGTCTGTGTGGATGCGTAGAGTGCCAGCTCATATCCCATTTTGCCCATGTGCTTGAATGTGATGGGCCAGCCCTCCCCTTTCTTGCCGACCTCGTTCCTTATGTTTGGCAACAAGCCGGAGGTGGATCTTCGGGGGGCGCCTGCTGATGGTATGACTTCCTCCATCTCCTTAATTGACAGTAGCTCCAGAGGGATCGGCTGGAAGTGTCATTAGCGTTCTGCTCATAATGATGAGTAGCGGAATAGATCTTACCCGGCGGTAGGCCTTCACTTCTTCTGTTTTGCCAACCTGCTTTATCCTGACTAGCAGAACAGCGTGATCGAAAAGGAATGCCGTTATATCCGTATTTTCTGTTGGTGACTTCTTGAAATTGCTCTTGAAGACAAGCTCACGGCCCTCGTCCGTCAACTTCAAGTCTACCTTCTCGTTTGGCCGGAACTTGAGCTGATCGTGGAGACGCCGCAAATTGAACCGGTTCTCCGCCTTTCCGGACTCGGCGTTGACCCTTGTTAGCAGGTCACGCACCATGACCAGCACCTTCGGGATATCTTCCTTGTCCGGGTTCCCATCTTCTGTGTATTTGAGGATGTTCTCGAGCAGAAGGGGATAACGCGCCAATCTGGTCGTTGGCTTGGTCAAGTAACCGTTCAGCTCCAGCTTCCTCGACTCCTTCCGCCTCTCGATCTCGTCCACAAATCGGCTGAATTGGGGATTGACAGATCGCTCGTTCTCGAACTCGTATTTGGCCTCCAATTGCTTGGACCCGTACAATATAAACGGCTCGAAAAGCGGAACACATTCCATAAATATGTCTCCGATGTTCCGCACGACGTGGCCATTCGACTGCCGGTCTGTGAGGGCCTTGGCAAGCTTGGAGCTCACCGCATGTATACTGGGGTGATCGATGATGTTGCTGAAAATGTTGCGCACCACCTTCTCTCTTCGCTGAGGAGGAATAGGCGATGCTTTCGACCGAAGAGGGTTGATCCAAAAGTCTCGCAGATACTCCAAATCTTTGCAGAAGTCCCGTTCCGTGTAACAAATCTCAGATATGACCTCTTGCCTCTTCTTTTCCTTATCACTCACGCTATCAGCAACCTCCTTCGGCACCGTGTTGATCCAGAGCTTCTGCTCGTCCGTCTGGTCCACGTCGTCGTCGTCGTTTGGCGGGGCTTCCTCCTTCTTGAGGCCAGCACCAATCTTCAGGTTGAGACGCGAGACTTGCTCCAGGCGCCGGGGACAGGCAATCGAGTAACATAGCTGGTCTCGTGTGCAAGTCGGGGAGTAGCACTCGGACAAGAGGACGAAGACACCGTTTACTGGAGGCTTGTCGCTGCCTTCTTCCATCATTATGTCCCGAAATTGGTACATCTCAGAGGCCGAGTCTCGAAGCCTGTGCTCGTACGTCACATCGTGGAAGAACTTCTGGGCGTCCAATGCTCTGCCCAGTAACAGGGCAAGGTTTCGGTCCGTGGTCCTGATGATGTACGACAACACGTCCACTGCCTCCGAGCCACTGAACGCGTTCTTGTAGGTCAGTTCGTTCTTCGTGCGGTCTCCAGTGATGATCTTCTCCCGGAAACACTCGCCAACGCGGGAAAGAAGCGCGGGGTAGACCAGAGGTGGCCGTATTTTCGCCGTGGGCGGCCGTTCTACCCCGTCCGTCGTAGAATAGCTCATTGAGGGACGGTGTGTTAACGTGGTGTCAGACCTCTCGGATATAGATGGCGCGATGGTTGAAGCCATGGACATGGTTCTACCGCTGTCCCCGCTGGCCGACGATTGCACACTAGACCTCGTCTGTGCCCCAGGAGCAGGCGTGAATCCGTTGTATCCATTTTGTCCATCCTGTGAGACCTCCACTGAAGGCGCCCTCCTGTTCGGGATCACCCTCCCGCTCATAGTCTGGTGCGCATCACGTTCGTGCCCCGGGTAACCACCGGTCATTGACATGGCCCTCTCATCATGGCGCTCGGGTACCACACGGCCCTGCGCGGTCGTTCGAGAAGAGCTTGAGCTGTATGGAGCATGCCGAAAGGCATTTGCGGGGGCCTGCTGTGGTGGGCCGCTCTGTATCGAGTTGGACTGGGCCTGATACATCGGCTGCCTCGGAGGGCCTGCGAGGGATTGGGATCGATACGAGTCGGAGTTCAACGCAGGAGCGGGGCCTGCACCGTTCTGATAGAATCTCTGTGCTGGCGTCCGGACACCATATGCGCCTGGCGGTGGTCCTCTCTGATCGAATCTCGGGGGTATCGGGCCCTGAGGATACCGACCTGGCGGGCCCTGGGGCTGCCGTTGCTGCTGCAAGTACTGCTGAGATGGCACCTGTGGACCAGAAGGCATAACTCTTTGGCCTGGGTAGTACCCGTTTGCCATGCTCGAATCCATGGTTCGGGTTCGGTCGTACCCAGGCCCCTGGGGTGCTCGAGGAGGCGGCTGCCGTTGCATCGAAGACATTGAGGACATGGTCTGGGTGCGGTCCGAGTGCATCATCGGAGGGGGCTGCGACGAGGAGGTCATGGTGTGCGATCGGCCGGGGCCTGGAGAGGCGCCGAAGATGTTGGCGTAGGCGGCATCTCGCTGAGGCGGATGCTGGCCGTACTCCTGTGGCCTCCTGGGAGGAGGCATTCTGTCTTGATGGTAGTCGGCCATGACTCTGGCTGCTGCTCGGCGTCGGGCTCGGGCTCGTGGTGCGGATGGCGCGCGTCAGGGGCCGCGGGGGGTGGGAGGCTAGAACTGAGAAGAGCTGTTATCAGCACTCGCCGGGACGTCCATCAGAAGTCGCAGTGCAACGGGCTGGGTGCCAAAGCCGACGAGCCGTTTGTTCCCCTTTCGCTCTGGTGCAGGCGTAGGTCGCAACAGCCGGGGACAGCACCTTACGTACGCACGAGGTGTTGAATGACTGGACAGGACGACAGGCGGGAAGAGCAGGGGAGAATGGCAAAATGGCCGAGTGTGGAGCGTTGGAGCGTGGGTGGCCGTACTCTTACTCGTGCTCTGCTCGGGGGGAGTTGAGTTGGCCTCGACGGCCGCCAACCTGGAGCTGAGATAACAGATGTGTCAAGGGCCTCGGTGCGCCTGTTCGCTCGTGGTGCAGCCACTTGGTCGGCCAAGGTGCAGGTGGGCTCGTGGTGGTAGTCGAGGTTCGGTTGTGGATTGGATTTGGATTGGAGTGGACTGGGACTGGACTGGGCAGATTGGCTTGGATTGGATCGGGTCGCGACGTGGGTTGCGGTGGGTAAGGTTCAAATGTTCGGGAGGACTTCTGGGCACCCCCCTTTCGACTGGGACAGCAGCGGCCGAAAATCGACGGCTGTGACGTTATGGGGAAGAAACGGTAGAACTATTTGCGGATCGGAACATGCGCGGCATCGGTCAATCAGAATAATCATCGACAGCGATGTTGGGTATTGGGCTTTTCGATATAGCCAGGGGATCAGGAAAAGGGCCAAGTTCAGACGACGCGATCAAGTCATGCCGTGCCTGTCTGTTCTGGTGCTGCGGCTTCTTCTGCTGAGGAGTGGTTGTGCATGCGCTCGCTCCGGCTCAAGGTTGCCTTCAAATCATTGCATTGCCTGATCGGCTCGTCTTCTTCGGATGCCAGGAGTGAATAATCTTTTTTTCTCTCTCTTTTTCTTTTTCTTCTTCCTGCTGCCTGCCCCCGTGAATCGGACGGAGGACAGAGGAAGACGGACGACTATAGATCTGCTGTTGACCAGGTGTGGACGGACAGTGGCGTGGCCCTGTGGCAGCCGAAACAATGCAGGCGAGGCAGGGCTATGCGGAATTTACAACCACCAAGACGGGGTAGGTAGAGAATGATGGAGGGGGAAAGGCCTTGGTTATGCCGTTGTAAAGCCCGTAAGTTAAGTTTCTGTCCCAGACAGCGCACAGCGTGGTCTCGACACGCCGATCTAAATGCACAGCTGCGTCTTGCAGATGCGTCTTGCTACCTAGGTATGGTGGACTCGAGCTTGATTGATTCCGACCACCGTCTTGGTGCCCAGGGGGAGAACCAAATACCTACCTGTAGCTGTCAACACACAATGCCTAGGTACAGTCCGTCATTGGATCCTGGGAGCTTGGGGTCGGTCTCAGACCCTCCTCACTCAGCCTGGCAGCTGCAGCTGCAGCCTGCACCTAAGTCATCCCCGCGGGACGCAGGCCTCCAAATCTTAGCCAGAAGGCTTGGATGGAACTCAAATTTCGCGGCTCGGAGCTGTTAGCGCTCCTGGACCCCGTTCCAACAGTTTTAGGCGCGGCCTCACCATGTCGCTTGACAGTCGGCAGCAGTTGACAGGAGGCACCCCCAGGCAGCCCAGGGGGCTAACGCCGCAACTGGCCACGACACGAGCTTCAGGATTCCAGCAACCTTGAAGCTTCGCTCATTAATAAACTACAAAAAGTCCATGTAGTCTGCACAGCAGAATGTTCCAATAATTATACTATCTACCCCAGATTACGGGGATCATACATGAGCCCTGGCCAACTGCAGCAACGGGGTCGCTGTTGGTACTTCCAATCGCGAGTAAACTGCCTAGGTACCGAGTATCTAGTAGATAGGCCTGGTAGGTATCTATCTACTCGGTCACAGCACACCTGGTCTGACAGCCAAGGCGCATGTACCTGTGACTAGCGCCGGACTACACGTGATCCAGTGGATCTTGGCAGCCAGCCCGTCCAGGCGTAGTCTGGCTGCGTAGAGCTCTCTGCGAGCTTCATCATCATCATCAGCAACACCCGACCCGCCGTTGGAGGAAGCAAGCAAGCTGCAACAGCCGCTTCGACACGACTTCACAAAGTCCACCCCGCCGAGCCACATCTCTGACGGGAGACATATCATTCCTTTCGAGACCGCCAATTCCTGAGCACCGGAGCAAACGAGACGCTGCCATCATGGCTGATTCCGAGCTGTCACCTAAGTTCGCGCCGTTCATCGGCATGGTACGCCCGCCCTCCCCATCAACTCTATGTCCATTCTCATGCCTCGTATCTGTGTCTATGTTGTTCTTGATCGGCTGACAACGGTGCTGGCTTACAGGGCGGAATCGCAGCCGCCATGATATTCGGATGCGCAGGAGCCGCGTACGGCACAGCCAAATCTGGCATTGGTATCGCAGGCGTGGGAACATTCAGGCCAGACTTGATCATGAAGGTGAGAGACACCCATTGCCTTGATCTTGTTTCCTCCCTTCCAGCCCGCTGACCATCGCTCTCCCATCTGCAGTGCCTCATCCCGGTCGTCATGTCCGGTATCATCGCTGTCTACTCCCTCGTCATCTCTGTCCTGATTGCCCAGGACCTCGACCCGAAATCCAACTACAGTCTATTCAGCGGCTTTATGCACCTCGCGTGCGGAATCTCTGTCGGCATGACGGGTCTCGCGGCTGGATACTGCATCGGTGTTGTGGGCGACAAGGGCGTGCGAGCCTACATGTCCCAAAGCCGTATCTTCGTTGGCATGGTCCTGATCCTCATTTTCGGAGAAGTTCTGGGTCTTTATGGGTGAGTTAACCTCGTTCAATCTTTCACCGCCCCGAACGCTCGCAATCGGTGACTAATAGCAGGAAAACAGACTGATTGTCGCACTGATCCTGAACACCAAGAGCAAGGGTTAAGCTTCGAGCGGCGGTCCAGGAGTGTTCGATTTGCTTCGAACAAGAACGAGGCAGGCAGAGGAATTTGGCTGTATCAAAAACACAAAGAGGCTGTGCTCTACGCAGGGCACGAACTACATCATTGCATGGCCGGGCGTTCAAGGGATCTGTTCATAGGTAGAGGTGGAATGTATGAGAATGAAGCTGATGTTCGCTACGTCGACATACCGCCGCACCGGCGATAGGCTCCCCATATGGCACGTATAAAGCTGTGAGGATATAGAAGCCTTGTGATTCGAAATCTGCCTTAACCTGAATGCTACTGCAGAGATACTAACGGTGGAACTACAGGGAGGGCGGGGGAGGGTAAATTGGTCACTCCTCGACTTGCATCACCCATTCTACACATTGGCAGCGACAGCAACCGTACTAGGGGTTTGAACTCCTGCAACACCCGGTCGACCCTCGAGGCAACTGCTTGAGGGGTTGATTTGCTTTGGACTAGGCCGGCACTGCTGAATTCAAATCGATTTCTCTATCGTTGATGGACACATACTTGGCACTTTCTGCTATAACACAAATTTCTTCTTTCGACAGAGATTGCTGATCATTACATGTCTTTTCTCGTCACTTACTCATTTCCCCCTTCCGTCTCCCTTATAATCTCGATGGGTAAGTGTCTGGCCTGCTCGACAAAGCAAGAAAGAAGGAGAAAGAAATTGTTTCTAATTCAAATATATTAGGAAAAAATATGAAGCACGCATGGTAGGCGAGTGAAGCGAGTATATGAACTAGTGCCCAAGATTGGCCTCATCAGGCAAGTTGTCTCCCCCTTTGCTACCTATCTTGGTCAAGGAATCTCAAGTACACATGGACCAACCTCTCGAGCATTGTACAGTTTACAACCCCATATAATGCAACAGGAGTCACTTGCCGTGCAGCCAAACTTGCAAGGGATCTACCTTCTGCCTGCCTCTTATGCATATTGTGTACCTAGGTAGGCGCACCGGCTTTTCAAGTACACCGCATTCACTTCACTACAAATACTGAAACAGAACACACAAGCCGGCAGGCTTTGACGGCCAGGTTGCAATGATGCATGTGGTATGAATAATCCTATAGCGCAACCCCGATTAACGAATCTAAGTGGTCAACTTGTTTCAGCGGCAAGGAGGGGGTCACTAACTGATCATAAGCAGTCACCCCCCATCACGTTGGCTCTTTTTAGATACGGATTGAATCAAACGGAAGCATGGTCAATTTTAGATTTGATTCGTCATTCTCAGCACAGACTTCATCCAATCCTCAACTTCATCAACATGATCGTTATGTACTGTATCGCCCTTCCTTGTCAGAGAGTGAGGCACCGCACAATGCTGATAGGGTGAAGATGTGGTCTTCCAGAACGCCATAAAAACCCCCCAAAAAGAGACGACGAGAAGCAAGAAGGAAACAACGCCAATGCCATGAATATCGTGGCGCAGGGTGGGAAACCCAGCTCCCGCAATGAGGGACAAGAACGGAAGAAAGTATGATACCAGAAGTAAAACCCGGCCGCCTTTCTGGAAGAGCTTCACAGACCAGCACGGCGCGCGCGCAAGTCAAACACCATAAAAACCGAGAAAGAGCACAAAGACATAGTCGAGACGCCTAGCGACCAGTACCGACACGGCGGGCTAGTTTCCCCCGCGATCCACTGTGCATGTTGTTCCGGCGGAACGGTCTCCAGCTGGTCGATCGTTCCTCCCGCTCGTTCACCTGGCCTGCGAGTTATAACGGTGTCAGCCCCAACCCATGATCGATCCGATCTTTTCTTTCCCCAGGAAGCCGAAACGCAAATTGCCCCCCCTCCTCGGGACTTGGACCCGAGGCAGAGGGCCCCGAAACAAGCAGGGAACAGGGATTCAGGCCACATTCACAATAACTCACCCAGAAACCAGTCCCACCTGCGGTCTTCCCTATGCAGGATGTCCTCCGTGTTCTCCCTCGCGAGCCTCTCCCGCCTCGCCCTCGCCGCCGCCACCTCGCCGACCAGGTACGGGTCCTCGAGCGGCCGCACCCGGCTGCTGCTGCTGTCGGCGGGCGTGGCGTTGCCGCTGCCGGTGCCGCTGCTCCCCTCCTCGTTCACCCGCTCCAGCACCCTCGCCGCGTTGCGCACCAGGCCCTCGCCGCTGGACATGGCGGCCTGCGCCCGCCGCGTCGCCACGCGCTGGTACATCGGGTTCGTGTTGACGCTCCACGACGGGATGCGGAACGCGCCGAGGGACGGGAGGTCGGCGGAGGAGCTCCGCACTGGCGGGATCGGTGGGAGGCCCGGCGAGGGGATGTGTGCGGTGTGGGACGGCAGCAGTGAGCGGGACGCCGGGGTGCTGTTGGTATTAGTATTGATGTTGCCGCTCTGCGGCGGCGAGTAGGGCGGGATGGTCTCAGTGGTTGAGACGGTGGTGTGGTAGGATGGCGCCTCGGAGACTGGGGTTGGACGTTGATATCAGTATGGGTACATGACTGGTTGACTTTGTACCATGCAGCTATATTCGCGTGGAGAAAGGCGGGGGTGGGGTGAATATCCGGCTCAGGCCTCACCAGCTGGCAGCAGACCAAGCGGAACATGTGAGTGACTTACTGTAAGAGGGAGCAGCTGAGCGAATAGAGGCCGTGTCGAAATCCTCCGCGCTGAACGCGTTGATACGCGAGGTGTCGAAGTCAATGGCCGCCATTATTTCGACTCGGTTATAAGTGTGTGGCCGGGGTAAACACAGGTGGGCGGGCAGTGAGGCTGGGGTTGGAGATATAAGAGCGTCCCGACTTGAAGCATGCAGGAACTTGGCATCAAAAGCCGTTTGACGCTCTAGAGACGATGGATATGGCTCGTCCAAACTGAAACGAGAGGAACAGAGTGAGACCGGGGCGTCTGGCAACAAAATAGCTCAGTCCGAGCTTGTAAGGAAGCCTTGCCTTTGGGTCTATCAAAGCCTTGGAACGCGCAGCACGCGATCACTTCGGTAGCGTGAGACACAGAGGTCACGCTGAGTATCCTGCACAGGCGAGTGGCTTAAAACAGTCGCCAGTCTGTAGAATACTGTCGCAATAGATAAGGAGATCGGCGGGAAAGGGAATGTGTCTCAACTCTGGCCTATGAGGCAGGTCGACGTCTCCTTACTGTTATAGACTGGAAGGAAGATCTTAAGGGAAATGGTCCTCGAGGAAGACAGACGCTCTCGGTCAACGGCAGAAATACCACCCACAAGGCTATATACCAAGAGACGAGCCGGCTGTCCAAGACCTACCAGTGCCGCTAGAATGTATGTATGTGTCCGGTTGGTGTCTTTGTACTGGGTGGACATGTGCTCCTCATCGAGCGAGCAGGGATGCGGAGGTGAGGGGCAGTGGAGACGACCTTCGACTGCTCGACCACCAAGCCGGAAGCTTGGAGACCTCGGAAGGCTTGTTGGAGGCCGTATTGCACCGTGGGGGGTGGCCCGCTCTGCACGAGTGTGGGGTCTAGGCGCAGTGACTGCAGGAGACTTGCAGCAATATCGCGCGCCCAAGAGACGCAGCCTGTCCCCGGAAGGATTGACGGGTGCCCAGCCAGCTGCAGCCATTGGCGTTCCTGTCGACGCGTGCATTGCGTCTTGACCCTGAACTAGGCAGGCGGCTCCTCAGCGCCCCAGCATGAGTGGGAGGCTGGCCGTGAGATTCTGGAGACGAGCCAAGATATGTTGCCCATCTGCTTCCTTCGCCGCGACTATTCCCGGTGAGCCGATGAGGGGGATCCCCATGCGGTCATCAAGAGATAAGTTCGCCCGGGCGCGAGGGCTCGAGACACTGGAGGTGTACGCTCGCGCCGCGAGAGCTGGACTGTATGGGGTTGAGCCGGTTGCACGATACTGTGTACGTCTCTATGATCCGATAGTGCTCCACCGTTTGGGTCATCCCCAGGAACCCAGACCCCGTTGACGGCTGCTTCCAAAGAAGATCGGCAGGATGATGGCTTCCTGTTCCCGCCGAAAACTTGGCAGGAGACTAGACCTGCGGTCTCAAGTGTTGCATGCCCGCCCCCAGGGTTCCGGGAATGAAATCATCGTGTCTGCCATGAAAGCCCAAAGAGGTTTCTGCCGTGTGTGTGGCCCGGAAGACCGGCGAGGCGTGAGGTGTAAGTTGCGATGAACGGGGTTTTTGGCACTTTTGCCGGTTTGCCGGGGTGCTGATGCTCAGCCTGGGCGTCGGGCTTGGCTAGTCGTGATTAGTGGCGTCCGTACAGTATATACACTCACACCTAGGCTCTGAATTGTTCCACCGCTTCTCCTTGTTGACCTCTTCGGGGCGGTGAGACCAAGAATATCTCAGGTCTGGAGACACGGCATTGTGAAAGATTCCGGTGTCATCCTCCGGCTATAAACAATCATTCGATTGGTTATAATAGGCCAGGCAGTGCCAGGGCATACCAGAATCCTTGCCTGCTGACTAAACCAGACATATCGCCTACCATGCTGCCATGTAGACAAGGCTGTGCAGTGTAAATTGTTTCGTCCTTGATCGCAAGGTCTCAACTCACAAAGGTCGACCCTTCCGCCGATTGTTGGGCTTTGCTCAAACATCATTCTGACCGTATGTTTTGAAACCTCGAAGTATTCCTAAAAAAGACTCCTGCTCCCTAGCGGAGACAGGATGACCACACATGGATGCAGGGTGGAGCTCGGTAAGCTCAACCTCGATGGAGATATCACTGCACACGAATCAGTCTGGAAAAGATTGTATCATGCAAACGAATAAGAGGCCAGCACGTATGGAACTATCTCGTTTTCACAGAGCCCATTCGGCTCAGTCTTTGCGTCTTGCATCCAAGGCGAGGAAGTCGTTTCGGTCCTCGTCGGTACAACAATCCTGGGAGAGAGTCCACATCTTGCCCCAGCGTCTAATCCAGGCTGACAGCGTCCAACTCAAGGCAAAGCAACATTTCTTGCGACCTCTCCGGAGTGATGTGCGAGTGAGACATGTAAGACGTGCTGCCCTCCTACCATCTCGAGACATTAGCTTGTTCAGACCTGGACCCATGATGAGCAACGTGTGTGTGCTGCGATTTCGGCATCATTCGAAGTTCAGAGACAGCACTGGTCCAGAGTTGGCGGTGGGCTTGAGGCCACAAAATTGACGAAAAGATCTGGAATGTGCTGAAAGTACTTCCCAGAAGTTTGACGTGATGTCATCATCGAGCTTGCAAGTCCAACTCGCCGGTTCCTGACAGATCCTTGAGGCGGTCGTTGTGGTGTTTCAATGCAGGCCGCAGGCGAGGTGAATGGGGTTACCATGATCATGATGCTCCGGGGTAGGCGTGTTGGATAGGGCAAGTGATACTTGATCATGGGCTTCATCCTCACTGCCGATCTGCAATGGAAAGGGCTGGATGGGGAATTCGGGAAGCACTCAGATAGGAAATCCTCGGGCCGAGAACGACGAAACATCGCTCCAGTTCCAGCATGCTGAATCAACGCCTTGGGAACTTGCTGTTGTCGTCTCCTTACGAACGGCAGTCACCAAGAAATGTCGTAGAGGTTTTCTCGGAAGTGTCGCCAGGACATTTGGTACCTCAGGGGCCGTTCCTACATGTAAGTCTGCCGGCACAATGTCTCAGACTCAAATGCCATTTATCGCCTAATAGCGAATGGCAGAGCGACAACCCCTCTCCGGCTGAGACCATGATATGAGGCTGCCTAGAAGACTGCCAACCACACATAGAGGCGCAAATGACCGAACATTTGGAAATGCCCCACTTCCACTCAATTCATCATTCATGGCGACAGAGAGGCGGATCTGCTTTAACAAGATATCACTCCACTCGTCGTGACACGAAGGGTCCATTACCAGACGCTTATGCCTCTTGCCTGAGTCCCGAAGATGCCGGTGTGTGACTCCATCCTGGAGATTGGTGGCAGACCTTGTGGGGAGAGAGAAGACATTAAATAAAACAGCTCAGTCAAGAGCTTTTATTCGAGGGACACAGTAGGAATATGGCAAAGTCTTCTGCGACATACAAAGCGTGGTCTTCATTGGTGATGCCATCCGGGGTTGGAATTGGGAGAATTCGATTTGACGAGTAGCTGAAGTGTGAACGAGATGAGGCGCACTCAAGATCCCGCACGTTCTTCGGAGTCCATAAGACCATGCAGTGTGACCGCAAGACAGATATATTGGGCATTTCCAGCCCGGAGGATGAGGTCGAGGCCGAGGCCACAATCAAGGCTTGCATAATACGCGGCCTGCTTGCTGGTCGGTCGAGGTCTGAGCCGACTCCATCTGCTCAAGTGCCAATGCGCCTGGTCCCGAAGCAGACGATGCCCATGGCGTTCAAACCAGCTAGAGCTTACGCCCATTGTGCTCGATGGCCCAGGAGCAGGTACGGTACTTCGGTGGTTCTGTATGAATGTGCAGTCAAGCCTGGTTCTTTGCTGCTAGTCCATCAGGTCCTAACGGCCGTACTATCCGCATAGTGACGACACCTCTTTGTGGCGCATGTGCATACAGCTTGACAGCTGTACTTTCAATGCAAGATAAAAAGTTCAGTGTCGACGTGTGAGGTCGTCGTTTATGCCGCTGGATTCTGTTCGGTGCTGTGGTGGTATGCAAGGTTGAGCCTGCACCCCAAGAATTCAAGGCTAGCCAAGTGCGCCTCTGCCACGCTGATGAGAGACCTCATCTTAGCTTAGGACGCTCGGGGAAGCTGACGCACCTACACGCTGGGCTGGGCTGGGATCGACAAGGGCCCCTATGAAAGAGCCCCACCACAGGCTGGTCTCCGACAAGCCACACACGACCCCCAAGGCTGACACTCTGAGACGGTCTTGGCCTCTCTTTCAACCACCCACCAAAGGCCCGGCCATACATCTTGTGAGCTTCTCGGCGGACCTTGGATCTTTCAATATAGGAGAGGCTCGATTTGTATAGGTTCAAACCATTGTTTCCTCGGAGAAGCCCCGGCGAAGATCAACTTGCAATTCGTTCCAGCAGCACCCGGCAAAGCTGCCCCTCCTGCCAGCTTTCCATGCAGCAATCCTGTGGCTGCAGCCTGGACCCTTGACGGGTGCTGGGACGACCTTTCGACGCACGACTGAAGCGATGACAAGTCTGTGAAGGGAGCTCTGAGCGGCCTTGACTATGGAATCTCTCTCTGTGCCCAAACTGGCTGCTCGATCGCGCCGATACCGTTCCTCGACCTCAGCCTCGAACCCTCCTGTCGTGACCAAGGCCGCCGAGGTCCTGCAGTCGCTCCTTGACAAGCTTTCTGCAGCACTCGAAGCTCCTCAGGGCAGCAACTATCCCGAATTTCCTCCACTCATCGAGCTCGGCCGACAGGTGCACCAACATGTCGCTGCGACCAACCCCCCATGCCCGGCCCAAGACGACTTCCGTCACCTAGACGGCTTCCGGCATCTGCTCAACGTCCTCCGTGCCTACTCTGGCTTCTACAACCCACAACGGCGCAGCCTGGAAGAGAAAAAGGGCTTCTTCGAGCTTCTGCACACGGTTCTGGCGATATTCTCGGCCACTTTCAGGGAACACCATGGCAACCGCCGCTATTTTAAGCGTCGGGTTGAAGGCGGCGGTTGGGAGGCATTGGAACAGATCATAGCCAGCGTCGGACTGGGAGGCACCGACTCGGACGTTTGGACAAACTGTCAACTGTTCGGAAAGCTACTCTCTTTCTCTCTCGACGACCAGAGGCTGGACAAGCTCTGCCAGGCTGTAGCCGTTACCTCCGCTCCCGAAGGAACCAGCGAGGCCGGCGATGACGTCGCGTACCAGAATGGCGATGGGGACCGGATAACTCGATTTGAAGTGCCCATAATCGAGAAAGAGCTGGAGAAGATCATCACATCCACTACGGTGCTTCGGAATCCCGAGATCATGCGTGCTGTCATCGACTTTTGGGAGTCGATGCCCAGGGATCCGGAAACTGCCGAGTGCTTTGCTTCGGCCATCGTTCTGGCTACTATGAAGCTAGCCAGCTCTGCCTCATTCTCCAACCTGAATGCGTTGCATGGGACCGGGGCACTCTCGAGGTTTCTTTCTCTGTACCTTGGAGAGGACTCGAGGCTATCAGAGCATGAACGAGGTGTGATCCTCGGTCTCTGCAAGTCATTGATGCATCTCGGCGTCAACAGGCTGGCAGACGTACAGCTGCTCTTATCCAAACAGGACTCTGTTGCTTCCCAGTTCTGTCTGGATATGGCAACAAGGTTCAACGGCCCTCCGTTTGTACAGTTCGATCTTTCCCTGCATGGGCACTCGTCCATTGAGCTGCCCTCGCTTGGACGCTCGTTTCCCCCAACCTCATCGGCTGGCTACACTTTTACTGCCTGGATACGGGTAGACCGCTTCGACCCAGGCTCACACACGACCATATTCGGCGTTTTTGATGCTACCCAGACATGCTTTCTTCTGGCGTATATGGAAAAGGATACCCACAATTTTATTCTGCAGACGTCTGTGACCTCTCAAAGGCCAAGCGTCCGCTTCAAGTCGGTCAAGTTCAAGGAAGGTCGATGGTACCACATTGCAATCGTTCACCGACGGCCAAGGACAATGTCAGCGAGCAAGGCTTCGTTGTACGTCAATGGTGAATTTGCCGAACAGATCAAGTCGCAATATCCCGTGCCTCCTCCCATGAGCAATGCAAGCACGGAGAGTTTCGCATCTTTCAACTCTGTCGCCAACAAGCCACATCCTGTGCAAGCCTTCTTAGGAACCCCACGTGATCTGTCTACGCAGCTCGGTCCTGGGGTCGTCTTTTCAAAATGGTCCTTGGCCTCGGCGCATCTCTTTGAAGAAATTCTAAGTGATGATTTACTTGCAGTCCACTATCGCCTGGGCCCAAGGTATCAGGGGAATTTTCAAGATTGCCTCGGAGGATTCCAGACGTACGAGGCATCGGCAGCCTTGGGTCTGCGGAACGAGATGTTGCACCCAGGCAAGGAAGAGGGCTCATCAGACATTCTCAAGGCCATCAGGGACAAGGCTAGTAGCCTCGTGCCGGAACAAAAGATACTCATGAGCACTTTGCCTACCGCAGTCTTCCAACCCGAGGGCCAGTTCCTCGATTCCTTCCTCTTTCGGTCTCTGTCCAGAAATGCAGCTAGTAACCTGTTCCAGCTGGCGACCAAGAGCGGAACCGCTATCTCCATAAACGCCGCTCTCCCATGCGTCAACGACGCTCTCGTGAGGGCTCATGGGGTTGCTGTGCTCACAGGAGACCCTGTTGTAACAACACCTTACAATTTCGATGACAACCTTTGGCGAATCGGCGGTTTTACGCCTGTTGCCCTGAAATTGGTTGAGCGTGCCAAGACCGCGGAAGAGTTCATTAGGTCCGTCGAGCTAATGTTCTTGTCTATCAAGAAGAGCTGGAGGAATAGTGAAGCAATGGAGCGAGATAATGGCTATGCCATCTTAGGCATGCTCCTGAGATCGAAGCTCGGCTACGCGACTTCTGGAACCGACGTACCTGGATGGCGACTCCTGTTGGCCCCCGAGGACCGAGACAAGCTGAGTTTCCAGTTACTCAGCTTGGTGCTGGACTTTGTCGGCTACAAGCACGCTTCACCCGTGGAGTCCTTCATCATCAACCCTCTTGCGTACCGCATCCTATTGATCGACTTCGATACTTGGCGGAAGTCAGCCCCCATAACCCAGGAATTGTACTACAAGCAGTTTGTGACTTTCGCTGTCAACAGCAAATTTCACGAGTTCAATAGTCGCCGGCTGCAGCGAATGCGTAAGAATTGGAGTACCCAGGACGACCACCCTCAGCATGCTGATGATTTACATACAGGGATTGTGAAAAGAATGCTGGATGCCTTAAAAGCAGAGACAATATCAGAAAATGTCATGCCCCATTTCCTGGATGCGTTTGAGAGTCTCATTAAATGCAACTTCAACGCCGAGGTTCACCGTACCATCGCCTTGTTCATCACTTACACCTTCCACTCCTCAGCAAACTCCCAACCGCGAACTCCGAGGCCGATGTCTGTGATCACTCCGACGAATGGTAGGACCGGTCTACGTCGCGCCACGGTGGATTCCGCCAATGGTGCACATTTGCCCGTCTTGACAAGAAAGCAAGTTGGTGTCAAGATCCTGGCGCTGTACACACGACTGCTCTGCGACAAGGGAAACTTCACAGATATCCACAAATTTGCCCGTACGGTAACGAATAAGGTAAGTCGCAATACGCCGTGTCTCATTCTGGATGCTGACATGGACACATTAGTGGCTTCTGTACCTACTTGCCGAAGAGAACCCAGAAGTCATCATCTATGGCTGCAAAATCATCGCTAGGGTGCTCGTGTCACACGGATCAAGCTATGCTTCCAAATTTGCGAAGAAGACGGGCGGGTTCGCGATCATGTCCCACCGTTTGAAGCATTGGTGGGATATCCCAACTCTGTGGCCAATGTGTCTCAGTATACTTTTTGGGGTTGACGTGGCCAAGATCGACTTTGACCGGAATTTCGATCTGCTTAACCTAGTAGATCTCTTTGGCGACTGCCGAGTGACATATCCCGATGTCCTACCGGTTATCACAACAATGCTCCAACATGGCCTTAGGGACATCTTGAAGTACCAGGATGACCCGGATTCACCAGTCGGTGTCGAAAGGGGGCACTCCAAAAACCTGAGCACCTCTGAGTCTGCATCAGCTAGACCGCGAGCCAGATCCATGAATTTTGTTGATGAACTCGGAGCCAGGCGTGCGTACCAATTCCATGTCCATGTCCTCGACCCCTTCCTAGCTAACAAATTGGCAGATACACGCGGCGTGGACAAAGAGAGGGTTGCCAGCCACGCTGTTGTTCTCCAAACTGTCGTTAGATTCCTGTCAAACCTTCACCAGCGGTCAGCGGACTTCCGGGACTTTGCTCTCTCTTCTGACTACGTACGGCTGCTTCTTTCTGCTCTGTATCCAGTGCTGCTTAGCACTGATCCTGTGAGCCCCGAGACGGAGCTAAACTCAAGAGACTCTGCGCTCACTTTTGATGGTGGCGATGTTATTATTCGACCCTTGGCAGGTTCGTCCAGTCCGGCGCCAATCGTGAGGGCGTCTGTCGTCCCCTCATCAGCGGAGTCGCCTCACCAGTCCAGAGGTACCCAGCTCCGACGAGCGTCCTCCTTCGTTCTTTTGACGTCGCAAGAATCACCGCAAGCCGCAAAGAGCAGTGCGCGGCTGGCTCACGTCATGTCTCCCAAATTGCAAGTCCAGGCACAGAAAGTCAGCAACGTCGTGCTAGAGGGCTTGCTTGATCTCGTGCTTGACGTCTTCGTCGACCAGTTACTGGCGCGGAAGGAATTTCCAGGCTTTAGCTTGTTCCTGAAAATACCTCCAGGCTTTCAGGAACACCAGGCCTATTTCGAATCCTACGTTCTGCGGCACGCAATCTCGCGCTTGAGTGCATTGATTCAATCCGATCAAACTATCCTGCACCATACTAAGGTTCTTCAGAACATGTCTCGCTTCGCTACACACATCTTGGACACAATCTTTGAAGGATGGTTCATGAATGGTGCCGAACCTGTTACTGAATTCCTCGGAAGCATTCTGGAATATCTTGCTCGGCCTGATATATCGTCTCTGAAGAGCGTCCGACTGTGCAGCCAGAGTGTATTGGTCCTTAAGGGGTCTATCATCAAGCTCGTTCTGCTTCGACTTTCTGACACTGATGATGCCCAAGTGTCTGAAGAAGATAATCTGGCAATGTTGTCTAACCTCTACTACTGGCAGATTGTCTTGCTTGACTGTCTATCTGCAAACGACGACTCCATGAGTCTCATCTGGTACCAGCTGTACGGCAAACTGATTGATGCTCGTGAACCGATCCGTCTAGCGGCAGCTGGAATTCTGCGCATCATGATGGTCCAAAAGCCTGATGAATGCTCACGCGTCTTCCGAGAGATTCCAATGCAGGCAGATGAAAATCAACTGACCAACGGCTTCACGCGTCTGACCGAAGTCGACGACGGAACCTTTGTCGAATGGGTTGACCAACACAGGCCTTCGCTGGACGCGTTATTCTTGGGTGGTATGTCGAAGACATGGGAGGAATATGTGAGCTCAGAGAATCAGCGCACCTTGGAGACTGCCAGATCGCGACTGTCAAAACGCAAAGAAAAGCTTAAGCAGTGGCGGGATGAAGCTCGGCAAATCGAAAACGTTCTCTTGCGTCACGAGATGGCAAATAGTGCTTGGATGAAGAGCATATTTTGCACTGAGCACTCTAAACATCAGCGTCTTACTCAAGACCAGCAAGACGACTTTGTCTTCCTCATCAGCTCCTTTGGCAAGATGGACCGAGACCTGAAACGTCCTGGAGGCGTCTTCGCAGAGACCGACCGCACAATCAAGTGGAAGCTTGACAGGACAGAGGGAAGGAACCGGATGCGCCTACGCCTTCTGCCAGACAACTCGAAGCTGGGAGAAGAGTATCAGTCTAAGCAAGCCAAGAAGAAGCCCTCAGAGTCCAGACCATCGGAGTCTCTACCTGCCGTTGCTGGCCTGAAGCTGGATACAAAAATTGGGCCAGGGACTTCTGGCACGAACACGCCTCAGGTCAGTGCGATCAACGAGGTTGGGGAGAGCATTGCTCTGACGGACGAGCCGGCTTCGACGGAGCAACAGCCAGAGCCAGGCGTGACGCCAGAAGAGGACTTTGAGCTCATCGAGGACCTCAACGAACCTGAAGGTGACGACTCTTTTGAAGACAAGAACAGAAAGGTCATGCGGCGTCTCGAGCTTGGTGACACTGTTCAAAGCGTGTACAACATTTCACGAATCATTGGTCTCGAGGCGTGTGAAGGCATTCTCATCATCGGCAAAGAAGCGCTCTACATCATGGACAACGTCTTCCGCAGCGCTGACGGAGAAATCATCAACGTCTGGCAAGCGCCACCTGACGAGCGTGACCCGTACTCCCAAATCATCACTGGCAGCAAGGCCGCCGAGAAGCCCAAGGCACAGAGGGGGAGCGAACAAGAGTCCCGCAGCTGGAGATGGCACGACGTCATTAGTATTTCCAAACGTCGATTCCTGTTCAGAGATGTTGCCATCGAAATCTTCTTCACAGACGGTCGGAGCTACCTGATGACTGCACTGAACCCAAATATTCGGGACGAGGTCTTCGCAAGGTTATCCAACAAGACGCCTCACACGTCGGATCCAAAGTCATTGCCCAACCCAGAGGACGCCTGGAGGTTGGAGGGCATCAAGATCTTCGACGAGGCACCTCAGTCGTTTGGCTCCAAATTTGGTAGTATCTTCAATGCTTCACCATGGACTCCGATCATGAGGAAGTGGCAAAAGGGAGAGATTTCTAACTTCCACTACCTGATGCTCGTGAACACAATGGCAGGGCGGACTTTCAATGATTTGACGCAATATCCAGTCTTCCCTTGGGTCCTCGCAGATTACACCAGCGAGGAACTCGACCTCACGAACCCAGCCAGCTTCCGGGATCTTTCGAAGCCAATGGGTGCGCAGACTATTTCTCGCCAGACCGACTACATGATGAGATACAGCAATCTGATGGAAGTTGGTGAAATTCCGTTCCATTACGGAACACATTATTCTTCAGCCATGGCCGTGGCATCGTACCTGATCCGGCTGCCTCCGTTCGTACAATCGTACATCCTGCTTCAAGGTGGCACCTTCGATCATCCTGACCGTCTATTCTATTCCATCGAGGGCGCGTGGAAATCATCGTCCAGGGACAATGGAACTGACGTTCGGGAACTGATTCCCGAGTTCTTCTACCTGCCTGACTTCCTCACCAATACAAACGGTTATGACTTTGGTCACCGTCAAGGTAATGCTGGCAAGGTTGACCATGTTATACTTCCTCCATGGGCCAAAGGAGACCCGAAGATATTCATCGCGAAGAATCGAGAGGCTCTAGAGAGCCCATATGTGACAGAGAACCTGAACCACTGGATCGACTTGGTCTTTGGTTTTAAGCAGAGGGGCGAAGCTGCCGTGGAAAACCTGAACGTGTTCCATCATCTGTCCTATCACGGTGCCATTGATTTGGACAGTCTCGTCGACAAAAACGAGCGGGCTATCACTACCAACATCATTCACAATTTCGGACAGACGCCACACCAAGTCTTCTCCAAGCCTCATCCTACTCGAGAATACGTACATGTGCAGACCCGAAGGCTTGACACTGGTGTGCAGTCGCTGACCAGGGTCAACTACCCGCTTCTCGAGAGCCACGAACGAGTCGCCTCCCTCATCTATGCCCCAAAGCTCGATCGACTCCTGTGCGCATCTCCTTTCCGGCTCAACATGCCACCTCATTTCGACAAGTTCCTCGAGTGGGGATTCGCAGATAACAGCATTCGATTCTTCCTCAGCGACAACCGGAAACCCGTCGGCCTTCTCGAAAATCTCCACCAGGGCCAAATATCGTGCGTCGCGTTCGCCGACTCCAAGACGCTCATCACTGCCGGCGATGACAGTGTCATATCCGTGTTCGCCATCAAGTCCTCGGCGGGCAAGAACGTCGAGCTTCTTCCCAGGATGTCTCTATTCGGCCACAAGACACCAGTCAACGTGATCGCTGTCTCCAAGGCGTTCAGCACATTCCTTACGGTATCTCAAGATGGCACTGCCTTCTTATGGGACCTCAATCGCCTGGACTTTATCCGGAAACTTCCGGTGTCTCGCCCGGTCGAATGCGCCCGCATCAACGACGTCACGGGGGACATCATGCTTTGCTGCGGGCCCAACGTGCTCCTCTTCACGCTGAACGGCGAGCTCATCCTCGAGCAGAACGTCTGCGGCGGCACTGGCGAAGCCCACGACGACTATGTGCACTCGTGCGCCTTCTACGAGGGCAGCAGCAGCGAGTGGCTGGAAAACTTCCTGGTGTTCACGGGCCACAGGAGGGGTAGGGTCAACGTCTGGAAGAAGACGGTGCGGAGAGGCGATGGCAAGTGGGTGCTAGAGCTCCTCAGGAGGCTGGACCACATCGACAATAAGAGCGAGACCGGGGCGAATATAGATGCGCCGATCACGTGTATCACACCGATGCCGCAGATGGTGTACACAGGAGACGACGATGGGCGAGTGGTGAGTTTTCTTCTGACTAGACTCCATTGAGAGATCACATTGAACTGCAGCTGACCCGAGCGCCGTCTTCAGTATGAATGGAACCTGGTCCAACGGGAGCGTTAGTGGCGCCCTTCCTCCGGTTCATCAGGATCAGTCGCGAGCGTGTGAGTATAGAACAAAGGGGGGCTTGAGCACGGCATAGCATGGCTTAGGCGGGAAAGCGCTGTTTGGCATATGGGTGCTTGTCTGAACGTTGGTCATATAAAAGTTCCCATTGAAATTTGGATCCGCATTCGCTGGTATTGTCTTTTGGGTTAGAGGGGTTGAGAGAGGCGTGCTGTGGTGATTGCGACTGGGGATATAGATACATACAATTGGTCAAGTACATATGAAATTCGTCAAATGGGCAGATGCGGTTCTGACCAGATGAAGTAACCCCCACCGCCACGACGAAGAGACTGAAACTTTACCAGCTCGCCGCCGCCATCTACGAGTTGTCTTAACTTCTCACAAAGCCCAATTCCCGTACAAACCACTGACTGGAGTCGTTGGTGCATTGATTCAGTCAAGATGTTCGATTTAAGCTTTTGGCCTTGGAATCGATTACTTGGTCTGGCAGTTTCACTGCACACCTCTGGGTCTCTAGGAAACGATTTGAAAGCGATGACGAATCTCAAGTTCTAGTATCGGACAAGCGTTCGTCAACGATGGTTACCTTGAACACATTCCCCAGGGCGTATCCACACTCTCAAACTCCTTGACCTGCTCAGGTTTCCGCTGAGCCAATCGACCCTGAAATCCGTGCCCTTTGCAACCGTTCCATCAATACGCTTCCAGGTCTCTCGGGTGGGAAAAAACCATCGTCACAATTTGGCCGGTCAAAAGCAGGGCGACACAAGGCGCCCCAGACGTCAAACCAGCCACTTGACCCGCGATTCAGAGTGACGAATGGGGTTGTTCTGTTTTGATTTCTTTTTGTTGATTCAAATTTCCCCAACGCCGCACCCTAAGTACACTTGACGTGGCCGCCACCGCGAGCTTTCCCCATCCTAACGTGGCCCGTTCGAGCTGGATGGGTGTGTATATTCCTTGCGCTACCTCTCTCATGCCTCAAAGCGCCCGGGTGTGTTTCGCTAGTCGGAGCCGTCATCGTAGCCACTCAGCGTCTTCCTGGGACCGGGAGGGACTGCTCACAACGTCAGTACGGGGTGCACAACAGCGTCTTTGGGAGAGGCGAGGGAGGCGTACTGGGGTAGGTCGTGGGTATGGGCTTCGCGTCGTAGTCCCCGAGGGCGTGTCTGATGGGCGGCACGACGGCCAGGGTGACGGGGCCGAGGGCACCGATCACACAGGACCAGAAGAGGGCGGGGCGCTCGCGCGACGACCAGCGCCAGTACCGGATGGGCGTTTGCCAGAAGAGGGGCGCTCGGCCGGACATTTTGGCTGCTGGGGACGGTGTGTTAGAAGAGATTGGACGTGGGAGCTGTAAAGGGTGGTGAGGAGGCCACCTACTTGTGCTCTTGGGGTTGGGGGGGTGTGGCTGTCGGACTGCTTGCTTCCTTCAAGAGCCGTCTCTCTCTCTGCCTGTATAGCTTCTACTCTCATCGGGTGAAGTCAGAGAGGTCAGGCCGGTTAGCCTAGGTACCATTGGCCAATCGGGATTATGTAAGGCTCTGGCCCAACTTGCGGCTTCTCTGCGGTATGCTGCACCAGGACCCCTGTCGAGGCTGGCGTACCTCTCTAGTGTGGTGTAGGTAAGAAGCCACGCTGGGCCTGGCAGGGGTCCAAGAGGCCCCACGAGTCTTGGCAAATGGGCGACGTATCCAGAGCTGTTGCTGTAGGTAGAGTTCCAGGCTGTCCATCCACTTTCTTGGTGATGTGAAGGCCAGCTAGTAGCAATTGCGACAACCTCATTCCTTCCCCCCTCACCCGCAGTTGAAACCGTCAAATTGGTAGCTGCCACATGACAACCAGGGCATAGCTGCCATCTTCACCGTTTCCCTTTGCCCGCGCAAGTAGGCGCTTGTTGTTGTTAAAGATGAAGCTCTTCCTTTCTTTTCTTCTGCTGGCCCTGGCAGCTGTTACGCAAGCTGCAAGCGCCACGGGCGATCGCCTTCTGAGCATCTGGGAGGATGTCGAGGACCAGAAGCTCTACTCCAAGTTCGTAGGAGACCTGGAGAGTATGCTGCACCCCCCGTGAAGTCCCCCACGAGCTTGCATTGGCTAACTCGGTTGCTGTGCAGGGCGAGGGTACAAGATCACACATGCGACTCCCAAACAGGAGGACCTGAGGCTGGATCACCTCGGGGAGAAGACCTTTGACCACCTTATCATCTTCCCAACAAAGTCCAAGGGTAAGAATAAAGCTCAGATCTCCAGGAACGCCATTGCAATTATGCTGATAAGTGTAATATCGCAGGACTCGGCCCCAACCTGACTGCCCAGAAGATCCTCGACTTCCTCAACGCCGGCGGCAACATCCTGCTTGCCCTGAGCGCCACGCAGCCCGTCCCCACCGCCCTGAACGCTCTCCTTCTCGAGTTGGACATCCACATCCCCGCCGAGCGAACCGGTCTGGTGGTTGACCACTTCAACTACGATGCCAAGTCCGCCGCCGACCTCCACGATGTCATCCTCATGCCCACTCCCGGCGACTACCGAGACGACACCAAGAATTACTTCGGCAGCGGTGGAAAGAAAGACCTGCTCGCCTTCCCTCGCGGTCTCGGCCACACCCTGGGCAATGGTCCCCTCCTGACGCCCATCCTGAGGGCGCCCCGGACAGCCTACATCTACAACCAGAAGGAGCAATCCGAGGTTGTCGACGAGGTTTTTGCTGCCGGCGAGCAGCTCTCGCTTGTTTCCGCCTTCCAGTCCCGCAACTCTGCCCGCTTCACCGTCGTGGGCTCCGCCGAGATGTTCCAAGACAAGTGGTTCGACGCCAAGGTTAAGCTTCCCACCGGCAGCGAGGCTGTCACGGCTTGGAACCTGCAGTTTGCCCGACGTGTCAGCGCGTGGACGTTCCACGAGATTGGACACCTGCGCGTCAACCACGTCGAGCACCACCTGGCTGAGGAGGGTCCGCTGGCCAACGTGTCTAACCCATCCATCTACCGTGTCAACAACAATGTTGTATGTAGTCACCCACAGTCCAACCTTCGAGAAGCCGAGCAGCTAACGCGTTCGTTTTCTAGACATATGAGATCTCCCTCTCGGAATGGGTCTGGGACAGGTGGTGGGACTTCAAGGTCCCCGAGGGCGATGAGCTGCAGCTCGAGTTCAGCAAGCTGTCCGCCCTGCACCGCATTCCCATCAAGAAGGTGAAGCGTGCCTCGTCTGAGACCGCGGGCATCTTCCGCGTGACCTTCAGGGTTCCCGACCATCACGGCGTCTACAACTTCATCACCAACTACAAGCGCCCATTCCTGTCCAACATCGAGGAGAAGCAGTCCGTGACCGTCCGCCACATGGCCCACGACGAGTACCCCTACAGTCACGAGATCCCTGCTGCATGGCCCTACCTTGCTGGCATCGGCGTTACCTGCGTGGGCTGGCTGGCCTTCGTCGCCATTTGGATGTTCAACAAGCCTGCACAGCAGGCTGCTGACGCCAAGAAGAAGCAGTAGATCGAGATCGGGTGCACTACAGTGAGGATTGATCGTAAGGATCAGGGTAGTGATTTTTAGCCATAGAAGTACTTGGCATTATTCGCAATCTTAGGGTGGCTGGATCTGGAGGAAATGGGTCTGGCATCGTCCTGTGTGTCTATGTACAATACCTCGGGATAAGGGTCCCGATTCGGGCGGACCCGGGTTCACAAAAGTTGACAGGGTCAATAAACGAGCATTATGATTTTGACCTCCCATCGAGGCTCTTCTTGTGACTGATCTAGATGTTTTCCATGTATCCTACAAACTTCTGTCTGTATGGATTTTGGACAATACCAAGCAAATAATGGCCGTTACTCTCAGCAGATATTCTATGGACTATCATGAGTAAGATCAAGTTCTCGCCTGACCCTTGAGCTCCTGCCAGAAGGAGGATACTGGAGAGCCATACTTGAAAAAGAAACCAGGACTCCCATGTGCTGACCTTGCCGCATCGTTCAGCGTGCATGGGAATAGATACAAAATTATTGTGGTTCTCAGTATAGGTTGCTGTGCATGCCCGTGACTTATGGATGGGCTGTGAAGGATGACTTGGTAGAAAATAAAAAAGAATATAAGAAAATATAACGGAGGGACGGCGAGGGGAAACCAACTTCATATGCCCTCAGATCAGCTCTCTTGAGTTCTCAACGACAACCGTCGCCAGGAGAACCTCCCCAAAGGGAAGGCCCACCGGCTTCTGCTGTCTGCAAATTTGGCTTTTTGGACCTTGAAGTCATCACCGGGCCGAAGTTGTTTAACGCAGTTGTCTCCACCAGAGCCAACCGCTTGGAAGGCATCACCATTCCGCGATACGTCACCCAATGGGAGAAAAAGAGAGACGTCTCGCCGCATCCGATTGAAAACTATTTTTTTTTGATCCGTCACCGGCGGCCGCCATGAGAAATGGAGCACATGCCTCTGGTCAATTTGCTGGTTTGTCGTCATCGCGGCCGAGACGTCCATCCCAAAGGGTTGGGTGAAAGAGGGAGGGCAATTGCTTAGCAAGAGGGGATGGAGGGAGACAGGATGTTAATTTCTTTTTGTGGTCTGCTCAGATCTCTGTTCTTTGTGGACTGTATCATGTCCCAACGGCAGGCATGAGAGCCAACGCCGAGGATTAACAAGTGGGAAAGCTCATCCCTGGGTCGTATCTTCATGGCAGACTTGAGAGCTGATCCCCACTTGGAAACCAGGCTGTGAAAGATGGAGAGAACAGGGTGTGGTAGGGAGAATGGCCCCGTAGAAGCATGTGGCCTCCGTTTTGTGGGCAGCCTCTTACCTATGTCTTGATGAGATCACCTTCGCAGATTGAGATCATTCGCGGGTACAGGTTGTGCATGGTCTGCCTCCTCGCGTGAGAGTCATCCCGTCCCAAGGCGCTCATCTTGACTTTCCGAGCGGCATAGGTCAGGTTGAGCGAGGGTCACACTCATGAGCATGAGCTTGTCCGAACAGACATAGACCGGCAGCCAAGGGTCAGGTTAGGCGTCCTCCACGAAATCCGCCATCCACCCTGGCTGGTTGGCGTCAAACTACCTCGTAGGTTGGCCAGAAGCGATCCGTGAGCGACACCCTCGGCGCAGCGAGCGTGCCGTATGCCAGTGGAAGGAAATCCGATGAGATCCAGAAGTTGGCACGAGGTACAAGTCGGTGCTTGGCAATGAAGAATGGACTGCGGGTGTCCAGAGAAAGTATGTAGTGCTAGACACGAATGCGCCAGGTGCATGGGGCGCTTTACCCAAAGCTTTCAGGCACGCAGAATAATTGGGAGCGATGTGTTGCAATAGATGAATCACCGTGCAATGCTCAGGTAGAATGAAGATGATCCAAGATCCATAGGTTGACATCTTTGCTGGTCCATTAGAATGGCGACAAAGGAGAAGTGGTAAGTCAGTGGTCAACATCAGCCCAATGTTGGGAAATGTTGGAAGTTGCCAGCAAGCAGACGGAGTGGAGTGGAAGGTGTGAGTTGAACGGCGCCTGGACGCGTTAGCAAACGCGCCCGGCGGCAGAGGACGTCTAGCTTGCTCAAGGCTGAAGGATGGCGCTAACAGACACCCCACCTGCCTGTAACTGGCTGCTATCCGACTCGTCAGCAAATAATTGCTCCACAGCAGCTTTGCAAGGCTGAGATGGATGGATGCGATTGCCATTCTTCCTGCGTCCCTGCACCCAACCACTCCCATTGCCCATACTCATAGAAGTCCAACCCTTCCTCTCCCAACTATTCTCTCTGTTCTCCCCTCAAGCACAGAGACTCTCTCAAGATGGCATGTCCCCCAAACCTCTTCCCAAGGTCATCCTCGAACCGAACAGAACCCCCCAGCTAACCAATCTCTCCTCCAACAGGCGCGAAACTCAGAAAAGGCGCAGTCGATGCTCTTCCGCTTCCGCGAGGCCCAGGCCGCGGACTTGGGCATCATCGACGCGGGTCGGACGCGGCGGCCCAAGCTCATCACGGAGCAGGACTCGATCCCCAACTGCGAGAAGTGGCGGGGCCAGGTGCTCAAGGAGATCAGCCGCAAGGTGTCGCGCGTGCAGGACCCGGCCCTGAGCGACTACCAGATCCGCGACGTCAACGACGAGATCAACAAGCTCATGCGCGAGAAGTACATGTGGGAGGTGCAGATCCGGAACCTGGGCGGGCCGAACTACATGCGGGGCGGGGGCGGGGGCGGGGGCGGCAAGATGTACGACGAGCAGGGCAGGGAGATACCGGGCGTGGGAAACAAGGGGTACAAGTACTTCGGCCGCGCCAAGGAGCTGCCGGGGGTCAAGGAGCTGTTCGAGGCGGCGACGAAGGCGAGGTCCGACGCGAGGAGCGACGACGCCAGGCCGCTCGAGGCGCGGGACGACCTGCGCAAGGTCGTCGACGCCGCTTACTACGGCTACGCGCCCGGCGAGGAGGACGACGAGCTGCTGGAATACGAGCAGGCCAAGGAGGCGGCCGCGTTCGAGAACCTGGCCAAGACGGGCAAGAAGGACGTGCCCCCGATCTGGGACCCGCTGCCGGGTGACACCGGCGATGGCAGGGGCTGGGAGCTGCCGACGGTCGAGGAAGTGCAGGAGGAGCTGATAGACCGCAGGCGGAGGAAGCTGCTCGATCAGTTCTGATGATGCCATGGGGGATTTACTTCTCGTTCTCACACTACACTTTGCATTTTACGGAGTCGGTGGTCGTCAGGGTTAATGAATTTCTAAATACCATTTCCAAAGCCAGTGCTAACATACTCCATTCTGGATCAAGATTCAATCGTATACCAAACGCCGTGCCCGTCCCGAGGGTCGAAAATGCTCATTTCATTTGGAACGTAGACGCAAGCTAATGCTCGCGCCAACAGTTGCTTCAGTGCCATCCTACAGGGCTTAGCACTTGCTCTTCCAATTCTCCTTGACCCACTTGGCCACCATGTCCGTGAAGGCAGCCTCGTCCCACAACTGGACGCTTGTCTCATTGTAGTCGCCACCACTGAACTTCAGAGCCATGATGACCCAGGGCGTTATGAAGTCGGTGAACACCAGATCAACAGTCTCTGGTTCACCTTCAGCCGGCAAGCCAATCTTTGCCTGGATGCAGTTTGGCTGTGTGTGGAAGTTGATGGGAGCGTGCACAGCATCATCTCCATCAGTCCCGATGTCGTCCTTCGTGGTGTACCCACCGACGAGGTCCGGGTCATCTTTAGCATCCCCCAGGGGCTTCTGGCCACCGCCTTGCAGCATACGTTCCTCAGGCGTCGGGTTTGGATATATAATATCCTCGGTGATGTGCCACTGCTCAGGTGGGCCCATCATCCTCGCGTCGAAGGCTGGCTGGTCGAGTATCTGACCTTCGCTGTTCAACAAGGGCAGCACCTTCTTTGCAGCGCTGTAAGGCACCTCAGGGATATAGGCCATCTTGCTTTGAAACGGGGAGACGATGTAGGTGGTGTCAAGAGTGAAAGGGCCCTTGAAGATGTCGAACCTGATAGCACCGGTGTTGATGATGGCAAGCCTTGGTATGTCCTTCCGCGACTCTTTCGCGATAATGTCAGGCAGCACCTGCTGGTCGAGCAATGTGAAGACGCTGTCGTTGCTCGGATATTTCGTCCTGGCCATCCAGTAGTCCTGAGGTGCGCAGCCAAACTTCTGGTCCAGGTCCAGGGCCGTCCGAGCCTTGGCGATGAGCTCGCTGACATTGCGGCCATGCTCTGTGGGAAATGTCGACTCGTTGAGTCCTGTGTGATGATAGAGGCCCAGTAGGTTGTTGTCGATGTACCTCCTGTTGAAAGACACAGCCGTCGTTTCCACGTCCTTTGACTTTTTCGCAATACCGTCGATCGACATCCACCCGATGGTCTCAAAATACCTCCCACTCGCGATGCCGAAGGTCTTGGCGTCCAAGCTGATGGCGTCGCGAACATGGGCGTGGCCGGCAAAGAAGGCGAGTGGAGTGAACCAGTTTTGCTTTCTGATCTCGTTGTATATCTGTTTGATCTCGTCCATCCGCAGGCCGATATGTCCAATCACCACAAAGACATCAGGCTTCTCCCTTATGGCGTTCTGAAACCACTCTTCCTTGATCGTCTTGGCAACGGGCTGGACGATGGTGTTGTTGGCGTTGCCTGTGAAGTCGAACAGGAACCCGAAAGCCACGACGTTCAGCTTCTGGTTCTTGGTCTGGAACTTCTTGTACCTCGGTGCCATGGGCTTGGCCTCGCCGGTCTTTGGGTCGATGTAATCCAGGTTGGAGGCCAGATAGTTGTCCTTGAAGTTGGGCACGGTCTGGTTCCTCTCACGGGTGGCGGTATCATCTAGATACAGCTCGTGGTTTCCAGTGCAAATGATGTCGACGTCCTGCTCCTTAAATATGTCGTATGTGTACTGTCCCTTGGGCCGGGATGCGTCGTACAGGCCGTTGCCCTCGACACGGTCGCCAGTGTCGACGACGAGCAGGTCGACGCCCCGCTCGTCGGCCTTGTTGCGCATATGATGGGCGAAGGAGACATAATCGCCCCAGTCGGCCGAGTATTGGGACTCTTGCAAGTGGCCGCCGTGCCAGCCATGGGTATCAGTCGTGTGGAGGAAGTTGAGCTGAGCCCACTGGAGATCGCGCATAGGGGCGGCGACGGGCTTCGCAGCACTAGGCTGCATGGCACGGGCGGCAGCTGCGAGCAAGCCGCCAGCGAGGAGGGTTCTGGGGGTCATGTTGGACGTCGGCAGCTGCACGCCGCTATAGTTTGCGGTGCTCGGCTCTCGTCTATCGGATGAAGTAGTGTGTTTGTGAGACGTTGGAAGATGGGGGGAGCTGTCTGTTGTGCTCTGCTTTCAAGCAGGTGTCAGGTCATTCATGGTCCAAAACATGCGGCAGATAGTACCAAGTAGCAATAGCACCAACGGCCGTGGCATCCAACCTGAATCAGTCAAAGCTTGCGGCGGAGCTTGATGGGCAGGTAGCTTCTTGGCCAAGAGCTGTCGGTGACAGGAGGCCAGTCAGGTGTGAAGGTGTTGAAGCATGGACGGCAGCGAGAGGCAGCACGGGGCCTGATGACGCATGCGGGACCCATGCTCGCCACGATAAGAGCTTCTGGAGGGCGTGTGATGTGTGACCTAAGCACAGCACCATACAGTACCTGAGTAGAGGCCATGCAGGTACCTTTCTGCTGGGGTGTAAAGAGGACCCTTGCTGCGTCCCGCCCAGGCAACTGCCAGGGTAGTCCCGCGCACGACGCCCGGGTGCCTTGACGGCAGGACGGGAAACGGCCGTTTTCTACCTGCGGCAGCACTTTCGCACCAGATGGTCTTAACGGTCTCAGGGCAATGCAGTGTGTGCGATGTCTGTGTGTGCCCGCCCAGGCCGCCCCAGCCCATGCCGTGCCACCTACTGATGGCATTGCAGCTTTCCCATGTCTGGCTCTGTGCTCTGCAAATCTGGCCTGGCCATTCATATTCAGCAGTGTCCCCACCGCTGAACAGACCAACCCAATTCGCGTTAGGAGAAATGCAGCGTGATGGACCCTTGATGTACTACGTAATAAGGGTCCTGCTTGCGGTCCGGGGTAGAACCTCCGTTGCGAGCCTCCTGGACTGGACCCTCGGCTTGCTGGGTACTGTATTTTAGCGGCATGCTCCCGACTGAAGATGCTCCTACGACAGGACATAATTCTTTGCCACCCAACACTAGCGAGACAATCATAGCCTTCCAAAGTAGAGAATCTAGACCTTTTCGATTCGCCATCCAGCCTCGACGCAGTTTTTCCTGTCCTGCCCATCCTGGCACTTCCCGAAAGGCATTTTGGCCTACATTTAACTGAACAGTCTGATCTAACCCTTTCCTCCCCCTTCCTCTCGATCCCACAGCATCCGCCCGATCTCTGCACTCCCACCCTCAGCCAATTGATCGTGACCTTTGGGTCCCATTGCTCTCTAACCAAGGCCTGCAATATTAGAGAACTGCCGAGGCACACACTACTCAGCCCTGGCCCCCACGAACCCATCATACCATTTATCCCCAAGTCCGTGGGGTCGCGTGCCACGCCCGTCTGCCGTTGTCGCGCCACTACTCTCCTCCGGCCCTGGAACTGAGGCCAGCCAGTCGGGTCGGTGGTTGAGCCTGGAGCCGCACCCGTCCTTTATGAACCACATATATGTCTTCATTTCCTCTACCCCTACGCCCCGCTGTCCCACCGCAGCAACAACAGGACCACGAACAACAGCCACAGACAGACCTCCCGCCACCGGCAGTCGTCGGCTCTGATCCGCTGCCGTCCATCGACGAGGAGGGGCCAGCCCCTGCTTCCCCTCGCCCTTCCGCCGTCGAGAATATCATATCGCAAGTCGCAGAATGGGTCAACACCACCTCGGGCCTACAGCCCAAAGAAAACCACCAGTTCTGGGTCAGAGACACCAACATAGCAGACAATCTCTTCACCGTAAGTCTTCCATGTTATATTGTTCCCTCCAAATTACTTGTCATATTGTCACGCACCCTTTCCAGTCCCAACTCTGTCCCTCTCACAGACACACACAAACACACACCCCCAACTAAGGCAGACTCAGTCTCACTGACCATCGAGCCAGATCCACCGCAGCTCAAAACACCTCCTGGACTTCACCAGTTCCATAATAGACAACCATGAGTCCTTCATGGGCCAGCGCCCCGTTCCTGTAATGAGCGACGGGGATATCCTCTTCATGACCCAGCTGTCGGGCGACATCTCCCGGTGCGTCGGCAGCATATCCGCCATCAGGCACCACGACCTGCGGGTCGCGAGGAAGCGCAAGAATCGACCCGACAGCGGTCATCGCGATGACGCCTTCAAGCGCCTTCACTCGGGCTCGAGATCCCTACATCACCACCACTCACGGCACCACCACGACCGCCACCGCTCTCACTCGCACAGGACCGGCAGCAGCAACAGCGAGGCGGAAGGAGCCACGTCCTGCGGGAAGTGCGGGCGAACCGACACGCCGGAGTGGCGCAAGGGGCCGGACGGCGAGGTCTTGTGCAACGCATGCGGTCTGGTCTATGCCAAGCAGAGGCGGAGAAGCAAGGGGAAAGCCACACATCACTCCCATCATTCTCAGTCGCAATCGGGGCCAACATGAGATATTCAGGCTTAAGGGCTCTCTGCCCTGGCAGAGATTCACGAGCTAAGAAAGCAGGCCAATGTGGAAGGGTACCTTTTTCGCCCCTGCGATAGGGCTTTTATTGTGCTGTCCACGCATACGATGACCAGGGCAGCCTGGACGGTGGTGGCAGAAGACAGAATTGGTATTCACTTCCATGGGCGTCGTACAACTCTTTGGATATACCCATCGTCAAAATACCTTCCCCCATCGTCAAAATAAGGTTGCGATGGTTCTAAGGGATAAGCAACAAGATTACAGTTAAAAGACCATGAAAGAGAGAGACAGAGAAAAAGAAAGAGAGAAAGAGAGGCAAAGGCCCAACACGGAACCGGAGTTCGAGACTTTTTGCTCGTACACACACGAACAGGACACAAGGCGTTTCTAGGAGTCGAGAGCTTCGCTCAGGAAACCGAGCTTATGTGCTAATATGGACATATACGGCGCTAAACAAACATATTCCCTAAATCCGTTACAAGCAGTCGGAGCGGCTATTGAAGCTTGTTGCAGTCGTTGTGCAAGGCAGGTTCAAGAATCAGATTGTCCGCTAACCACATCCTGAGACTAAATTTTGACTTTCGCTTGGAAACACCGGAGATCAACATACAGCGAGTATGATATTGCATGCCCGCACAACATTTGCTACTTTTTCTAACCTGTCTTTGGGTGGATGGTGACTAAGTAAACGACTAAACCAGTGTCTTTGAATTGTCTTGTTATCTCTGCTACCAAAAGAAAGCCACCAACAATCGCAGCTGTAGGTAGGCTCCGACATAGGCTAACAATGATCTCCAATCCTGCCCTTGTGTCCTTTCTTGCCTTCTCATAAGTCATATCGTGGCCAGGTCTTTGGTTGCATTGAAAAGTCCTCCACATAGTACATAACGATTCTTCCCAATACAACACATCCATTCGAAGCCTTGGGCAGGGTACGCCCAAGAGGCAATTACAATAACCCTCAAACAAATGCCGTTGGGTCGCCGCGGCTTGCTACTTGCTGCTTGCGGCTGCTGAGGAAGAGATCTACCATCGCCTTGCTGCCCCTGGATTGGCCTTTGGTGTTCGGGGACTGCTTTTGCACACCGTCTTGATGAGGTACTCGAGGGACCTGGTTCTCTTTCTCCGCTAGCTGGCCGTCCAGATGGCGACCGATAGACCCAAACTGGCGCTGGAACACACCAGTGAAACCTGGACTGGACGCAGCCGATGCGGGATTCAGCGCCAGCTTGCTCGCTGACTTCCTCATCAGCCGAACTGTGGAAGAGACTGGCGGCTGCGGCGAGCCCGTCTTGGGCTCTCTGATTCTGCTCATGCTCTTGAGGCCAGCAAGAGACTTGCTTTGTCTGACAACATGCTCTCGAATAGGTGTTTGTGGTTGAGTGACGGGTTTGCAGTGGCGACTCGAACTCATATTCTCGGAGGGTGGTGCTAGTGGTCTTTCTGCATTGGTGCGAAAGTTGTATGAAACAGCATCCCCGTAGAACGATGCTAATGTATTGCATTCCGAGGAAGTAGCCACTTGATCTTGGTGTAAATCAGCAGCAGGCGGCGTTGTTGTTCGCATGACTGAGCGCTGCTGAGGGCTGAGCTTGATCACATTCGAGTCAATTGCACTCAGGGGCGTCGTCGAGCTGGTTGGCATGCGGACGGGCGGCTTTGCGTTATGCTCGTCTTCCTCACAACTGCCCGTCTGAGCAGCTTCTCGGACATGCCCATGGCCAAGAGACCTCGGCATGGTTGGAATCCTGTACTCAACCTCCGGCGATTGCCCGCTCACCCTCGTGGGAGATGGCTCCAGCTTGGCAACGTCGGCAGAGAGCCATGTCTTCCATCCTATTGAGCTTGCTGTGGAAACGTGACGCTCTCCAGTGGGCCGGTAAGTCGGTGTATCTTCGAAGACGTCGGTCTCTCCCATTGAGTCCAACACGTTAAGAGGCTTCGCAATCGGACACCCTTGCCTCATCTCCGTCTTGTGGATGAGCGTATCCGAGGAGTAATTGCTCTCAGAGTAGGCCCCCTTGGCGGCTGCATCAGGCTTGGTCGCCACTGCAATCGCCTCACCAATCGTTTCCACTGGCTCTTGACGGAGACCCTGTCTTCTCTCGGCACGCATGGCTTCCTGGAGCGATCGTCTGTAAGGGCTGGTGGCGCGGAATAAATGAGAAGTCGGGCTTCCGAAAAACACGGAACCTCTGTCTGTGATGGTTCTGGCAGCGACGGGCCCTTCCCCTTTCGGAGTGAGGTGGATCGGAGGAGATAGGCTCCGGTGATCATCCGCGAGGCTTTGTTCGAGTTCGTTTTTCGATGATACCTCCCTTTCAGAAGCAGGTCTTTCGCAGCAGGGGTATTCCTCTACGTCTTTGCCTGAGATGGATAAACTTTTTCGAGGGTTGCGCACCTGGGTGGAGGCGACTGTGTCACTGCTATCGCCGCTACCAATGCTGCTTGAAGGTGATAATGTGCGGAAAGGATCTGAGCCGTCGCTTGACTTGCGCTGTTGCTTCACAATTCCAGCGATTTGCTGAGTCTCGTTCATCTTCTTCATCAGAGCTGAGTATACGCGCTGGCTGTCCACTGTGGGCCCAGGCGGCAAACGTTGAAGAGCCGTCGGAGGAGCCAGCTCTTCTTGGGACGTGATGGTCTGGAGTCCGATGACTGCACATCCAAGAGATTGAGGTGGATTTTGAACGCCATTCTCTTTGATTATGGAGAGCCGCTGCTTCTCCCATTCCTCCATCGCTTCTTGCGGGTGATACGCGATGACAGTGTTAGTGTCAGTGCTGGCCCAACTCGTCACTCGCGATCTTTCATCCGATGCCTGTCCAGCTGCGCTTTTGCAGCTATCTATACTTCCCCTCCGAGAATGCAAGCGTTCGTGGGACGGTATCGCATGCAGAGAAGGGATACGAGTCGAAACCCTCGACAGAGAGCTCCGCTCACGGCAATGATCGTGCTCGGGCAGGGCGGATGCCCAAGGATTCTCATCAAACACCTCCGACACATGTGTCTTATGTGCCTCTATCTGCTGTGCTGGCAGCCTCGCTTCCTCTTCGCTCTTGTTGATGAAAAGACCTTTCAATCTGGATCTGAGTGATGTTGAGACCTTGCGAGCTCTGTTTCTCAAACTTCCAGATCGGCTTCGGCCCAAGCTTGTACCTGTTCCAGAAGCAGGCATCTCCATGTTGGCACTGTTGTCTCTTAACGTCTTTGGCATTTCTCGTTGGGGCTCTCCACACTTGGATCCGAACAGCTTGGGAGGCTTAGGCAGAATGCGAGAACGAAAGGAAGTTTCCTGTACGTCCAGAATTGGTGAGGCATCTCCGCTCGGGCAGCCGTTGCTTGATTGTTTTCCCGGACCATCTCGCCGAGATTTCAAGAAGCTCATCGACTTTGGGGCTCTCAATTGCGGCGTTAATGGCATCTCATTGTTGTCTCTCCTTTTCATGAATGAATATCGTTGGAACAGTGCTCCAGAGGTAGTCTGTTTGGTTTGCGCTTTTGTGCCCGTGTTGTGCGCGAATGATCCACGAATTCCAACGACGTTGCCATCGACGCTTTCCCTCATGGAAGTCCTCGTTGTGAGCATGGAGCGCGTCTTGCGAACACGTCGGTAGGACGAGGGCATAGATGCAATGTCATCTTCTGGCGTGTATTTCTCATATTCTGGAGTCAAAGCCTGAAGATAAGCCTGGCTCAACCCAGACTTTGCAGCCTTTGGTGTCACCATTGTCTTCCCAACGGACGAAGTGCGATCGGGCAGTGGTAGGTTCTCGGAATTTCGGAGAGCGGAGCGCGGCATGTAGCTGATACTCTGGGTGCTCTGGGATCGTTGGATGGGGCGACGAGCTGGGACCTCAGGCGGCTCAGGAGCAGCTGTGCGCATGCTGATCCGAGACGCGCGTGTCTGGAGACCAGATTCGGGACCAACAAAGCGGACACTCTGTCTTCGCTCCAAGTCCTGTCTCCTGTGCCCGCTGCGAAGACTGGTTGTGCTTTCGACCCGGGACAGCCCAGTGGGACTTGTGTTTTCCTTGTTCGCGGACGCCGGCTGGGGAGGGAACAGAGTCCTTCCAGTAGATTGACGGCCTTGGGCTCTGGAGAAGGCCTCCATTGCCGCGGTCTGGGCGTCTCTTTGGGCAACTGCGGCGTCAATGTGCTCGAGATGGACGCTGCGGACCGAGGTAGTTGATTTGCGGCGGTGGATGTCCGATTTGGACTTGGTGCTGTGCCTGCGAAGCATCGATCAGGAGACACTGGCAACTTCCAGGGTTCAAGTATAATGGTTCAAGCTGTCGGCGTCTGGAGAGTAGCAGCAGCAGCAGAGATATTCGTCTAGACAAAGTAAAATTCTACACTGATCGCAGGACGGATTATTGATGTCGAAGTGAGTGCTTGAGCGATCGACAAAACCTTGGAGTAGGTAACCAAAAAGTTGAGTTTCGCAAAGTGGCTGAGTGATTCGGAAATGACCATACGTTGACAGGCGATGATGCAAAGTACTCGAGGTTATCAGCAGGCCATAACAGGACAATGCAGTGGAGAGACAGAAACACTGATGCATGTCAACAAGCAGAATCGAGTTAAAGTTCGAAGGGGCAGTCCACCCAAAGTCCTCAAGTCGACTTTTACGAGCTGACCACTGGGGTTGGTAGTGACTGCCACGGCATGGCTTCTCCCTGGATAAAACTCGCTCGGGGAAGGAGCCATGCTCATGTCCCATGTGCACAGAAGATCTGCCTGATCCTGCCCATTTATGAAGTCCATTGGAAGTCAGCACCCGTGGTACGCACATTGACTGTGGCAGCCTTGACATGCTCACAGAAGGCTCGATCACAGACCACGATGCAATTACTGCTGTGCGAGTATTGGAAGGCATTTGACATACCAATGGCTTGGGAGCATGGGTAGGATTGAGACGCTACTTCCAGGTTGATGATCAGACATCATCTGAGCAATGACGTTGATGCTCTTGTTTCGACAGAGATATTTATAAGCAGGAATTTTTGTTACTATCGGATTTGCGGTCCTTTTAGAGAAATGCAAAGATGCTGAGGATAAGTTGATGCCTCTCAACATTGAACCTGCTCGATCGTCATGTTCGTCTTTTCTTATGCTAGCAAAAGCCTGTGGAGCGTGGTTGCAGGAGGCAAAATTCGTATTTAATTATGAGGGACCCATGGATGACTGTCATCTGGGAGGCAATAAATTAATGATCGTGTTGATACTGAGGAGGTATTTCACATTGAGAGGCCAGTTCTGATCCCAGTCCCGAGTTCCAAATTTTCAGTACAAACAATCGGACACTTCTAAACTCAACGGAAAGTGTCTGAATCTCACAAAATGTCAAAGTTCAACAACACCATACCGAGACCAAGTGCGATTTGGCCATGAACTCCACAAAGATAGTCCAGTATATTGTCAATTATAAATGGAGTAATTCAAAAAAAAAAAAGGCATGATGTCTGTGCATGGACGTGATAAGCAATGAAACAGTCGTAGTATTGCATATCCAGTCTCAACATCAAGGCATAGGATAAGCTTTGATACTTATGTGACAGGCTGTCTTCGTCTTGTATCCTACATCTATATATGTAAACTTCCGTCCCTGTGGATAGGAAAGTTGGACAATAGCATGAATTGGACATCAATGTACACACCGAGACATCACAAATGGCACTTCAGTTGCCGGAAGATTTACATTCAAGCAGTCGAGCTGGGGCCAGGCCAGATCACCAAAGACTGCGAACCCTTGCAAGCAAGCAACATCTCAGAATACCGATTTCAGACTGCCAGAGCTTTCGCAGAGGCAATTGAAGCTCCAGTAGGATCATGGGTGTGATACCATGCCAGCACTAGGATGGGCGACACCACATCGCCGCACACATATTGGACCGGACGCTTCTCTCACCGACAACAGGGTATAGCGCGGGAAACTGGAAAGAGATAGAATTAGAAATATTGCTCAGCCAAATGATCCAAGATACCACTGACATATATGAATTACTGTTTTATAACTGCAGAAGAGAATCGACAAACGCGCGGGGGGTGCAAAGAGGAACAGGACATCCAGATCAGCCACCCGGGTTCATTCAAGTAGCAGAGATAAGTCTATTCGTAACTTGGTTTTCATTGATAAATGTTCAGATCCCCATAATCTACGTTCGTCAGCATCCCACCACGTCCCTCAGGACTATCCGTGATAACCCCAACCGAAACGGCGACCAAGCGGCCAAGGGGAACCCAAAACTCCCACCCACACGTGAACGGCACCCATGGGACACAGGTGACATAAAACGAGCGTGGGGGGAAGCCCCCCAAAGCTCCCCCAGGACGCCCGCCCGCCCGCGGACGTGGGGGTTTCTGCCCTGTGACAGGCAGCTCCCCCCTGCCAGGGCTTTACTCCATCCATCTTTCTCTCCCCGGCCGCCCATGTCACAGCCCATCACCTATTCGCCCTTCACCCCCCCTCCCCGTTTCCCCAATCCACGTGCCCCTTCACACACACCCCCATGCCGACCACCCCCCTGCGCCAACTGCAACCCTCCCGCGATCCTAGGGACCAGTCAGGAAGTCTTTTAAGGTTTCGCTGTCGTCGTAGCGCATCCTTCGACGACACCCATGCCGAACCACCCACCTTGTCAACCACACACACAACAACAACGGGGAGCGCCGTGAACCTACATCTACATCACCAGCCGGTCAACAAGCCTGCCTCTTGCGGTAAACGTGCAGTGCTACAGAGCCCCCTCCCCCTTCCCCAGTCCCCCACGGGACTCATCGTCACAGGTGACGGGACACTCGCCTCGCCTGGCCGGCTCTCGCCAATATCGACCGAGGGTGTGCCCGGGTCGCACACATCTACCGCCAGGCCCCATAGAGAGGGGAATAAGGGTGACCGTTCGCCGTCCGGAGAAGCCATCGTCACACGCACCATGGGTACAGTATGCATGCGATCGGGCTGTCACAGCAGCGAGCAGCCTCCGACAGCCACCCCCCCTCCGCCTAAGGGCGGGCACCCCGAACATCGGGATTGCGTTTGACCGACAAGCCTTGCATGTCCTGCACACCCAGGCGGGAGAGCAGAGGGCAGCTTTATTGCAGGACTGGACCGAGAAGACTCTTTGAAATTCATCCGATATCCGCCCCCAAGGCGGAACTTGGTCTGATACCTGTCGTGCCGTGTATATGCTCATATAGAGGTACAAGCTGTCTCTCCCACTCCCACTTCCATTCGCACTGTACACAGTGATACACGGTGGCATTGCTCCATATTAATTTGCCCACCTTCCCCGAGAATGCAGATGGCCTGTGAAGGCGTGCCGAGTCTAGTAACCCTGTGAGAATATGCTGCTAGACTTGATCCAAGTCTACTTGCTGCGGAAACACATATGTACAACAAGCCTGTGCGCAAATAAATGCCAGAGGCGACTCGCCGTCCGCGACTAGTGGGAATTTGATGCTTCCAGCGATAAGAACAAACGCCAATGCCAATGCAATTCGGTCAGACATCAGTCCAGATTAGTCTCCATGTTTCCTTTCTAGTCGATCGCCGTGTATATGTTCGTGCCCTGTCGTCACAAACGATCTAATCCAGGCCTATCTCTTGTTCTTTTGGGTGCCATCGCCTACCCTTGCTCTTTCGCGCTCCAGCACAAGTGTCAACTGCGACTTGGATCGCCCCAGCGGCGGCGGGGGGTTCGGACTTGGCTGCGTCGGTGTCAATCGCGAGTCGAGGACAGATGCTGCTCGAATGTCCGGTTGGCCTGCAGCAAGGGGCGGCAAGTCATCGTCGGAAGGGCGCGCCTTGGGTGTCTCAAAGTCGAAGCCCCCGGCAACCGCGATATTTGACAGTCCCACGACGCTCGAGGATTTGAGGCCACCAGAACTCATCCGCTTCGACTCGTTATTTGACCTCGATCGAGCCATTTTTGGTGCAGCACTGGCGCTGGTCGAGTCACCCTGTTCTTTGTGCGCCCGCGAACTAACTTCCTGCGCGCTCCTCCTCCGGCTTGGTTCGGCCGTGTCTGCTGAGTTGACAGAGCTCGTGGCAGGTTGCATGGACTGCGGTACTGATCGTGGTGGTGATATTTGTATTCCTGCTGACCCATCGTAATTGCCCGAATGGATGTTCTTTTGTGTTGGGGCCCTGCTCCCCGAGGTCAAGGTGGCCGCTTCTGGTCGCTTTCCAAGCACTTTCGCATTCGGCCCTTCTCCTGAACCGCCTTGTGACCGAGACTGGCTTTGCTGACAGCTGGTTCCCTTAGGGGTTGGCGACGGCCTGTTCGCTTGGGCTGTTTTGCGTGACCCATCTTGAGCGTGTGCGTCCTGGCTACTCGCCAATGCGGGTTCCCTCCCTGATCCAGGGGCCTGGGAACGCTTCCCTGCTACTTTGGCGCGAGCTGCTGGATCCTCCGTGTGTGTCGGCAGACCTGAGCCGTTCTGTCGTTTTGACGGGCTAGAATCCTTGCTATTGACGGTGGACGTCTGCAGGTTAGGTACATTCCTCGAGGCAGAAGCTGCATCTCGAGGGCTAGGGTCAGAGGCAGTTACAGAACCGGTCGATGACTGCGAGCTCTGTCTCCTTGGCAAGACGGGGCGTCTCTTTGACGTAGTGGACGAGGCCACGAACTTTTTGGGCGCGGGCTTTCTATCCACCTTTGCCGGTGAGATGGAGCTAGATGATGCACGTGTATCTGGTGTCTTCTTGTTGGAAGTGCCAACGTTGTTTTCTCCGCTCTGCTGCGATGTTTCGTCCTCTGAATCAGGAACGTCAACGAAACGGGCGGTCGGCCTCGGGCCAGAATTTGAAGGCCCTCTAGGCTTCTTCAAAATGGTGTGAGCTGGCGGAGGCCTCGATGAGGACGGGGTCAAGCCATAAATTGCTCCTCTTGCGATGCTCGACTGTGCCTCGTATATCTGGCTGCCCACGTCGTGGGCTTGCGGAGGTTGTGCCGAGTCAGACTCATGCATACTTCGGGTAGGCTTGGGAGGTGGTTCCCAACGGTTTGGAGGCCCCCTGAGAGGAACAAAGGTTGGTCCGGAAGCTATCTGCTCCCATATACGTGCGAGAGTTTTGCCACTCAAGGTTCGCCTGTCGCTTCCCCAAACATGCCACCAAAAGTTCTCGAGACGACAGGCAGTGGGATCGTGCAGGCTTTTGTGCGTCCTCGTGTACGTCTTCCAGTGGCGATGGATATCCTCGAGTGGTACGACTGGTAATTTGGCGACCTCGGCATAGATAGTCGGTGAGTCGAAGACAATGCCCTTGGGCAGCAGCTGCTCGAGAGCCTCGACTATGGCCTCCATATCGACGGTGCCGCGCCTTGTGATGAGATACTAGTTGACCAGAAAATTCATCGAAGACGGTTCGAGAGCGCCTGACTAGCTCGACATGATTCGTGAGATCCAACCACGACTGCAACTTCAGGTATACACCCGCCGGTCGGGGACTGGGCAAGGCTATAGGAAGCCTGTTCAAAAGGCAAAAAAGGTAGGAGTGATACGCGACCAAATGTCCGATGCTATCGCAAACCGACAATGGGGCACATAGCAACTCTAGTCCGTTAGCTTGGCCAAGCGAGGGCTAGGAAAGAATGGCTTTTCGGCGAATGCAGAGTCAACGCCTGAACAAAGATTTTGATATCGGTTGGTTCGTCGAGACAGTGCCTCGAGTTTGATGGTAGAGCAGTGTCGCAAACATGCCTCTTCCCGTAGGCTGACTGAGAATGCTGACTTTTGTGAGTGTGGGTGGAAAAGCACAGGTATGTATGCTTCAACTCGAGCGTCCAAGGTGAATTCAATGCGAGGTTCTCAGCACTCTGTGCTGATGCTGGATCGAGGTGCGACTTTGCGACAGGGCCACTCAGGGGCCAGTGGTCAAGGTGATGTGACTTGGTCACTGCATCCACACCGCCAAAGCAAATGAGGCGCCAGAAAATGCAACGAGACCTTTTTTTTGTGGGAACCCAAACGTGAGCAAAGACTAGGGGAGAAGAGCAGAAGTTAGTACGGATGGGCCGACAGGATGGCACTAGGTGACGGAGAAGTGTCTGTCTGGATGGGTCAGTCTCCGGATGGGGACGAGGCGGCCATGATGCGGTGAGTTTCTTGAAGACGAGAGTAGGAGTAGCTAGGACTAGGTCTTGGGCAGGATGGGAAACCGGCAAGCCAAGGATAACGTGATCAGAACGTACATTACGAGGCTTGCATTTATGAGCCGGTGCGGTTGCGGGCCAGAATAAGGAGGGCGACGCGAGAAGGATGGCCGTCGGTGGTGATGTACACGGTACTAAGTAGCATGTAATCCTGGGCAAACATGCATTGCCTAGCCGGACCGCGGGTATGGGTCGTTTTATCAAAGAGGGAGAGAGGACAGCTGTGACGGGAAGCCGGGAAGGGACAGAATCCGGGCACGGGACACAGGCCTTGAAGTCATGATTAGCAAGAGGGAAAGAGGAGGAGGAGGAGCAGGAGGAGGAGGAAAGGAAAAAAAGAGGGAGGAAAAGAGAGAAGGAGGCCCAGGAGGAAACTTGGTGGACCGAGAGAGTGGAAAGAAAACATTACTACCGCCTGCCTCTCCCTCTCTCTCGCTTCTCTCACTCGACAGAAGGGACCCTACAAGGGCTGGACTGAACTGGGCCGGGCATGTCGACGGGGAGCAGGGCAGGGGCAGGGGCATATTACCTAGGTATCGAGACGGGCTGGGCACAGGGCAGAAGGTACTTGGGACCTGGGTAACGAGCGGAGGGGCGGAGAAACCAGGTGCCTACCTTGGGTAAGGTCAGTCATACAACGATTTGATTTGGAAAATTCGACGGGACAGGACAAAGTCCAGGGCAGTCCAGATCAAGACGGCCAGAGGACGGGTTTTCTGCGCGAGTGGGCAAAGTGGGCCGCTAACGGCCAAGAGGCAGAGCAGCGGCGGCGAGGGAGTGACAGGGGCACGAGTGCAGAGGCGCAACTGAGGCAAAGCAGAGCCCCAAGATCCACTTTTGGAGCCAGCACAGCAGCACCAGCACGGCGCAACCAAACAGCCTGGACGTGCCGTCCTGGACCTGGCTGTGTGAGGCTACTGGGCCTGCTAGTAGCAGCAGTGGAGAAGGCGAGGGCGGAGGAGAAGTAGAGAGGGTGACTGAGGGCGAGACCGAGATGCCCCTCGGGATACCTACCTGGGCAGAGTACCGTTCCCGGCGGGTAGAGGTATCGATGGCAGCTAGATACAGGACGGCGAGGGGCAGGTACACGCCCGTTAGAGGTACCTACCTTGCAAGGGACCCGGGGAACTGAGGAGCCTAGGGATCTAGGACCTAGGGACCTCGGACGTGGTCATGTCTTGCCTTTGTTCCTTCCAACCTTGGAAGGGCTGTCTCCAGTCGTGCATGCCCACCTGGGACGGGATCAGGGGCCGCCCTTGTTCGACTGGCATCCGCACATCTTCACCAGTTACTTGAAGTACCCATGTACTCGGCTTGCATGGGAGCCTGTTCCTCCCCGCCGCCGCCCCGAATATCTCGTCCACTCGGCCCAAACTCCCCAGGCCCTATGAAACCACGCTCACTGTGACTATGTGCTGGCAGCGAGCATGGGTAGGGGCCAAGGCTGGATGAACTGAACTCTGGGAACCGGATCAACTACCGTGTATAGGTGTGTCCTGTCACAGAAGCCGGGTGGAATGGTACGGGAAGGAATGGGCCATACTGGCGGCGACCCTGGCGTGCCTGGAAAGGTGCGAAGGTGCGAAGTTGGAAGGTTTTGGAAGGTTGGATGACGATGACTGACCACTCGGGCAGGTACATGCACACCCATGGGACCTGCACTTATTACTGTACGGCACCTACCTAGCACTACCAGATCCTGACCGCATTGTGCCGTGCACGGCGATGCGGTACGCAGCAGATTTCAAGGTCGTGGTTCTATTCTATTTGAAGAAATCTCCGTTGTTTCGTCCCATCTCCATGGGCCCTGATCAGACACTGGCACCCCGGAGCGCACAGATCAATGCACCGGATGTTTTGCCGTGCCAACCGCGCAGAGTCTAATAAACCAAGCCAGCCCTGATGATAATTCTCGTCGTCGTCGTCGTCGTCGTCATCAGGAGCAGCAACAGATCCTGTTTGCTGGGTGCGAGGGGGCGAGGGGAAGAAGAAGAGACAAAAGATACATGGATTGACGATACGTGTGTATAACACGAGGTTTGAGTCAGCGGCGACGAACGTGCCTCCCCTCCTCAGGCCACCTGCAGAGTCTACCACAGTAGCACGGGGCAGTACTGTGTAATGGACAGACATGCCTGCCCGTCACGGGTCTCCTGACCTCGTCGTGCAGCAGGAAGCGGCGGCGAAGCGATCCCCGCTGGGGAAAAGTACCCAGGTACCTATCTCAGTACTCCCGCAGCACGACGGAGTATCCATACACCACCCACCTCTCAGGTACCACAAAACCCCGGCAGAATGGCATTTGGACCGACCAATAATGCCATCCAGGGCTGATGGCTGATGGCTGACAGATGGGAAGGTACCACGAGGCGCCGAGGATCAGGATGGGGCTGGCACGGGTGAATGGCCGGATGGCAGTTGGACGGCCGTAGAAGAACCCATCGACTAACCCTCTGTCGCCCGTGTTCCATTGGCGGGTTCGGACCCCGGGTACCTGATGGCCCATGGTCGACATGGAAGCATGCTTGGACTGGCTACAAGGCAGGTAGGAGTACAATACCTGCCACCGCAGCAAGCAGAGTTTCTCAGCCCCCAGCATTCCGTCCGTCGTCCGCCAACCGGCCAAGGCACCAGCAGTCCTCACCGACGTCCATTACATGCGCCGACTGGCCGACTGACTGACTGACGGTCGACCTAGGTATGCGATCGCTTGTATATGCGGACTGCAACCAACCCCCTTCGAGCTCCCGTTCACCAGCGGCCCGGGGACCACAACGTCTGGTCGTACTATTTGTGCTTTGTGCGGATCTTGCACCGGCAACGACCATGCACTGCCTCTGCCTCAGCCTGACGTGGAGGCGGACGAGGACGAGGACGAGCATGAGCATGAGCATGATTACAGTGTTCTCCGAGCAGCCCTCGTGACCTCTTCCGGTCCTCACACCCCTGCGCTCTAGCTTAAGGACGTCAGGGCTAGCCGGGCGATACCATGCACCAGCTCCGGTTCAGCTTGCCCCGGTTTTCTCGACCCTTCAGCGCAGCTTCTTCCATTCGGGCAGCCGAGCCTTTCCGAACCCTTACAGTACACAGTCTGGACAGTACGCACACCTACCTCGAGCAGCCTGCAGCCCGCATCCTGCAGCACGGCTCAAACCCCATGTCCCATGCCATGTGCAGACAGGCAGCCTGGAGCCGTTGCCGCCCGCCCCCACGTCTCGGCACGAACACGCGCGCACAGCTGTTCTAGAACTCCGAATGTATTTCCAATAGACAGACAGACCATCTACTAGACGATTTCCCCTTTCTCAACGCCTCGGCATCGGTCACCACCCAGCCAGCCAGCAAACTTCAGCACGGAACCAAGACTCGTACGACTTTCCGTCCACCTGACCAGGCTGGCTAACCAACGAGGTTTCGAGGTTGAGACAGCCTTGTGCACAAGCTCAACCTTGACCAGCGGGCAGCGTGGCGTCGCATCGTACAGTACAGTCTTGGAGCATGGCCTTGCTTTGCTCCTTGGCAGGGGATTAGGCCCTGCCGCAAACTGCAAGCTGCGCTCTCCTTCAACCATGACCTTGCAATGCTTGGCTCGGCGAGTAGCAAACGGATGATCGACGTGGGCAACTTGTACCTTGACTCCCGCCATCCACTTCCGCTTCCACGGCAGCCTGGCCGCCTAACCAGCTTCCCACACAAACCTTCAAAGTGGCAACCTGCGCAAAGCTGAGCATGCCGCCGCAAGGGTTCAGCCCATGTCACGACCCCGCAAGCTGCCGTCTCTCTGGCCACACCGCCGACGCGGCGAACGGTTCCTCTACAGGACCCTGGCGGCTTGGTCCGCACCTCGTGACGCAGCTGTCTTACTTTGCACCGTGAAACACAATGGACGAACGCCTTCCATTGATATGCCATGCCATGGTGCCGTCAGCTCCCAAGCCGCCGCTCGCAGATTCTGGTACTATGCAATTTCTCGGTCCTGCTTTGTCGCGGGTCGTCTGATCAAAACTGCGGAGAACAGAGGTCGTGTGACCACAAATCTCGGCGCAACATGGCTCCCCTATGTCGCTGCGACATGACGGGGCTCTTATTGGATGGGGCTCAGAGCTGTTCACCTGAGACCTGCCCCTTCCTTCTCGTCAGATCCCTCAAGATGACTAGAGCACTTGTGTACCACGGGCGCTCGTCTTGGGACCAGTCAACATGAATGCAGCCTACCCCGGACGAGATCTGGGCATGGCCAAATTCTAAGCCGGGGCTGGTCGTACACATCTGTGCCTACGTGCTGAATCCATCACACCGGCTCCAGGAATGCACCACCTGACTTGCTCGTCATTTCTTCTTCCCGGCGATGCAACACTCTGCGCCTTTCCTTCTATGACTGCACCCAGAAGCGGATGCTTGCCGACCCAGGTGAACATGGGCTTGCTTCTGTCAGCGGTCCTTTCGGGTCTAGTTGATACTCTGCAAGTGCAAAAGTCCACTGCGTGTTGCCTGCCAGCCCGGGAAATCCGAGGTGTCACACGCTATGTTGCTGCTTGAAGGTACCGCGGGCTGGAGTTGTTTGGTTCACACAAACGACCAGGCCTCGGAACTGTACCCGCCACCTCAAAATGCCCGGGGGGGGATAATCAAATGGTAGCTCCTGCTAATGTTCTACAGCACGACTTATACACAGTGCTACAGAATTCCTCGAGACTGCCGATAGTTTGGTCTCTGCGCATTGCACACCTAGGTACTGGTATCATTTGCCCATGTTCTTGCTTTCACATGTCAAAAACGAGAGAAAACGCACTACTGGACTATGTGGGGCACAAAGCGACATCTGCAGGAACCCACGCGCAGATTGGCGAGAACAGTCGGTTCCAGTACGGGCCTCGAAAGATGGTGTCTTCATATGCGCAGACAGCTGCAGCAGTGGCACTGTTGCTGCATACATATACACGCCGTTCTATCGCCTCCTCCCCATGGATGGTCCCTCCTCCGCGAGTTCGGAGCTCTGGATGCATTGACCATGCCAAACTCCTGTTGGGGTTGCAGTCTCTCCTGTCTCTCAACAGAACATCAAAAGCCGATGCGTTGTCGATTCGATCTTGCTCCCAGTCTCGTAGTGTCGATACTTATCTCGCAGCCGGTCTAGACGCATCGCTTTGTATGGTAGCCAGCTGGCCAGAATGATGGAAGGGGGATTGACATATCGTGGTGAGTCCAGCCTATTGATTGTCGGGAGGACGGAACGCTCCGGCAGACTGTCTCATCTGCGAATGCGCCAGCGAGAGAAGCAGCACGGATGTCGATGTGGCTTGCTCTGACAGTCCAAGTCCGGAGCCGCCACCACTGAGAAATGTGAGGAGTCAAACTAGCGATCTGAAGAGGCAGGGTGAGAGTCCACTTGGCGCGAGGTGTTCGCCCGCCAGGAGACAACGGGAGTAGGAGGGTCGGGTCCGGACCTCGTTGGACAAGCCACAACGCCGCCCATCGATCGGCCCTGCACTGGTCCCGTCCGGAGCAAACCGATATATGCGGGACATCCCTTGCGCAGCCCGACTAGCGGCTCCTCCAGTCAGCCAAGACGAATACAGCAACGAGTTATTCCAAATGTGTTATCGCATCTGGGAATGGGGAAAAAACAAATATGGAATGGAAGCGGCCTGCTGAGATGGAGATGGGCCCACAGATGCTGACAGTCTCGGGTGGCAAAACCTGCCCAACAATCCTGGGCAACTGGATGGTTCGGTTCGACGCCGTCGATGAGAAAAGGCATGGTGGCTCCGTTCAGGCCGATCCATGGCCATTCTCCAGAGGCCAAATTTTTTGAGTCAGGCCGATCCGCAGCTCAAATGTCTGCGGCCAGGCTCTACTCGGCATCTAGACCCAGACTGTCGACCGAAATATCTGCTCGAGTTCCCTCGGCACTTCTCGCCACCTACAGGCCTAGGCCTAGGTCAAAGTGGTCCCAATCCACTTTGCGTATTGATGCTCGCCGTCTGGGCAGAACCATTGACCCCATCGACCTGCGGGCCGTGACAGTCAGGGCTATTATTCCCGGAGGCACGCGGGAAAGACTGCCGCAGAGCCAGAAAGCGCGTGGAAATGCACTTTCCAGATGTTGGCATATGACAGGATGCCTCTTGTGCACTGCGGGATGCTCCGCGAGGTATCATAGGATTGATTCCCGTGCCTAGAGTCGTAAGAACATCACTGGATTGGATAATTATACAGTGGGCGCAGAGACGCTCTGCTGACCCCAAACAATTACACACTTTGGTCTTCCTGTTTACCGAACCATCCAGATTTTGCCCTCCCAACGCCGTACAGTCTCAAGATCGATTTGAAAGCCAGAACACAGTACCAAGAACGACGAAAAATGTACATATCCCCCATGGATCAGGTCACGGTGTAGCCGCCGTCGACACGAAGGTCAGCACCGGTGACGTAGCCGGCCGCGTCCGACAATAAGAACGTCAGGGGTCCCATGAGGTCCTCGGGCTGGCCCATCTTGCCCTGGGGGATGAGCGAAATCCACTGCTTCCGGAGGTCCGGGTTGTCGTCGAGGATCTTCTGGGTGCTGCGCGTTGCGGGCCACGAGTGTCAGCGAAGGTCTCGGAGATACCGCCGCCAGTGCGAAACGGGAAACGAGAGGCAACTTACAGGGCCGTCAACATGTATCCCGGCGAGATGCAGTTGACGCGGATGTTTGCGTGCGCCCACTCGACGGCCAGCGACGCGGCCAGGTGGCGCACGGCTGCTTTGGCCGAGTTGTAGGGTCTGCGGATGGTACCTGTCAGCAATTATTTCTGGACTTTCCGCCTTCCCCCGAACCCAAAGAGAACATCCACTGATCTTGTCAAAAGATTTTTGGTTCTCTTGGCGATGACGACCCCATGAGGGATGCGACCCCGGATCTGCCGCGAGCCAGTCGGGGCCCGAAATCCTGTCCTTCCCCAAATGTACCTGCAGCAGGCTGCTGCTGCAGCGGCCGCTGGGGACAACGTGCCATGGCAAACCTTGTGAGCCCATGACACCCAACTCTGCCCAGGCGGACAAGGAACTCCGCCCCGCTGTCGCAAACGAGTTTGGGAGGCCTAAAGTGCGCCAGAGAGGGACAAAAGGGGCAGAGGGAGGGAAGGAGGGCCGCAAAACAGGAAACGACAAAAACAAAACACTCACGCCTGAGGCTGCGGCACGTTGACAACGGAGCCGCTCATGCTGCCGATGAAGACCATGCTGCCCTTTGTCTGGCGCTCCATAAGGTGGCGGGCGACGGCGGTGGCGAAGAGGTAGGTGCCGTCGACGTTGACGGCGAACAGCTTGCGCATGCGCTCGATGGGGTAGTCGGTGGCGTTGTAGTTCTCGGTGAAGCCCGCGGACGTGACCAGGTTGTCGATCTTGCCGTGCTGCGCGAGGACGTCGGCGATGCAGGCGCTGACCGAGTCCGGGTCCGACACGTCGGCGTAGTGGGCGGTGACCTTGGGGGACCTGCCGCGGGTGTCAGTCGCGATGGGATCCAGATCGCTGGACGCCTAATTGACCTGATGGAAACTCACTTCTTCGCGTTTGGGTTGTCCTTCTTGAACTGGTCCATGAGGGCCTGGGCTTGCACCTCAGCCTCGTCTTCTATACATCGTTCACGAGAACTCGTCAGCCCAAAGCTCGTTCATTTTCCACGGCCTCGCAACCGCTTAACAGGCCCTCTCGTGGGAGACCTACTGTTCATGTCGACGATGGCCAAGTCAGCACCAGAAACCACCATTCCCTGCCCCATCACCAGCCCCAGGCCCCTCGCGCCGCCGGTGACGACGCCAACATTGCCCTGCAGCGAGAAGGTCGCCAGGGTCGGGAAGACCTGCAGCCCAGCACGGCCGGCGCCAACAATGGGCCCTGAACTAGGGAGCTCGTGGTCCTCCGGGTACTCGACCGTGATACTATCATCGGTACGGGCGAACGTGCCTGCATGGCTGGGCTCGCTCTTGTCCCGGTTGCTAGCCTGGGGCCGCTGCCGCGACTCTTTGACGTAGGTGCGGATCTGTTTTTCGTTATTGGTGGCGAGGAGGGGAGTGGTGGCCGTTGTTGGCCGATTAGCTGTGGTGGTGATGGTGGTGGCAGGTGCAAAAGTTGGCCGCCGGCCGATGGCTCTCAAGGCTGCGCCCGCAGTTCTGGAGAAGGAGGACATTGTGAGGGAGAGTGCTGGGAGACTGAGACGGATTCGTTTGATGAAAAGTAACGGGAAAGTTTGTGGAAGAGATCTGAGAACCTCGTCACGGAGTTTCAGTCTCAATCTAGGGAGCACCGAGCTTGCTTGATATGCAACGGTGCTCTGTCGACCTCAAAGGAAGGCGCAAGGGGCTAGATGGTGGGTAGGGTGCGCGTAGAGCTCGAGCTTTGAAAAAGCAAGTAAACAATGTAAGCAGTAGCTGTCACTGCTAAGATGCGTGCGATGCAATGTGATGGCGGGGTAGTGTAACAGCAAGTAGCAGTAGCAGTAGGGGTAGCAGTAATAATAGCACTGGCTGTGACGATGGCATATAATTACTCCAAGAACAGGAAACGAGCTGGCCGGCGGTTGTCCCTTTTCAATGTCTGTGCCCGCAAGGCCCCGGGAGCTGGGGAAGACTGTTCTAGATGCTTGGCCGCCTGATGGTGGATGGCTGCGCCGAGCTGTCCTGTCGCAACAGGTGAGGCGGCGAGGGTGACAGAGACGGGATACGGGGCTGGTGAGGGCGAAGGGCGAGGGTACGCCTATCACTCCTGGGTACGTAGGTAGACTGTACTGACTGACTGACTGATTATTCCCGGAGTCTCGTGAGAGAGCGAGAAGGAGGCGAAGGGGAAAAAGAAGCCAGGGCCAGACCCCGACAACGGACAGCGACGAGAATCGACGCTCTTCCCTCGTCCGTGTTTGATCGCTTGATCAGCACCCTCGCAAGCCATTGATATCATCCCTTTGCACGCTGCTGACTATCCTCCGTCTTGTGTTACTGGGCCGCGATCCAGTGACAAGAGCCCGTGTCTGGCTGTAAGCCGGGCTTGACATCATTCGCCAAGGGTGCATACTGTGCATACTGCACAGGTGCAGATCTCCTGGGGGTGGGAAAAGTCTGGGGGAGAAAAGTCCGGGGCAAGGCATAGCCAGGGGGAAGGAGGGGAGGGGTGAGATGAGAGAAACAGCTAGATCCTACTAACGTTGTTAGACCAACAAATAGACTGCAGTCAATACCTCGACTTCTCCAAGCCTCCAACACTCCCGATCCAACCCCTGCCCAATCCGTCCCCGTCCCATCCATCCATCCATCCATCCATCCACGTTCTCCGCGGTGTCAGTGCCCCTGGACCCTGGCGAGAATGCAACCCCAGCCGCAGCGGCTGCAGCCAGCCGATCGAGCTTCCCATGGGCGAGACAGAAGGAAAAAAAGGAACGTGCAGCTTGCATCCCGACAAGCCCAGACAGAGTTCCAAGACGTTGGGTCTCAAAAATGCCTTTAGCCTTTTTCAGAGGCGAAGGGGGGTTGGCCGACTCCGACAGAAACACAACCTTTCGGAACGTTGCCCGGTGAGGTGACACAAGGGCGACAGACTCCCGTCGGTCAGCACCATCTCATCCTGTGCGAAGTATCGTGAGCTTAGCTGCCCAACGATTATTTCCGTTCCTGCCTGTGTTTCTCTCGGTGTCTTCTCGTCTCATTAGATCAAATCTAGAAACATCCATGCATGCTCTTATGATAGGTGATGAACTAAGCCCAGCGGGCATGATATCAATGGTGCCTGACCAGTAGCCCTAGACCCACGCCCGAGTTGAGTCTTTTCGGTTCATTGTGAATCTCCGAGCCCGTATACCCCGTAAGTCATTACGTTGTAAATGCTCTCACCTAGGTTGGAACGGCAATGCCGGAGCAGGCGGCGCCATTCGCTTGGTACCAGAGAAGAAGAAGAATTCACATGACACGGACGACACGCCGACAGAGTTGATCACTACTTTGAAGCGTCAACGTCTTCGCGACGCCCTGCATAATTCCCGGTGAGAACTCCGCGTAGCCTCGCAGACAACATACATGCCTGGACGGAAAACCGCTTTTGGGGCGATGGGTGAAGAGCAGGAAGCTGCGATGGTTCCATGGTCACGGAAATTTCTACGTCGCAAGGTGCCACCGTTGTTGAAATATCCCAAGGGTCCGCATTCAACTTTACTTCTAGCCTTTTGCTCACTCGGTCTGACGCTTCGCGCCGAAGTGGCCGTACCGCTTGCCGAAATTCTGGACCTTTCGATCCATATCCCAAAAACAAAGATCAAAATGAGTAAATCAAGGCAGCCAGCCCATAACCTAACCAGCCACAGTGTCGAAGAAGCCGCCCCTCTTGCTAGCTCCGAAGGTGGTCGACAGAACAAACCTCGTTAGGATATCCCTTGTGACCAGCTCGTGGCCACTCTCAAGATCCTGTTTGCTTTTTCTAGCCACGACCTCGGCAGGCTGACCGCCGTGGGTCTGCTCACGCATCTTGAGGACATCAGGTTCGACAAGATTCTCATTTTCGTAAGCCTCAGTGAGAATGGTGGCGGCAAAGATCATATGAACTCGGACCGGAAGACACGATGAATTTTCTGTAGCATAGAGGTGTAGTTCCTGTGACAGGGAGTCAGAAGGAGATCGAATGGCGGCCTTTGAAGGTCCATAAGACGTGTATCCAACCATTGTGTACAAAGCTTGGAAGGAAGAAGTGAAGATGAGGTGTCTTGTGGCAAGCTTTTCCCGTTTCGGCGTCACCTCGTACTTGCCATTATTGCCGTGGCTTTGCGTCTTTACGCTTGGGCTATATCAAGCAAGGACTCAAGTGGGATGACTAATTTATTCTAATTTCCCTTGCCTCCTTTAGTGTGGCTGCGACTCTAGTCGTCGATGGTACGTGTATCAATCTTTGTCGATTCCAATCATTCGTTGTTCTCGACGCCTTACGTCGCGGGTCACATTCAGCCCTCTTTCCTTCTCAACGATGGAACCTATCTACAGCTCTGTCGATGCATTTCATAAGCAAGACAAGTCCGGGTTCCAGTAGTGGACCACCTATACCTGATAGTACGCAGCGAGACTTCATTTCCGCCCTTGTAGAGGCACCACACGAAGTTGATCTTGCCTGGAGGCGTAGATTCAGTCTTTGCGTGGATCTTTTGAGTGTAGCGGTCTAGTAAATCTTCAATACAATAAGACTAATATTGTCTAGAGTCTGTAGACCGTGGGAGCAGTGTGCTGGTAGTTAAAAGTGCTGGATATCATTAAGGAAGCACACCTTTATGAATGGTATCTGCATAGGGGTTAGAGGACCCTCGACATACTAAAATGATTAACAGAAATGAACGTACGGATCTGTTGCTATTACGGCCGTCTAGAATGAGTAGTGGCGGGCGGCTATAGTTGACGTCTCCCTTCTTACGCTCCGCGCGCTCCTGGACACTGAGAATACGCCTGAGGAGCAGCTGGAGCACGAGCTAGACACCCTGCGCCGCGGCAGCGCATCGACGATACGCAGCGTGGACAATCGGTCGTCTCTGCGCAACTCGCGCGACACCGTTGTCATGGCACGCGAGTTCGAGGATAAGTTCTTCAAGGACTCGTTGCCACATCTGCTGGTGAGGGGTGACCAAGGAGGTCTGAATTAGCAATATGCCTTTACTCACCCAGCTGCTTAAGTTTAGTACTGCAACTAAGGAAGCAATCAATTTAGGTAGCTATTACCTTAAAAGTAAGAGTTGGTATACAGAGATCATCGGCTGGGAGCTCAAGACATCTCTGTTTATCCACCTCACTGAAGTATCACATATGTAGAAACTTACCTTATAGAGATTGGAAAATAAAGTTGTTAAATATGATAAAGGTAGCTTTATAAAAAGGTAAGGCGTAATTAACTTATTATCTTGGACTTGTGTATCCTGAGCTCGTGATTTACAGAAAGCAAAGAAGAACAACACCACCATGCTCCCTCTCGTGACGGAGAATCCTCCTTCCGTTGTTCTCTTGGGGTATCCTGTGCCTGCCGTGTATACCTGCCCGCCAACCTATCCTATGAACAGCCGTGGCCTTTCCAAAAGCGTCCAAACAAAAGAAATCCGTGCTGCTGTTATTGCCGCCCCGACGCTTGTTTCCTTCCTTTATGCCTCCCGGTAATCGCGGTAATCGCCAACGAGCGTGATTATGTGAGATTCTGCGTATCTGTCGATGCGGTTGCCGTTTCGTCTGCTTCGTTTTCCTGGCTCCGTTGCCTCGAGTCGCTGTAGCCATGGGTTACTTTACTATAGCAAGCAGTGTCCACTCTGGGACCCCTCGCTTTCCGACCGCTATTCGTCAAGCTTGAACATCCTCCTCAGGGCCCCAAACTTCTTCTTCTTCTTGCCCCCAGCGTCACTACCGATGATGTCGGTATCGATCGTTCCATGATGCGACATCGTCCTTCGCTGTAGGAACGAAGGTCTGGACAGTGACGGCTGTGACTTCGAGTGGCCCAAGACACTGGGACTCCTCTGACCGTTCATAGCAGTAGCGCCACCATCCACGACGTGTGCGCCCTTGACATCGTCTGGTTCGCGGGTCTCCGCCTCAACCGGTTCCTGCTCCTCATTTAGTGGCCACGTAGCCCCGCTGTCCGCCCTGTCACGCAAACTATTGGACCTCAGAGCATCCAGCTCGTCTGGCGACCTCTCCAAGGTGGTGTCCACTCTTGCCGCGCTCTCCCTCCGCTCGGGCCGCGAGATCGCACCGCTGCCCGGCTTCTTGTTCCGTCGCAGGACCGACGACATGAAGCTGCGGCGCGCGGGGCGTCCCGCCCCCTCGTCAGCTCTGGGTAGGGAACCACGACCAGAACGGCTGCGTTTGATGCCGGGCTCGGTCTGCGCATGTGGTAGGGAAGCCGGGCCAGAGGTGACGCGATGAGATTTGTCGTCCTCGCCGGCCCCGACAGGCTCTTGTTCATCAGAGAGCTCTTCCTCTTCCGGAAGCGGCGGACTGGGCAGGGCGTTGCGCGATCTGGTACCGCGCATCGTTTTGGGCATGCTCAGCGACGGCAGTGGCTCAGGAACGATGTCCTCGTCACTCGAGTCGTCAAAGCGGCTCGAGAATCGGCGCGGCATAACAGCCTCGTCTTCGTCACTCGAATCATCACCAAAGCGAGACCCCTTTTTGCTTTTGCCTTTCTGCCCAAAGGAGCCAGAGAAGCGCAAATAGCCCTTCCCGGAATCTGACGAGTTTCGGCGCTTGTTGGCGGGCGGACCGCCACGAAGTGTCGTCCGCATCCTGCCATCCATTGTGACCGGAGGTTGGCCACGGAGGGAAGAGCCGCCGCCACCAGGAGACATAGACCGTAAAGACAAGCGGCTTGGCTGCCTGTCCCGGGTAGTCTCTTCTGCTTCTTGTGGTCCATTGCTTGTTCTCATGGTTTTGCGGAAACCGAATCCTTGACTCGCGGGTCTCGACCGCTTGAAGCTGCTGGCACTGGAGTCTGAACCATGACGGCGGAGGCTGGGTTGGGTGATGCTGGGCCTTCCTTCAGGCTCCGAGACAGCTCGCGAGTGCCTCTTCGGCCCTGTGATCTGGGTGGTGATGCCCAAAGCTGGTGGAGGTGACCCAGGCTGCTGTGGAGTTGCAGCTGACCGACCTGGTGCGTCCGGACGTAGAGACTTGCGCATTCGGGCCCCGGATTCGGCTGGCTGAGTGGGTTGGGAGGGGTTGCCGCCCGGAGAACGCATGGTTTTGCGCAGCTTAGTACCTGCTTCCACTTTCCCAGAGGCCTGTTTACTACGGTGCTTCGAATGCTCCGCTGGGCTGAAGTGCTCGGCCTGGGATCCCGGCTTGACCATATAAGTCCGTTCCGGGTCGACGGCTGCTCTCTGTTCCTCAATCACTTTCTTCTCAGCGCTTCTTTTTTCGATTGATTTCTTTCTCCTCGGTTTCTTCACCTCCGGCCTCACGTCCTCGAGGTCACCCTCAGTACCAGCTTCTTCAGCAGCTTCCTTTTCCAGCTGGGCTTTTTTCTCGGCGGTAAGGCTCCTCCAGTACGCCTTGGCAGCTTCCCAGTCGTCGACAGGCCCGGAGACCCCTTCTTTTTGTATCATGGCGATCGCCGCTGTTTCGTGTCCAGGTGCCTTCTGCGGCACGCTTGGTGTCGAAGATTCAGGGACCTGCGCCTGCGCCTTCACCTTCTCGACCTCGGGTGATGTCTGGCGCGGGGGACTGACGATGACAGCATCAAGTGACTGGAAACCGTCACCTTCAAGATCCAACGGATCCTCATATGCATCGCTATAAACACTGTCCCCATCTGACTCGTCCGTGAGCTCCTGGGCAGCTGGTTTGGTGGCTAGAACGGTGCTCGGAGTGTGCGCTGTGGCTGTCGCGTCCTCTCCTTGCACCACAGGCTCAAATGCAACCTGTCGGGTTGGCGCAGACGAGTCCTTTGATGTCACATTATGGGCCGGGGGCTTATTCTCAGCATCTGACTCGGCATCCGTTTCTGGGAACTCGCCCGGGAAACGATAGGAGGCTCGGTCTTGTACTGTCTCCGCAAGACGTGGGCTAGGCTGGGTGACAGAGATAGCAGGCACCTCCGCAGACACATCAGGTGGGTCGCCGCCAAAGTCTTTAATATCACTGGCAACCTGCTCGCCTCCTGCTGGCTCATATGATGAGCCGTTGGAGGGCTTCCAATCAGGCACCAGGGTCGAAGCGTCGCTGACCCGGCTTTCGTCGGCCTGCAGCCTGGGCGTATCTGCCATCAGCGCAGCCTCGCTGTCGTCGCTCGTAGTATCCGAGGCATATCCGCTGCCCTCGACGGATGTAACGACAGGCGGCAAGGGCTCTCGTAACTTGGAAATATTAGCCTCATTCTTAGGTTCCTGCTCGTGGATCATTGCACCCAGAGCATGGTCGCTAGATTGGCCCACAGTTTCAGCGTCTCTCCCAAGAGCCTCCGGGGTAGGGGGCTCCGATTCCTCGTGGACTGGCTCGTGAGGCCTAACAAGCGGGCGCTCCTCGGCCTCTTTAGGTTGCTGCTTCCTGCCTCTCACGCTGCCGAATGTAGGCAGCATTGGTCTCGGCTTCATGCCTTCGTCCTCCTCTAAAGGTATTGCGTCTTTCTTTTTGCCTATCCCGAGGCTGCTGTACCACGGCCGCCTGCTGGCCACTTGCGGACTTGGCGGCAGTGGACTGTCCGTCTCAGCCCTCCCAGCCGCCTCACCGACGACCACCGTATTCCCGTCATCGAAGCTGACACGGACCGCCTTCTTCCGAGGCATTGTCTGCTCATACGAAGGGATACCAGCTTCAGACCCGTCCGAAGCGGCATCTGCGGGGGATGCACCACGAGAAGGACTCTGGTGTTTCAAGGCAGATTTCCGCGGAGATATTGATCTTGGCGGAGGCTCATGCCGCACGGTCAGGCTGTCGTGTACCGGCCCAAAGCGGGCACTGCGCACGGGGCTCTTCGAATGGGTTCTGGAGTCGCGTCCGATATGTTGCACATCTTGAGGTTCAGCGACCACTTCGATCCCATCACGAGTGGTGGCCCGTGGCTCCGTCAATGAAGAAAATGGAGCTGCAGCAAGCTCGGTCGGTATCGCAGGAGGCGGTCGGGTTGGCTCAACTGGTACATCCTCTGTGAGGTCACTCCGAGGCGGTGACGGGACGCCATGAACATAAACGTTTTGTCGAGCAGGCACAGAATCTAGAGCAGCAGAGGTTTTTGGTGGCGTGGATACCGGGGCCGGCGCGTCAAGCTCAATCTCAGACTCCAAACCCTCCGATTCCGACTCTTCTCTCACCACAGATGGTCTCCTCTGCAGACCGGTATCGTATGAACCGACATCCGGGGACTGTGGCGCAGGAACCACTTCTGGCGCGTTAGACGCAGGCGAGATTGGCGTTTGCGCATATCGATCCTGTGGTGGCGCAGCTCCCGCGCTTTTCTCTGTCACTGCTGATCGCGGGGGACTGGGAGCTGCTTCCAGGGGAGGCTGGTCGTCCTCATCTTCTGGATCATGTGCCACGCTTGGTCTCTCTTCTGCCTGGTGTGATCGCAACGACGTAGCCGCAGCCACCTGTGCGGCTTTCGTAGAACTCGACGCCACTGCACTACCCTGGGGTCGACTGACAGTACCCTTAGCCAGATGCGAGCCAGTCCGAGTAGGCACGTGTTTCTTCTTCTTTGACTTGGCTTCAGCAGCTGTCTGAATCCTTTGTTCGAGGGCCGACAGATCGGCCTGAGGTACCATTCTCCTAGAATTGGGGTCATAGACGAGCGTCTGGTCCGAGGCCACGGACGAAGACCGTGCCGACCTGACCGAGCCTCCCCGTTGGGGAGACATGGTCGAGCTCCGTCGCTTGGGTTTCACTCGAGGTTCGGGAGCAGGAGCTGGTGGCTGCGGTGCTTCCTCAGGCCTTGCGAATGTCGGGCTGCGTATGCGTGCAGGATAAGAAAAGTTGACGTTGACCGGCGACCCACGGCTGCCCGGCCTCTCCAAGCTCTCGCGTGGTTGTGCCTGTGGTTGTGCCAGCGCCTGCGTTTGTGTCTGTGCCGTCGGCGACGTCGCGATGATCGCATCCGAGGTCCTCACATTCGCCGGGTCACCCGTCTTTGCTGCGCCGAACCAAGTTCCGCCGGCTTTGTTGGCCTTCTGCGACGCCGTCCTCACAGGCGCGGTGACTATGCCAAGGCTCTTGGGCTTCTGCCTCGCCTGGGCTGCCTGCATGTTGACACTCTGCGGTATAGCTGGCACGGGGGGCGCCATGTCGTCGGATTGGTACGAGTTCCTCGGTAACCCACTACTACTCAGGGATCTTTTTGCCTGCGCTCCGGGTGACGGCGACCGGAACGTGCGCTCTGTCATGGACCCAGAGCTGCCCTGCCTCCTAAGCTGCCCTCCCGGGCGGACCGAATTGTCGGGTGTGCTCCTCCCGGCAGACGAGGATCGCGAGGCACTCCTCCGCGTGTTCCTCTTCGTCTGGACCTCTGCGACGTTGGTGGGAGTCGTGGGACGGGCCTTGAGAGCGGCGGCGGCGGCGGCTGCGCTCAGCGAGGCAGTGCTGGACTCGCGGCGGGTGAAGGCCGAAATGGCAGCAGTGGCTGCGCTGGGGTTTGCGGTAGAAGCATTGAGAGGCTGCGAGGAGAGAGAGGGAGTAGAGTTAGCCCGAGATGCCTGGCTGTGGATGGCCATGGCGGCGAAAGCCTATCTAGATCAAACAGGGGTGGGAAGAGAGCATTGCCCAGCCCGGCCTATAATGGACGGGGAGCGGATGTCACAGGATACAGGCTGGGGAAGGAGCAGCATGCAGGCAGACGTAGACATGTACTTCTACTGCAAAGGTGTGATGTCTGCTCTGCTGTCTATGACAAGTCCACCACCAAACGTTGGAATGTGCGACAAAGGAGAAACGGTGGCGAGCACTCAACGTACCGGATTGGGTGGGCGACGTCGTCTAGACCCGAACATGGCTTCTCGCTGCTTCGCTACCGGGTACAACCGTGCATTGTATGGTATTGTATTGTCGCATGCGCCTATAAGTCTAGCGAGAATCGAGCGAGCGAGCCAGCACCAGACTAACAATTGGAGCTAACGTTGGGCGAGAGGAGAGTGTGTACTTTGGGTAGGGAGAAGGTGAGGAGACCCGGACTGGATGAGACAGATAGTCACTGATGAGGAGGCACACAGCTTGGGTTGGGTTGGGTTGGGTTTGGGATGGTTGGTGTGAGCTGAGCAGAGGGATCGGGAGAAGGTGGGAGGGAGGGAGCGGAACAGAAACAGAGGCCGCACCACAGCCAGAGACAGATGACGATGGATGATCCTCCAGGCTGGTTGGTCTGGACTGTCAAGCCCCGGGTTCCCGATGCTGGTCGGTGCCAGTGATCGACAAGAGCGACCGAGTTGGGACTGAGCAGGCCTAAAAAAGCTCGGGCGCTAGGGTTGTTTCTGGGTCGAGTTGGGCCCGCCAAGCACTGACACCGCCCGGGGCCAGCTGGGGCCCGGGGGGCAGGGGCCTGTCGTCGATCCATTTGTGCTCACCGGGGAATCCAAGCCAACTTCAATAAAATTTGAACACAGCCTTCTTCTACCACGATAAAATTACCACACCACAGCAAGTGTGTGAGCAGTGGCTCCATTCAGAGGGACCATCTAGTCAGAAAAGGTGTGTAGGGTACCTAGGTGGCCCGAAAATGGCGAATGGTGACCTCGGTGGCAGAGACTCTGTCCCGGCGCCGACGCCCGTCCCCGGCTCCACAAGACTGTATCCACGAGACCGTATATCCTATTGTACTACCTGGAAAGATACTGCGACACATCGTGGTCCAAGACAGCGAAACACATTGTTTGGGAGGCCCAGGCCCAGGGCGAAGCGGCTGTCTCGATGCCCGCAACTGCGCCCGAGCTCGTCGGTAGACTCGGTCACTCTCAACCGCTCGATTCCAGCGGCCCGGTAGCTACTCGAATGCCCGGATGCGCCGGTAGACATCCACTTTGACATCAACGAGCGCTGTCCAGTCTGGGAGACTGCATAGACCACGCGATGTATAGTGTTGTACTTGTTAAGGACGCTTCACATATTCAACCCTCTGGCCTGTCTGCCTATCAATACCACCCTTCCCGCCCGATTTCGGTCTGATTCGCGGTTTTAGATTGTCTGACGTCTGGTCCATGGTCGACCAAATTGCTACCTATGGGCTGCTCAGGTTGCTCCGGTGGGAGAGGGTGACATCGTTGCTACCCCAAGTTGTTTTGGTTTGGGGTGGATTCTTTTCGGCTTACCTCGACTCTTTCGCTCTAGACAAGCTCGGAGGGGCCATACGTCATAGCTTGTCACCGACGGACGCCGCCCACATGCTCGGCCGTACTATACGTAAGTTTCGGTAGACTAACATCTGATTACTCATCTGGCCAACGACATGCATCACTCTACAGTGCACCAAAGAAAGCAACACCACATCAAACTGCCACAGGGCTCGATCCCTACTATCCAGACATAGAGCTTCGATAGGATTGCACGGCCACTGGCATAAATGCTTATCTTTCTGAGGCTTCAACTCGTACATTGGTTCTATCCATCACCTGGGTATATTGGAGGTAAGGTGAGGATCGAGCTGCAGTCTCCGGAGTTCCCACCCAGAGTCTCTCATTCGAGACCTCCCGTTTTCTCACAAGCCCGGGAGCTCCGTTTTCCGCTGTCCCAGCACTCTCATGCCCGGGAAAGATCGTGCCATGATGTGGATGTTTGAATTTTTGATGTATCATGTGCAGACGAGGGGGGTTGTGTAGCATCGTTGGGGCGCCGACTCGCAACGCTTCCGTCCCAGGTGACCTTACGTTCGCTCCCTGTCGCCCAAGAACATCGATCCCCAAGAAGGTAGAACCGAGGTGGGAGAGATCCGGTCTGATGATATTGTCTGTCCAGTGAGGCACTATCGCTGGCGCCCGCACATTAGGCACCCAGAGTAGGCCCTGGTGGACTCTCCACAGCTTCTGCCTGTTGCGTCAAGTTCCGAGTCGCAAACGGGAAGGAGCGACATCGACCCTTCCACATCCCTGGCTCCTTAGACGGAGACGTTTGTCGAAGTGAGGATACAAGCTTTTAGATCTTGCCCCGTTCTCCCTCAGTTCGCACTCCCTCTGCTCCTGTGCCCCCTCCACCGCCTGCACCACCGCCGTGATCATGTTCGGCCATGCCGGGATCTGTCTTTTGAGAACGACCAAAGTCAGCCGGTGGTTGGCTTGGATCAAGCTCGTAATTGCCCTCTCCCTCGTACTCCTCGTCATCGAATACGTCGCTCTGCGTATCCTGACTCTGCGTGTGGTTCATCGACGGTGCTGCATGTGCGTCGTTCGTGTGACTGTGCACGTTGTTGCCGTTTCCGTTGGTGTTCACACTGTTGCTGGCGCTGTTCTTGGACGGCGCCTTGCTCTTCTTGCCCTTGCGGCTTCTCGCCTTAGCCTTCTCCCACACCCGACGTCGCTCCTCCTCTTGCTGGCGAATTTTCCTGTCCTTGATTTCATACTGTCGAATTAGAGCCACTGGCGGATAGCCGAAAATGCGCTCGTACTCGCAGAACTCGCAAATCCATTGGTCCTCCAGCTTGGGCGGGTTGAGGAAGTTTTGCCTTGCAGTCCCCTCCCGGCGCTTCCTGGCTTGGAGGTGCAAGTCTCTGGCTGCTCGACGTCGGTTCTTCCGTTCTAGACTCGCCGCAGACTGAGGAGCTTCGCCACGCAAGCTGCTTTCTGAGGGGGCACCTTCTTGGCCGGGAGTGCCCATGGCGCCTACCGCCTGGTGGCCCTGACTAGCACGCGAGTGCGTGTAGCTTCCTGCTGCTGCTTGGTTGTAATCCATCGCAGCCGAGTTGGACATCTTGGGGTCGGAGCCTGGCCAGGCTAAAGTTCCCGGGACTTGAGAGTCACACGTGAAAGTGAACTGCGTGGTCGCTGGGGTCGACTTGACCGATTGCTGTTGGTGGAGTAGGCTGGTGTTTTCCTGGCCTTCTAGAGCGGGGAGTTTTTCTGCGTTGGCAATCGCGTTAGAAATAATGCCGGTGCTTTGGGCTTGAAGACAAAGACAACGTCAGTTTGACTCCAAAGTTGGCAAACAAAACCACTCGCGTTTCTTGGGGTTGACCAAGACAAGACGAGCGTTTTGATTCAAAAAGCAGCCCAGACTGCAACTCGAGACTTACCCGTGGGGGACCAGTGGCCTGGACGATTCTTCGAATTTCGCCCCAACCAGTTGCCGCTAGCATCTGAGAGAGTTTGCAACGGGCTCCTACCATTCCTCGCCCTCCCAAATCGGCCCCGCCCAGGACCAGAGACGTTTTGGCCGGCAGACACGAAACTTCCCGATCCGTAGTAGGGCACTGAAGTAGAATTTCCATTCTCTCCTGGCCTGTCTGGTATTGCCGCCAAGCCAGGTGACGCGGCGTGGGTGTCGTTTAATCCGTGGTCGCTAAGCCCATGGGCTCCGTTCATCTCTCCCGCCGTCGGAATCTTCCTCTTCTTTTTGTTATTTGTGTTCTCGAAAGAGTCATACCCGTCGGCCGACGAAGCTGCCGAGGGTGGAGGCTGTGGCGCATGACCCTGTCGCGCAATATCGGATTTTTGCAGCAGTCGCGGCGAACGACCTAGAGACTCCGTCGGCGGTCGGGCAACCACAGCTCTCCTGGTCGAGACCTCGTCCATCTCACACGCGGCACTTGCTCCATTCCTTCGAGGTATGGAACGGCCTGGTAGATCTGGACGAGAGTCTCTGATGCCCGAGCTCGACTCTTCCTCCGACAGCGCTCCTTTGAGGTTACATGGGTATGAAAACAGAGCAGGCGCCGATTGGCGTGCCGGTGGATATTCGATCGCGTCAGCGACCTCGGGCGACAGACGTTCGCGGATGCGGCGTTTAGGGAGCGGTCGGATTGGTCGATCTGAGCGTTCGTTATGATAGACTGGAGTAGAAGGTACAGTATCTGAAGCCATATTTTTGTTGAAGCCTACGTGATGAAAAACACAACCACAAAGGATTAGTCCAACGTACAGGCCTGAGAATAGGCAGATGAAGGTGAAGGTGATAAGGCAGATGTTGTGGAGGAAGGCGAAAATCCCATATTGGTGCCCCTCCAAGAGCCCCTCCGCGATGGATTCGCGCGCTGGGTCACCCGCGAGAACGCCGATAGCCGTGCCCGGGTTCTGTGAGAGGGGCATGGTGGTGTCTTGATTATGAATCGCGAAGGAAGGTAGAGCTTGGGGGTGGTAGGTGTTGGAAAAGGACTTGTTCCCCGCGGGACAAGCTAGAGGGGTGCCATGGGGGGAGGGAAAGAGTGAACGAGGCGAGGCGATGCGAGGCAGGGCAACGCAGGGCAACGCAGGGCAAGGCAACCAGGTACTGACTGACCGTTGACGGCCTTACAAGACAGAGTCTCCGAGCTTTACTCCAAACAATCCGCGAGTTCCAGCTCCCAATAAACTGATCTTTTCTTCCCTTCTCCGGCTTGTTCGCAACTGATCGGCAATAGCGAAGCAGCGGGCACGCGGGCAGCTCTAGGGGGCGGAGGAGGCGGAGGAGGCGGTGGTGGGCGGCAGCGTCGTCGCCAGCTCGGTGTGCAGTTGGTTGGGTATCGTGGCCGTCTCGCCTGCCCAAAAGACACTGTCATCAGACACAGATTCTCAAAAGCAACAGAAATGACCGTCCCAAACCGTCCACCAGATGCCTTCGACTGGACAACCTTGCTGGAGGGCGAGGGCAATGGGCCAGGAAGCAAGCTCCCCCCACTGTCTCCATACTGCCTCTACTCAGCGGTCGCCCCCCGCGGCGGAGTCATCACCCTGCGCAGCAGGAATCCGGACCCGGGCGAACGAAGCTGCCGGCCCTACCCCGGTCGCAGCAGATTCGGTGGCATTGCCATTGCTGTTTTGAACGGCTGGTGTATAACAGAGCAGGATCGGAGTCCACCCACCTTTGTTGGGGCCCGGAACGAGGGTTTGCGTCCCAGGAAGGTCGACTGCCCGCCTGTCGGGGGCCGGGGCCAAGCGAGAATGACGACTGACAGAGTGTTGGGGCAAGGACAGAAGCAACGGGGACGAACAAGCATGCGGGCAAAGGGATATTGATGCAGCAGGACCAAGCAGGAGACTCGGACAAGGTCGATGCTCTCTCCAACCTCAACCTGGGCCAGGACTTCGTGTGAAATACAGATTGCTGGATGCAGGATGCAGCACAAGGTGGTCAGTCGGGAATTGGGGGGGCTCTCCCTAAAACGCATAGCACACACGGGAATTCTTGATAATGGGATGGGTCAATGATAATCGGGCCTGTGGCACTGGGTGGGAGCCAGGACCGATGAGCGAGCAGGGTTACCTAAGCTGGGGAGGTGGATGCCCCATGCCGAGTTGGCGGGCGGGCGCGACAGCTCACCTCGGTCTGGGCAGCAGTCTGGCAGCAGTCTGGATGTCTGAGATTATCAATGGTCGGTCAACTGTCCAGACTGCTTGATGACTGCTTGATTGATCTCGAGGGGTTGTGATGAATCCATTCCGTACCACTGCGTACCCAGGTGAGCGGCCCGCCCTGGCCGCTACCGTCAGTCAGGGCCGTTCTCTCTTGAACAAACCCCTGCTCCCCCCTCCATTCTGTCATCCGCTCACTGACCTCACTCGCCTGGCCCATCCCACGGGGCTCATCAACCCAATCAATCGACCGTTCAATCAATCATCAGCCAACTCGCACTCACCTTCTTTTCCCCCAGACGACGAGATTTCACTCCAGCCAGCTCATCGATCCTCACTCACATCCACACCCCCGAGAAACCTGACGTTCATCCCCCCAGGCTCATCAGGTCTCGGCCGAACTGCCTGCGCCGACTACAACGCTTATATGTCAATGGACACAGTACTCATCTGTCCCCTTCTCACATCATCATTTTGTGCCTGTCGTTCCTCGCAATGGCCTCCCGTATCGACGAGAGCTCAGGTTTCTCTGGTGAACGGAATGGAGCCTTCCATTTGCTGAACAAGCCGTCCGAGAAAACACCTGTTAGGCTGAGACCTTGATCCTGCGCTATGGCAGCCGGACACATCGAGTCCTGCCTAGCAGACCCCGCCCACAAAACGGAACCAGGTACACACTGTACATGCAGCAAGGGTACCTCCGGCACATTGGCTTTTGGCCCGATGCGAGCTGCTCGGTGCTCTGGTCTGCGCTGCGCTGCGCTGCGCTGCCCTCTCGCTCAGCATTATTGGGTTTGGATTTTCCCACTCGTCCATCCTCCGCTCCGGTCCTGAACCACCTCACCTTCCAAATCTGCCTCTCTCTCCTCGTCCTGCTGCTCTGTCCAGCCCTACCTGCCGTCGACGCTCTTGGCTCCTCCCCACAGTCTTCTCCCAGTCATGGTTGTCTGCTTGCTCGAGCAGCAAACCTCCTTCGTTCCGTCCTTGCCTCCCTCGAACTAATCTCGACGCCTCTTCCACCCACCACGAAGCTCGACTTCGCTCTCTCACCCCTCTCTACTCGACAATTGCCTTCGTCCTCACTGTTCCTACCAAGCTCCAGAACGGTCACTCCCCTCCCTCGACTCTCTATCCCTCGTTCTCCCGCCACACACGGCTGCCAGTCTTTCATTGGAGAGGCTAGGTCCAGCTTTCTGCGCGTCGCACCATTCCTCTCCCGCTTCCCGCCTCCCGCCTCTCTCCCACATAGCCCTCGTGGCAAGCAATGGCAGGGAACTCTCCACCGAGACGGAGTTCACGTGCAAGAACAGTACAGTCACAATCGCAGTCGCAGCCGCAATCACAGCATTCGTCTACATCCTCGAGTCTCTCGGGTCGACCTGAGCGAAACACCAGATCCGTCAATAAGACCGGCTCCCCTCAGAAGTCCACCCCCAGCCTCTCTGACGAGCCGCCCGACGAGTCTGTCGCGAGCACCGACGATTTGCCCACCAGGCGGCGTCGCACTCGTGCCCAAGGACAAGAAGAGGAACGCGACAAACCACTCCCACATCGCGACACCATCGAGATGGCCGGCGACCCAGACGAACTGCTCGAAGAGGACGACGGCGCTGTCCGTTGCGTCTGTGGCTTCGACGACTATCCCGGCCCGCCGCCGGTGGATGATGACAAGAAGCATGGCCCCAAAGATTCAATTGACGTCGAGCCGCTGCTGCCATCCGACATTAACGATGACGTGGCGGGGCTGTTCGTGCAGTGCGACGTTTGTAATGTCTGGCAGCACGGTGCTTGCGTCGGAATTATGAGTGAGGACACGACACCTGATGAGTACTACTGTGAGGAGTGTAGGAAAGACCTCCACAAAGTACACATAGCCAGCAATGGGTAAGCTCTGTTTCTTTCTCCAGCGCTCTTGTGTATGAGGGCGCCGTAGTTTCAACATGGCACACCATCATCTAACTCGAGTTGCTCGTGTGTCAATTGCCTGTTTGGTCACTGCGATACTTCCGACAAGACTGACTCCATGGCTCTCAGACAACGCTACTCGCACTACTTTCCCATCCTTCCTAACCACCGAAAGTCCACCACACGATCACACTCCCCAAAGGACAAGGACAGCAAAGAGAGGGAGACGAGAAGCGGTCGGCAGTCGTCGATCACTCAGGCATCCAAGAGAAGGTCGACCATGAACAGCAGAGACGCAGCTTATGATGAGGAAGAGCAGCTTCGCCTCGCCATTGAGGCCAGCAAGGAGGTTGTTGGCCAAGACAGCGCCATTGATAGTGCTAGTGGTAGCAGGAGATCCAAGCGCGGCCGCGACGACAGTGAAGAGTACGTTGCTTCTCGCCTGGTAACATAGTGAGCGACTGACAGAGGCGTTTGCAGGAAACTAGACATTGGCAAGAGGCAACGGACAAAGTCCAAGTCCCCCTCACCGACAGAAGACAACAATGAGCAGCCAGATGCCCTCGAAGATTCCGAAGAAGCCCTGAATAACAGAAGCGGATCGAAGAAGTCCCGCAACCTGGTGACTCGCAACCAGGGCCAGCACAAGGAAAAGGAGCGGGAGGAACGTGAGCGCCAAAGGGCTGAAGCAGCAAAAAAGCGTAGCGGTCGAGCAGAACGCCGGCGAGCTGATGGTAGCACACCCGCATCTACGATTCTTGTGAAGGGGTTGGAGGCTCAAGTGGATACAGATTCAGACCCCTCGGAGGAATTGCCATTGGCAACTCGGACGGTAGCCAGCCGGTCGGCAGGCGAGAAGGCGACGGCGACGGCCACAGCGACGACTACGGCGACAGGAGCGATCGAGGGCAAGGTGGAGACGACGTTCATAGTCGAGGCGCCGCCCTCATCACAACCAACACCTGATACGCCCCCAACACACACACCCGCCCAAAGCTCATCGAAGCCCAAACGGGCCCAAGCCAAGAAAGGCAAAGGGAGAAATCAGTACACCAAGGATCGAGACGTGCGCGACGAGACTTCTCCAGCGCGGTCTCAGTCAAGAGATGTACAGGGACACGACACTGGACACGCACATCATTCCAAATCGGGCGAGGCATCACACAAGCCACACTCACGGACTAAGGGCGGGTTTAATAGCAAGGTGTCGATGACTGACATGAAGCGGAAGGCCGGCGCAATGCTAGACTACATATCCAGAACACAGGTCGAGATGGCCGGAGAGGCGACACCGCCGAACACCGACAGTCCCAAGCCTGTCGAAGGCGTCGCTCCACAGACCGGCGGGAACGGTGCCCGATCAGGACAGAAAAAGGCGTCTGAACTTGCCAATGGTGAATTGGGCCCCAGCGCTCGCCCGACAGGAGAGCAGAAAGACTTCAAGGAGCTTTCGTCCATGGAGATGATGGCGCGTCTGTCGACCGACTTGGTCAAATGGCAGCAGGAGTTTGCTTCCTGAGCTCCCTGGTGTCTGGTTCCCAGTTGCTTTACAAAGCGTTTGACGGCCTCTATTCTATACCGGGAGCGAGGGCTGTATATTGGACGGCAGCTCGGTGGCGTCTGTTGGTCTTAGGCCGAGGTGGTCTTGATACGAGTTATTGCATAATGCCGGCGTTCACTCCCGAAGGCCTTCCGCTACGATCTTTCACGGTTTATAGCAAGACGTGTCCATGCGTCAAAAAGTCCTTGTACATATCACCAACGAGTGAGATGATGGAGGCTGCGATGTTATATAGCAGGACGAACGCTGATACCCAGAGTTGATATGATGAAAGCGGGTACTGTTTGATGCAGAGCTGTGCTGGGTGGATGGAATCAAGTATTCCAGTTCTTGAAGACTTGATAAAAGTCGCAGTTATTTTTACGGTGTCTTAAAAATTCACACAAGTATCAGAGAAAGTCATTGCAGGCTCCAGAAATCGGAAATATCTTCGCACAACTGATCAAGACAACTTTCCAGCGGGATAACCCCTGCTTCGAACCTCTGACGAAATTAGATGCGGATCAAAGTCATGTGGTTTTGTGTTCAGGGAAACCTAGAGAAAGTCAGGTTTAGAAGATCACCAGCTTGTAAGATAACCTGCAGTCAAATTGCGTATCGAGGTGAGCTTTCGTGGTCATTGCAAATTGTTGAGAGTATGGTCATGCTGTCTGTTATAGCATCAATGCGGGTACGATCATAGAAGACGGTGAAATGGAAAAGACACCTGGCGGCGAATCAATCTGAAGACCACCTGATAGCCTCGGCGGGCTCGCTGAGTATTCTAGTCTAGTACAAATAGTTCGGAGCACTTGATCAGTCTCCAGCAAGCCACCCTCAGCAAGAGGCAGTCGTTTGGGTGTTTTCACCTGAGACCATGCTGACGCCGCTGTTGCATGTGCCGCTCAAGAGAACGCCGACCCCTTCAACACCGTTTTTCCTTTTCTGAAGGCACCTGCGCGTATGCTCTATTATCTTGCGTCAGCAGCTTGTCAAACCGAGCGAACCAGACTTCGTTCAGATCGCTGTGTTCAGAGCTGACGCGCACGAGCTCATCATATTCCGCCTCTGTAAGCCAGGCCTTCTGAAGGCGTTGTAATTGCCCAGGGTCCTGTGTCATGTAAACATGTGAGGCTGGATTATGTTAGGGCTTCTTCGTCGGACCCTAGTCAGTCTCTCTTTCGTAGTTCATCAATCTCTCCCTGAAAGCCTTGACAAGCGACTTCATGGCAGCCTCAAATCGGTCGTCGGGGAGGCTGTACAAAAACCGCTCCATTCCTCCATCCGTAAGTCTCCTCATGCAACCCCCCAAAACACTCACCAGCACAAGCATGACATGTTCGTCTGGTTTCAACTCGCCCAGGATCCCCGTGCGGGTCCATGCGTCACTCGTCTGTATGTCCTTGATGAAGTGGACCCTGTGCTGTTCGAATGCATCCCAGGGAGCCAAGGTCTCCTGCCACCCATTCTGGGCGCCCGTGGGATCGAAGGCGAATCTCAACCCCGAGCGCAGGGTCAGTCGAAAGACCAGGTGGGTAAACATGAATGAGAATTCGTGGTGGTCGTCAGGAAAGGAAACGTGGGCGGTCTTGTGCGCATTCTTGGGCTGGAAGCGGACGGCCTCCACAAGCGCACAGGCAGCTGGAGTTTGAGTTAGCGAGATCATAAGAGCAGAGCTTGAACTCGAAGTTGGGGTTCCTCACGACTGATCAACGCCCCAAACAGCATCTTGCCCTCTTTGATGACATGTTCGCAAGCACCTGCCAACAGGCACACCAGCGTTTGCTCCTCCGACTCGACCAAGTGTCGTGGGAATGGCTGAAATGGGCGTCGGACCAGAGGCGCAGATTGATCAATGAGATCCATCTTCACCTCTATAAGACCGTCCTCTTCGGTAACGGACTTAAGACCCCTCCATTTCGTGAGTTGCATCCATTCGAGCCAGACTTCGGTGAAGATTGACGCGGCGCGCCGGAGGGTGCGTGCTTCTTTGCAAGCAGGCTTGTGGTTCCTCCAGTGAGCTTGCATGCAGCCACGATCGCAATAGAAAGTTGCAAAGACTACCTTGCCAGCCTTCATGATGCGGCATCCGGAGCACCAACTCGTGGCTTGCGTACTGCCGCAATTGGAGCAACAACCACACCTTGTTCGCGATGATGGCAGAAAGTCATGGGAAGCGACATCGATGGTTCTTGTTGGCTTGGTTGATGCTGGAACTTGCACTGGAGAGGTTTCGTCCTTTGAGCCGTAGATGCGCCAGAGCCAGTAGGCCAGAAGCTGGTCTTTCTTCGTTCCCTGGCTCGACACCTCCCCATTGCGGCTGTTTCTCAGTGCGACATAAGCCAAAGCCTTTCCCGGACACTTCATGTAGCTTTTTGGTCCTTGAGGGGCTCCTTCAGCAGTGGAATTGATGATGTACGCAAAGTCAGGGTCCTTTGAACCTCGATCGTTCTTCTGACCAAAGAGCTTGACCGCATCTACGACATGTGCGAAACGGTTGTTCATGTCCTCGAAGGCGTCCGCACTGGTGACGCTGTGAATCTCCTCGGGAGTCGGTAATAGGTCGAAGAAGACCTCTGCCAGATCGTCATTCGGGGAGATGGTGCCCAACAAGGCCTGAGCCTTCGATTTGGCGCGCGATTGGTCTTCCATGATGACCAGTCTGTGGGTCTCCTGCTGCACGACCCTCTTTTGAAAGAAGCAGGTTGCGACGTGAGCGGGAGCGAATAAAAAAGTAGTCAAGTTAATGGCATACCTGAACGACTGGAAAGGATGTGTGGTGCTGACGTGACAACGCCGAAGCCACAGCACCATCCAAGAGGTGTGTTGCGCTGAAAGTCTTGAAAGGAAGAAGCAGCTTGGAAGGGAAGTGGATCGCGATAAGAAGAGACGCGAGGAGCCAACAAAGGCAAGCCTGGTAGAAAGGCAGTATGCGAGGCGAGGGTTGCTCGAAGCTGGAAGGTGGTGCAAGGAGAGTAGGTAGAAGAGCACTGCAAACAACGCTTCGACGCGACGAAAGCCAACACAATTAAACAGTTGGCAACAAAAGCTTGGAATGGAAAGCCTTGGGATCGGGCGGAGGGGGAGCTCAAACGCAACATGGGACGAAAACATACAGCACTATCGAGGGTAAGCTGGGAGAGATGCTTCATGAGTGCTGTGGAGCAGGGTATCATTTCTTTCTCACTTCTTAGCCACCGCCTGAGAAGATCCTATTTCTGGGCATGCTTCGCCAGCGCCCTATCCTTCCTCGCTTCCTTCTCTCGCTTCCTCGCCTGGTTCATACTCAATGGCGGCTCCAGGCTCAGTTTTCTTGCCGCCTCCAGACTGCTCCAGGTGACCTCATCCAGGACAAATTGTCCCAGCATCCCATTTCTCCACCTCCTAACCACCCAATCGGCAGCGCCCTCTAAGAATTCCTCGTCTCCCTTCATGAGCTTCCCAGTGCGTCTGGCCACGCCCCTGAGGAACTCGTGGACATCGTTCGTCGGCTCCTCGCAAAACTCGGCGTAGACCTTCCCTGTCGGGTCGAACAGGTTGAGATGGAAGAGCAGGTAGTCGGCGACGGTGACCCACGAGATGAGCCCATCCTTGACGCAGCCCGCGAGGGTGAGCTTAAGCATCGCCTCGGCGTCCGGCACATACGGAATGAAGACTCCCGGAGTGTCCAGGACAAAGACACCCTCCGAATTGTCGTCCCCGGCGATGATCCGCACCGGGGTGCCGAGCTTCCGCGTGACACCCGGCTCGGAGCCCGTCTTGGCGACCTTGGAGGCACCGCCCCGCGTTGGCTTGCCCTGTGAGCGTAGGCGGTTGAGGAGTGATGACTTGCCCGCGTTGGGCATGCCGACCACCAGTGCTCGCAGGCCCGTGATGCTCTCGTCGTCCTGTGCTACGCGCTTGATCTCTTTCAGCAGCTCCTTGGTGCCCTTGCTCTCGTTTCCAGCGCCGTGGAATAACAAGGAGGTGTTGCCTGCCCCATGTTTCTCGTGGAAGGCGGCTAGTGTCTGGGCTATCCTGTTCGCCTCAGGGCCCGGCACGAGGTCCTTGTGCGTATAAACGATGATGCGTGCGCGGCAGGCCCCGCTGCTGCCACCAGGAACAAAGCCTTTGTCGCCTCCCCGGCCAAAGTTGGTGGAGTTGCCGTACATGAGTGTAGATTCCAAGAGGGGGTTCCAGGAGGTCAGGGGGACCCGCATGTCCCGGCACTCGATGACCAGGCCGACGTTGGAAAGAGTGCGGCGCATACGCGACAGAGCGGCATGGTGATGCCCGAGAAAGTATGATCGGACTATTGAAGAGGAGACGTCGAAGGTTTTCCGGGGAGTGAAAGGGGTGGCTGATGTGAGGGTGGCGGATGAGAAGGCGGCCTTGGCTGCGTTCGCAGCTGTTTCTGCTAATACTGATGCCATGTTGTATGGACGTGCGCCACTTCCTCCCAACCAAAGAAAGGACCCAAGGTCGTGTTCACCGAGGCATGTTCCCACGACCGACAGAGGAAATCGCAAGATACTCCTGATCCAAACTCAAAGCCGGACAAATCGGGGAGTTTTGACCAGGACTCTGCTCGGAATGGACCCACTAAGGGAAAATGATGTTGCAGGGTGAGATTATAGATTAAAGATGAGAAATATGAGATTCGAATTGGTCCAAACAAGTCGTCGGTGGTATACTGTAAAGGTGTTATTGATATGTACAATATGAGCCGCTCACTTAGTTTGGAGTCTGTTCAAGCAGTAAGTTTTTACGACAGGGTTAGGACCAATGAAGCCCGGATGGGGACAGGGGTTAGCTGAGTCCCCCCAGGTACTTAGGTACTTAGCGACATCGGTGCCCGCTGCCTGAGAGCTCCATTGCCCCGAATCGACGTCATGCTGCCGCCATCCCCGGGGCCTCAACGGAGCTCCGTCTGCAGCTGCTAAACAGCTAAGGAAGCTACAGTAGCTACCCGTGGTACTACCAAGTCACTGTAGCACCCAACACCCCAGCATCCCACCCGGGTCCCCAATTCCCAACACCAGAGGAACCGGAGCTGCTATCACGAAACAGCCCCCTGAGAGCTTCACAATGGCCACGATAAGACCGGCTCGTTGCCTGAACCTCACATTCTTGCGCCCACGAGCCGCCGCCGCATGCAAGAGCAGTTCCCGACCACTCGGCGCCGCCTCCGTCCGCCACAAGTCCGGCCCATATGGCTACACGCAGGCCAAAGCCCTCGTCTTCTCTAAACCAGGCGAGCCCTCGGATGTGCTGAGGTACATTTGCCCAAATTGAGGCTGTCAATCACTCAATCACTCAAAGCACCCGCTGATTTACCGGCCAGGCTACACAACCACTCCATCTCGCCGCAGATCCCCTCCAACTCGGTCCTCGTCCGCACCCTCGCCGCGCCCGTGAACCCGGCCGATGTGAACACCGTCCAGGGCACCTACGGCGCCAAGCTGTCCTACGACACATCCATCGGCACCTCCGAGCCGTCCTCCATCCCCGGCAACGAGGGCTGCCTCGAGGTGCTGTCCGTGGGCTCGGGCGTGACGGGCCTGCAGAAGGGCGACTGGTGCATCCCGGCCTCCACCGGCTTCGGCACGTGGCGCACCCACGCCCTCGTCGAGAACGCCGAGGCGTCGCTGCTCAAGGTCGACAAGAGCGGGCTCGACCCCATCCAGGTGGCCACCGTGTCGGTGAACCCCTGCAGCGCCTACCGCATGCTGCGCGACTACGTCGACCTGATAGGGCAGTCCGTCCGGACCTTCCAGCGGGACTCCTCGGCCGCCGGCGGCGCGTGGTTCATCCAGAACGGCGCCAACAGCGGCGTCGGCCGCGCTGCCATCCAGCTGGGCCGCCTGTGGGGCCTGCGCAGCATCAACGTCATCCGCGAGCGCGAGGACCAGACCGCCACCGAGCAGCTGCGCCGCGAGCTGCTCGACCTCGGCGCGACGGCAGTCGTCACAGAGGCCGAGTTCCTCGACAGAGGGTTCACGGCCCGCCTGCGGGACGAGTTCACCCGCGGCGGCAAGGACCCTGTCACCCTCGGCCTCAACTGCGTCGGCGGCAAGTCCGCCACCGCCATGGCCAAGTGCCTCAGCGAGAGCGGCACCCTCGTCACCTACGGCGCCATGTCCAAGCAGCCCGTCATGCTGCCCACCGCCCTCCTCATCTTCAGGGACCTGCGCTTCCAGGGCTTCTGGCTGAGCCGCTGGGCCAACGCCGACCGCGAGGGCAAGAAGAGCACCGTCGACGAGATACTGGGCCTGATCAGGGAGGGCAAGTTCAGGGATGCCCCCGTGCAGGAGGTCGAGTGGAACTGGCAGACCGAGGAGGCCACGCTCAGGGAGGCGGTCCAGGGCACGCTGCAGGGCTTCAGAGCCGGCAAGGGCGTGTTTGTGTTTGGCGACGCGTGATCTAGAAAGGCTCGGGGTCTAAGATTTGGTCTACGCCAGAACACTGAGCGTGAATCTGGCGCTTTCCTAATTTCTATCAGCCTCGGCGAGCTTCACTGTGCGACCTCTTGGACTCAGCACACTACAGGTCTCTATGATCTAACGAATCGAAGGTTTTGGGAACGGACGTTATAGGAAGCGTTCAAGTGCAACCACAGAAGCCGAAGAGGCTGCACTGTATTCTCGCTTGAGTGGGTATCAACGCAGATAAAATTGTACATAGCAGTGGCACGATAACCCCATAATCCATAGGAACCAGTCCCAGTCCCCCTAGGCCGATGACGATCTGGCCCAGAGACGGACAGCTTGTGAGGTTTGCTTCAAGCTCGGAATGCCTGCGTCATCGCATGCAAACGATCTATCATCACCGGCGCGTACGCATACAAGTTATCGTCAATCACCCTCGCCAGATGCCGCAGGGCGTTCTCCTCGTTGAGCTCCAGCTGCAGCCTCTCCTTGACCTTGACAACCGCCTTATCCGGCTCGAGCTTGATGTCTGGGATGTTCGCGTCTACCATCAGACTGAACAGGTTGAGAATCAAATTGCTCGACTTCCGTAGAGCGGCGTATGCCAGGTAGCAGTATTGTGTAAACTGGCGGTACTGCTCGCTGTTCGTGCCCCCCATGGCTTCGACCATCTCCTTGGAGATCTTCATGGCCGGCGCAAAGGGCTTGGGGTCGCGGCCCAGGATGAAGCCGAAATCGGCGTGGAAGAAGTGCCCATCAGGGGCCAGGAGGAGGTTGTCCAGATGTCGGTCACCTACTCCCAGGATGTACGTGATGACGCAATATCCGGCGCATGATCTGACAAACGTGTCCAGTGTTTCTTTGCGCAGGCCGAGCGGTGCCTTGTCGTCGGGGTTGTTCTGCTTCAAATAGGCGAGCACCGGGGCGTTCTTGTACTTGGTCACAATATTCTGGAAGGGCATCGAGGGGACAAACTGGGACAGGCCCGCGCTCGTACTCGTGGCGAGGATCTTGTAGGGGGTGAGCTTGAGGTCCAAATTTTCTTTTTGCAGAAGTTGATCCATGAGCGTGATAATCTGGATCACCAGCTGGTCCTGCCGCAAGTCGTCTCCCGTCTTGAAGATGATTGGGTAGTTCTGCCCTGTCGTGGTCTTGAAAGCCACTTTGATAGGGTGAAGGGATGATTTGAAAACAATCGTTTCCTGCGGGGAGACGCCGACGATCTTGACGGAGGGATCAAGCGGCAGTGGTAAGGGTGGATCTATGGTGATCAGCTCGTTCTTGGGATCAGCCAAGAAGTGCTTAACCCGGTCCGTTCTTCGAGGTATCGACTCATTCGATTCCTTAATCTCGATGGAAATCCGCGATAGGATCGCAATCCACTCGGCTTGCCGCAAGAGCAGTTTCCTCGTTTCCTTGCCGTCCGAACGCTTTTCGAGTTCGGTCATGAAGTCGAAAGCCACCTTCTGGAACATCTTCCGGACTTCAGGTGCTTGGTCGTCGCTAACGTCGTCACATTCTACCATCAGGTACCAGTAAAAGTAATTGCCGAGTATGAAGTTGTTGACTGCTCGGGAAATCAGAAATTGGGCCAACGATGAGTCCTGTGTGACTTCTTGACCAGACTCGGGAGAGATGTGCTCGAATTTGAGGGCCTGGCAGAGCTGGAGGAGGTAAAGCAGGAGCTCATCATCATCCGCCTTGTGCAATCGTCTGACAGCATAGGCTCGCACAGTGGCATTGTCAAAGGTCGGTCCCAAGAGTTCCAGAGCATCGTCCACATCAATGTCGGTCCACCTCCCGAGAACTTGCACGGCCTGTTTGGCTTCGCTCTGGTCTTGCCAGTTGACGGATTTGACGAATTTGGTAAGTGCTCTCTTGTCACGGTTCAAGTGGTACCGGAATTTCCATATGAGATCCTTCTCCTCAGGGGACAAGGGTTGTGTTGGAGAGTATTCCATGATGTTGTTGAGCTCGTCTCGCGTCTTCGCGTTCGGCTTGAGGTCTTTGTCCAGTATCCCATGCCTATGCTGGCTTCGGACGAGCCGCCTGTGCTTACTCTCGGCCGGATTGTCTCTCTGCCCGACCTCAGGGTCATAGACACGGACGAGTCGGCTCCCCACGCCATCTGACACACCAACTCCGTCAATACCGGGGCCATACATGACTTCTGGAGGCGGTTTGAGCTGAATGTTAGATTGTGAGGCTGAAAGATGTTGTAACGAGGATATTGGTGGCGGGGCGTATTCGTGATCGGCAAAGACGACCGGAAAGTCGAAACGGGGGAGCTCCACGTTGAGCGTGAACTTGGAGGGTCCAGGACTAGTGTCTCCATTCCGGTCCGTTTCTTGTGTGTTCTCTCCATTACTGTCTCTGGCGGCGCTTTTGTGCGCACGCTGCCGCTCCAAGTCCTTGACGGATGCTTTCGCAACCTGCAGATTGCGCTTCTCGAAGCCACGGAAGACCAGTTGGTCTAGCCAGTCTACCTTGGCTATCTCGCCCATCTCGTGTTTCTTGAATAGTATCTCCATCCGGTCCATCTCTTCAGCATCCTTATCGACGACGACGATCTCGCCTTTCCTTCCCGGCTTTTTCTTCCCTTCAACCGCCGGTGTAGTCGTGTTGTCATTGCCGTCGGCGAGCTTGTGTCTGTAAACGTGACATTTCTGGCGTCCCTTATGGAGCTGGTTATCCTTGTCAAACAAGGGGAGTGTGGTGCCGCCAAAGGGAATCGAATGCCCCTGGGCGTTGTTGCCCCCTGTGGGGGACAGGTCCCATACTGTGACGGCGAGGCACGAATTGATGGGCAGGTTGGAGTAGTTTATCGGCAGCGTCAGCCACTCGTTCCATTTCCTTTCTGTCCTGAAAGCTTTGTATGCTGTTTGGACAGGAACTGTCAGGGGCTTTGAGCCTGCCCAAACTTGCACCGTGACATAGAGGTCCGAGTGAGGGCTGGTGTTGGACCCGATATGGCGAAGCTCTGGTTTCTCGAGGAGCGTGGAGAACAGGTAAGGGGTTTCATCGCCTTCCAAGTTGATTCTGAAAGCGGTCAGTAAGTACAGTCCCAGCGCATCTGGAGGCACAGACAGATGGTCATTCCAGTGCGAAGGCATGCTTACATGCGGACCCTGACAGGATATTCGACTGCCTCGGAACTGGCAAAAGAGAAGGGCTCCATCGTTTCATATCTTGCCTTGTATCCAGCCCGCTAGCTGCAAAATAGCAGTTCTCAGAAGCCAGATGCTTCGATGTTCAACTGAGGAGCGGGATCATAGCCGAGTGAAGTGACGAGGTGTTGGTGGTAATGGTCAACTGCGGAATCGCAAAGCCTGGATCATCTTGCCTGTTTGCCTGTGAGATCATCACTAGGCATAGCTGCAGCTCGCCCACAGCAAAGGGGTGCCCAGCGGCAGGCAGCGCTAACACGAGCTTCCGATAAGCCGTTATCAGAAGTGAGAGCTTCGCTGGAGGACAGGGCAGCCCCTGTATGGCGTCAGTGCCTACCCCACGCTTCACTGTACCCGCCCGCAGCACTTTCACCTCAACGCGTCTCCCATCTAGTTAGGCGCGTCAGGGTCCAACATCCTGATCGCCCACGTCTTTCATCTCAACTCGTCGGTCCCGTTTTGCGCACCTTTGGTCCTGACTCTCCCAGTTCACTCGTGGCTTCTTTCACTCTCCAGTACATCAATCATCATGGAGCCCGACGAAGATGCAAGCAAGTATGACCCAGAGCAGTCGCTCGAGGAGCGTCGCGAGATCCAGCAGAGCATCCGCAACCTCGAGAGAGACATGCATGAGAATGCAGAGGCCTACATGCAGGTCGGCTCCACAAAAGTCGCCGAGGCACTCGCACGGCTCGAGGAGATCAACAAAAATATTAAACAGACAAACGAGGCCGCTATCGATTCTAAGGCCCTCGTCACGCTGGTCGACCTCCAGAGTCGCAAGCTGCAGAAACTCACCGCCGGGAACCTGGGCAATGGCATTGACACGGACGAGTTCGTCTCCAAGTGCATCACGTACATGCGCCGGGGCGCCGGCATAGCGGACGACGAGGACGAGGAGCTGACGCACACCCAGCGCAACCGTCGGGCCGGTGCGCAACGAGGTGCCATTGGATCCGACGACGACGCCTCGGATGACGAGGAGGGTGGTGATATGATGGACTGGGCGCACCTCGGGCGGTACGCCTGCATTCCCAACGTGAGGAGACCAGCACTTTCGGGTTTCTTGCTTGGGCCGCTGTCGGTACAAAAGAAAGTCCGGAAGCTGGTCACAAGGACGGCTCCCCTGCGTGTACGGGACTTACAGGAGGTTCGGCCTGAAGTCTTGAATACTGAGGACCTTGCAAAGAACGAGAACGACCTCACTGCCATTTGCACCAAGATCTTGAAGCAGCTCAAGTCGGTGAGAGACACGGCGATACATGAGTTGCAGAAGATGCAAGACGACGACAGCGTAGATGACGAGCAGATGGAAAGGGCAATGGAAATACTGGGCGTCACAGAGACAGGCAACATCGATCTGGTGCGGTTTTGCATTAATCCCAGATCTTTCGGCCAGACAGTGGAGAATATGTTTTACGTGAGCTTCTTAATTCGCGAGGGAATGGTGGAAGTGCACTTCGAGGAGAATGGGCTGCCATCTCTTTGTGAGTCTGGACACTAACGGCTTCCTTGATTGTGCATCTTGCTGACATCAATTAGGCCCATCCAGCGCTGGTGAAAAGGGACAGCCGTCAAACTCGGTCTCCAAACACGGGACTATGAAGCGGCAAGCAATTATGTCAATCGACATGCCGACGTGGAGGGATCTTATACAGGCCTTCAGCATCAAAGAGCCCATAATTGAACACAGACAGGAGTCACAAACACAGGGCCCAGGAGCGCGAGGCTGGTACAGCTAGACGAGCAGGAGATCGACATCACTTGTCGCATGTCTAACCTTGCAGAGCGTGTAGCTAAAGGGCCACTGGGTTTGGTGCAGCAAAGGGCGTTCGGCGTTTGCGAGGGACCTGGCCATGATCATACTCAGCCAGCCAAAAAAGACTTGGGGATTTTCCGCGAGAGTATTTTATTGTTGAGGACCTCTTTCCAAGAGGCGCACCGCTTACATGCGACATTCGACCAGTGGTAGCGTACATGAGTACAGGCTGCGCCTGATGACTTATGGGCTCGAGTTCAATGAAATTGCGACGAAGAAATGCCCATATGAGGCTCAATTCAACAGGAGGGAAAATCTTTCGACGTGCGGTGAGTGGCGCAAGTGATTTTCCGAGTTGGTGGGCAGTGACGTCCGGATCCGTTGACAATGGCTTATCCCGGTTGGGACGCCTCTTTCGCGTTCATGAGCACAACACAAAGCCGCCGGTCTTCACTTCCATCCCCTCACTCGTACGCGTCGCCGTTTTCGTCAAATATCCTCGACTTGATGCTTTTGGAGAGTTTCTTTATCATAAACGTGCGACTTCATGCTTACGGGACAATGGAATGGTGCAGCGGCATAAGAGGGTCTTTAGCCAGCGAGGCACCGAGAAGGTGTCGCGGTCGATAGTACCCAGGTCGTTCTGTCTAAAGCTGTTAGAGTTGCCTACGAGCGGATTGTCGTAGAAGAATTGAAGCAACAATCCACTGGCACTTCGAACACCATTGCTGCCAGCCGCGATGTCGAACGCAGGCGGGGATGATGGCGACGGAAACAAACCACCCTCTCCTGAGCCAACAGCAGATGATCCTTTGGCCGCTCTTCTGGGACCAGAGGACGCAGACTGGGACCCAATTACTGAAGCCGGCAAATATCAGCCCTCTCAGCCACCGGCCGGTGCCGAACAGAACCCAGACGGAGGAGGCACGCAAGACACAAGTGCCACCGAGCAGCCTCAACAGGGAGCCGTTCAAGGTGCTGACCCAGTGCGTCCAGAACTCCCTGGGCCCCGCAGCCCACAGTCGCAGGATTCGACCTCTGTGCGAACACCCACATCAGCTGGAGCTGATCCTGCGACACCGTCAAAAGGCGGCTTCATGTCTGGTTGGACGCGATGGATTGGTGGTCGACGTGCTTCCTCGGCCACACCTGGTAGCGCAGGCAACATTCCCCAGAGGTCAAACCAGTCAGTGACATCTGATTCTCGACCTGTTTCTCTTGTGGAGGAGCCAGGACCCAAGACTCCTGAACCAAAGACTCCTGAACCACAGGTTCCCGAGCTCGTTGGTCCTTCCCGCCGTAGGCTTAACAGTCAAGGCAGCGGTTCGAAGGAGGGCACAGGATCCCCTCCAGGTAAAGACAATGCCGGCGCCCGGGCGAAACGCGCCGATACGGGGCTCTCGATCGATACTGAGGCTGCCGATCTCGAAGCCAGAGGAGAGAACACCCCGACCCCCATCGGAGTACGCAATCGTCCCAGTCCTTTTGGCCGCAGTCCTTTTGGCCGCAGTCCTTTTGGTCCCAGTCCTTTTGGGTCAAGGAGCGCAGGTGGCAATCGAGGGGATTTTCTCACCACTCCCGTAAACCCTGATTGGGTGTCCCGCAGACGAAATGTCGCCTTTATTGGTATATTCGATCAAATGAAGGTATATGATGTCACGAATGACTGGGTCAAATGGCGGCAGGAACGTGACCGCGCCGATTCGTGGGAATTCCAGCTGGATGTCAACACTCTGGATGGAATTGCAGCTGAAGGAATGGCGGGCATGAAAGAAGTGCTCGCAGCGGCTGGAGCGAGGGTTCCGGCTGACGTCCAGGCTCAAATTATCGAGGAGACGGAGAGAAGAACCCAAGCGGCGAGGAATAGAGTGAACAACGGCCTCGACGACGAGAGGATCTATGTTGAAAACACTGCCAAAATCATAATGGACCTCATGGAAAGGAGTTCGCCCACCCTAGGCCGCCGGCGAGGCATGTCCCGCGCCTCTGGCAGATTGTCGCTCGATTCGCAAGCAACGCAACCGGAGCTCCCCCCGATGGACCCTGAAGCGCTGAAGAGAAATTCGAAGGAAGAACTCATATCCAGGGTCCTGGCCTTAGATCGGGCTCGCCGAGAGGCCGTAGATGCTACGACTGAGCTCGAAGATGAACAGCGAGAAACACAGGAGGCACACCAAGAAGAGAGAAGACAATGGGAAGCCAATGCAAACGCAGCTCGGAGAGAAGATTCAAGACGAATAGAGGAGCTTGAATTCGAGAGGGATCATTTCAGGCAGGCTGCTGAGGCAGGCTCCTCAGCCGCACCACGAAGACAGGATCCCGTGGGCCAGCCGCCAAGTCAGAGCAGCTCCGACGGATCCGCCCCAGCGGTGCCATCCGGATCGCCGGCAGGGTCACCCCCCAGATCCCCAGCGCGTGAGCAGACCTTCACGGACCTGACGAACCTTCTGACCAACCTCGGGCGGCATGAGGATCTGGTGCGGCGGCTCCAAGCAAGGGCCGGCCTCAATACTCAGCGTTTGGAAGCCAACACGGCGCCCTTCTCGGAAAACGCTCAGTTGTCCAGGACCCAGCTCCTGTTCCAGCTCCGCGACGTCACAGAAAATAGAGAAGAACTCAGGCAGGAAGTGGACGCGCTCTCCGCACAAGTCGCGAGACTCGAAGCTGCGAGAGTTTCTCCCCCTAGCCGCCCTGGAACTGGCCTGTTTGGCAACCTGTTCGGGGGCAGCCGCGACAGAGAGTCGTCAAGTGGCGACTCACGAAGTCGGTCGGGCTCACGCGCAGACACAGCGAGCCCTCGGAATATCGCGGATGAACTAGAGGCGCAGGGAGGACCATCAGACCCTAGCAGTAGACAATCGCCCAGGTCTCGGGGGCAATCAGAGGCCGGAAGCAGGCAGTCAGCTCCTTCCAGTAACCGCTCAGCTGGGTCCAGGAGGCAGTCGGAGGCCGGCAGGAGTCAATCGGATGGTTCCAGTAGCAACTCAGCTGGAGTTCCGGCGGCGTCAGAGGCTGGCAGCAGGCAATCAGCGGCTGGAAGTAGGCAATCCGGTGGTTCCAGCAGGCAGTCTGGTGGTTCCAGCAGGCAGTCTGGTGGTTCCAGCAGGCAGTCCGGTGGTTCCAGTAGGCGGTCAAATGCGTCAGGTGGAGAACCGGATGCTGTGAATCTCGCGCCTCTACGCGTGATTCCGGAATGGCTCGCCACGCATCCCAACGGACCATGCGACGACTGTGTGCCAGTTTTCCGCTTCCCACCGGAGCTGGGTGAGTTGCCAACCTGCGGCTGTACTTGCGACCTCGCTCTCGGGAACCCGCCGAGGTCCGCGGGAGGCTCATCAGGGGCAGGATCGTCACGATCTCGGGCTAGTAGCGGCCGCAGTGTGAGGTTTGCGGACGACGGGGCGGCGGCAGAGGACAACGGTAGGAGGAGGCCTACCCCGCTTGAGCTTGAGTTGGCCGCACTCGGCCTCCTCGAGGAGGCGAACGACGCCGACCGGCCGGACACACCATATCCGGCGAGCGCGGAGGGCGGCCAGCCTGATGCCCCAGCTAATACCTCAGCCGATGCTCCGGCCGATGCCCCAGCCGATGCCCCAGCCGATGCCCCAGCCGATGCCCCAGCCGATGCCCCAGCTAATGCCTCAGCTAATGCCCCAGCCGGTGTCCCAGCCCCGGGCGACCAACCTGAGGCTTCAGCTCCGGGCAGCCAACTCGAGGCCCAAGCTCCAGGCGACCAAGCAGGGACCGTACCGATACAACCTCCAGAGGAAGAGAGACCGGCAGTGCAAGAGCCGGCAGTGGAAGCCCCCGCGATAGCAGCGGCTGGCGGCCGGCGCGGTGGGATATGCCCCTGCTGTGGCAGGGGCACATATGGCGTTCCCCCGGCGGGTGGAGTACCACAGGTCGCCTACTACACTTGCAGGAACATGGCTGGACAGCCAGCGCCTCCGCGAGCCGCGCCCCCCGTGAGTCTCGCAGAGGGCTTCAGAAATGTGTTGGCGGCAGCAGCAGGCCTCATTCGCCCCAGGGGAGGAGGGGACGCAGCTGCTCCCACTGAGCCAGAACCTGCCGGCCCCGGGCGAGGAGACAGAGGGAACTCAGAGCCTCCCGTCGGGACCGAACCTGTCGCCCCCGGGACCCCGGGGGCGGGACGCAGGGAGCAGCCAGCGCCTCCTGCCATTCACGGCCCAACGCCTGAGGCGGCACCCCGAGATCGAGTCATGACGTTCCTGACACTGATTTGGGACGTTTATATTCTCGCTTTGTTCGTACGATTCCGCGAAATCTTGATGTCCCTGTCTTTCTGGCTGGGTGAAATGGGTTTGTACTTGAACCTGCGATACCTTCTCGGGCAGAACGTGAGGCGTCCTACACTTGCTAGGATTCCGCTTTTCCAGATCGCTCTGTTGGTCTTCTTAATTTGGTTCGGCACAATAATGATAGCTCTGATCGAGGAGAGGAGGATATGGAAGGCTGCCAACGCTCAGCTCTCGGCGGCATACTTTAGAGGGACAGCGCTGCGACGGCCGTATCCGTTTTGGGCGGTTTTCGAGGCTGACACCGGCTTGCTCCGGCCGGCCTTTGGTAGATTCTCCCAGTGGCTCCATAGTTGGTACTTGGGTGAATAGTTCACGGCAGGTTGGTGCTCCGCGCAAACAGAAGGGAGGGAAATATGCCCTGGATGGTGCGGATGCCTTTGCCCGGATGCGCTACGATGTTCGGAAGATTCCATGCATGGATGACACAATGGACAATTTGGTTCTCAAGATGTTTGTACGGACTTGCGCTCGATGATTGTATACTTGGCGAGAAGCTGTGGTGTAAGAAGGTACGAATTGCAGTGTCGATATCTATCTGAACCGGTGACTGTACCGATCGTATAGTTGAATGCCAGCTAAAGCAGTCTGGTTTTAGCAAGAGGCTCGCACATCGGCCTGTGGACTCTGCCCCTGTCGTCTGGACTCGGTGAGGGGACGACAATCATGATATTTATTGACCGTCCTCCCCCAGGATGCGGTGTGAATATGCTTTCATGGCCCGTGGGCTCGTATGGTTTAGGGGTCCCTTCTTCGCAGCACAGTCCTCCCCTAGAATGGGCGGGGATCGTCAAGAAGGGCGTCATAGGGGGCTTTGCTTCCCGAGTCATTCCACAGAGGCATGATGGGCTCCTTTTCGCCTCGCAGTTGACTCAGGGCCAGCATTGTGGTGCGTGTGGGGAGCCGGTTCGGCCTCAGGGCACGCGGAGGCATCTGCGCGTCCATCTGACCTACGTAGGTACCGCGGGATCTGCAAGTCTCCCGTTCCGCAGCTGGAGGAGCTGGAGGAACGGGCAAGGGGACGCGAGGAAGCTGGGATGACACATAACTTCACTTGTGGATATCGACGGCCAACTCAAGCTCCAGAAGGAGCCATCGCAGAATAAGCCATCAGTTTTGTCGTGGGCAGCTCCTGCCGCATCGATACAGAAGGCATTGGGACGGGTGTGGCGAACGTCGGTCCTTGGAAGTGGTTGCGGATTGAGTCGAGACGACCATCCAACATCTCAGATAAGGTTCACCCGAGGGTGGCCGGTGGTTGCTGCCGTCCCGCAGGGTCCTCGTCCGCATGATCTCAGCCGCCGTACCTGGTACTCGCTTCCTGGACATAGTGCACTATCTGTCTCTGGCAGGCTTAGACTGCATGATCACGGCACTAGATGGTTGTGTGTGTGTGGAAGGGCCGGGAGGGTGTTCCATACTGTACTTGCTTCTGCAATGGATAAACGAGCAGGTCTCGTGCCAGCTAGATGTCTGGCATCGCATCCGGCCTCAGCTCGGATCCAAAACCGTATCTGCAGTAGGGAGATACAGGCGTCTCAGCACAGGAGCTCTTATCGGGGGAGCTTGCCTGCTTCGTGCCGAGGGAGCGCAGCTGCCTGCCTGGCAAGTCCGGGGAAAGCTCCTGGGCCCCCCTGGCCAGCCTGCCCGCCTAGCCCAGCCCCCCTTCCGTTTCCGAACCAAGAAGGGCCTCCAACCACTCTGCCACTGTGCTGACAGGCGGGCAAGAACAAGAAGACCGCTGGGTGCAGCTTCCTGCTACCAGTGCCCCCGGTCTCCTTGTGGGGCGCAGGCGGGCAGGGGAACCGCTTGCACCCAAGGCAAGGCAGCCGTGGGCTACGCAGACGGCTTACCTAAGTCTCACCTGGACACACACCCTAGGAGCCTGGGCAGCTGCCAGCTGGAGCTGCTCAGTGCTAGCTCTCGGCCCTTTGCCTGGCAGGCGCGAGCGGGCGAGACGTACCTGCGACTTGGGGGGCCCCACTCGCGCCTGGGATCCCCACTTGGCACGAGGTACGTACTGTCTAGCAGTGGTCCATCGTGCCCGTGGTGTCGTCAGTCGTCATCCTTAGTGGGTGATAACGCCGGTCCCGTGCCTTGCCTTCCTCTGATAACGACAGCAGCTGCCCCAACAACGCAACACGGCCGCTGCTGATCGACCTGCTCTACTCCTCGGTCCCTCGTCCATCTTATTAAACCCTCGTCCATCTTATTAAACCCTCGTCCTTCCTCTTCCCTCATCATCATCACCAACAACAACACCAACCTGTCCGTCCATCATCGTTTTCTGTATCTTGCGTCCACACGACCTCTGCTCTTCATCTCCTATCCTTGCGCCTATTCTTCGTCATTCTTGATTCCTACTTTATCCGCAACCTTTTGTCGTCGCTGGTAGACATCCACTACCCATCCTCCATTCCTTATCGTTCCTGTCATCTCCGCCCAGGCTCGCAGTCACCATGAGAGGCTTCGCCGCCCTCTCCTTCGCAGCCTGCGCTGCAGCAGCTGTTGTTCCATCCTTCAGCACCGGCACCATCCATGATGGGGTTGCCCCCATTCTGAGCTCGTCCAACGCCGACGCCATCCCCAACCGCTACATAATCAAGTTCAAGAAGCATGTGACTGACTCACATGCCGCCGACCACCACACCTGGCTGAGCTCGGTGCACTCCGCCAGCCAGGAGTCTCGCGAGCTTGAGCTGCGGAAGCGTGGCCAGTTTCCTCTCGTCGACACTGTCTTCGAGGGTCTTAAGCACACCTACAAGATCGGCGGTGCCTTCATGGGCTACGCCGGTCACTTTGATGATGCCACCATCGAGGAGATCCGAAGACATCCTGACGTAAGTCCAACCCCCAGCTACTCCGTTCATCGGAGAGCACCGCTCTCCTTCGGAACATCGTATGCGGCTTGGCCGGCTACCTCTGTTGCCAGATGCTACGAGTACCACGATGTTGATCAACAGCAATCCCCTTGTCATCATTTCAATCGTGCATTTGCTGACCCGGTATTTGCCGACAGGTTGAGGCCATCGAGCAAGACACCGTCGTCCACACGATGAAGTATGAAGCTCAGGAGTCTTGTGACGGCGAGACCGAGAAGATGGCCCCATGGGGTCTGGCTCGTGTCTCCCACCGCAACTCCCTTTCCTTCGGCACCTTCAACAAATACCTCTATGCCGAGGACGGTGGTGAGGGCGTCGACGCCTACGTCATTGACACCGGTACCAACACTGAGCACGTTGACTTCGAGGGCCGCGCCCACTGGGGCAAGACCATCCCCAACGGTGACGCCGACGAGGATGGCAACGGACACGGCACCCACTGCTCCGGAACCATCGCCGGAAAGAAGTACGGAGTTGCAAAGAAGGCCAACGTCTATGCTGTCAAGGTTCTCCGCTCTAACGGTAGTGGCACAATGGCGGATGTCATTGCTGGCGTCGACTTCGCTGCGACTTCCCACCAGGACGCGGTCAAGGCTGCCAAGAACGGCAAGCGCAAGGGCTTCAAGGGCTCCGTTGCCAACATGTCCCTCGGTGGTGGCAAGACCAACCTGCTCGACCAGGCTGTTAACGCTGCCGTCGACGCTGGTCTCCATTTCGCCGTCGCCGCAGGCAACGACAACGCGGACGCATGCAACTACTCGCCCGCTGCCGCTGACAAGGCCGTCACCGTCGGTGCCTCGGCAATTGACGACAGCCGTGCCTACTTCTCCAACTACGGAAAGTGCACTGACATCTTTGCCCCTGGCCTGAGCATCCAGTCTACTTGGATCGGAAGCAAGACCGCGGTTAACACCATCTCGGGAACTTCCATGGCCTCTCCCCACATCTGCGGTCTTCTGGCCTACTACCTGTCCCTGCAGCCCTCCTCCGACTCTGAGTACTCCGTCGCTGCCATCACACCCAAGGAGCTCAAGAGCCAGCTGATCAGCATTGCCACCGTTGATGCCCTCACTGACATTCCCTCGGACACCCCCAACCTGCTGGCCTGGAACGGCGGCGGTTGCAGCAACTACACATCCATCGTCGAGGGCGGTAGCTACGTTGTCAAGCCCGAGGAGAGGAAGTCGAGTGCTGATGAGAAGGTCCTTGAGTCTGTCTCAGAGCTTGAGAAGGCCATCGAGAACGACTTCAAGGTCATCTCTGGCAAGGTTACGTCGGCCGGCGAGTCCTTTGCCAACAAGGCCGAGAAGTTCTCCGAGAAGATCCATGAGCTCGTCGATGAGGAGCTCAAGGAGTTCCTCGGTGAGATCCGTGCCTAAGGCGGGGAACATGTGCTATAACCTTCACGTCCTCAGACGATGGACGGGGCAGACCTGAAAGGGGCCCTCTAGACCCACTCCACAGTGGTTCTCTGGGTGGGACTTGGCTTATCTAGCATAATAGCACCGTCAGTCGTGACACGGGTGCTCCAATTTCACGCATCATAAACGGGTTGGGTTTTCCTTGGGTGTGTCTTCACGCATGCGAAGTTTGTATGTTTAAGGGCTGGAAGAAGGACCGAAGCTGCTGTCAGCATGAGGATTAAGTAGTGACACTCTCTGATCCTAGATCACAAATCAAACACCTTTCCTTGTCTGCCACACTGGAGTCTTTATCGTCCCTAGGCCTGCCTGCCATTACAGTCTTGATGTGATGTGTAAACGACGGTCCGGTTGCACAGTGAACACAACGCTTCGTGAAACACAAATAGACATCAAACTTTGGGACCAGTTACACTCCAACAGCCACACAAATTCATCGATATTGGTTATCGGGAGCACAATTCACAAGGCCACTGGCGAAGCCAAGGCTACTTCGGGGTCTGTCCCCCTTTCCATTGGAGGTTGCAAGTGTCCTAAACGATGGCGAAGAAAGCGACCCTATATGTATCCTTGGGACAACTCCTTCGTGGGAATCACCCGTGCTGATGAGCTGATGCCCAGTATACTTGCCTAGATAGGCTGGGCGCATATTGGGTCCATCTTCCCCTATTCTGCCAACTCATCTGCCAGACGACCTACCTGGACTGGTTCGTCTCCAGTAGTCGGTCTGTCCACCCATTAGGTGCGTGCATACAGTAGGTCCACAGCCGGCGGTCCACACCTGTCAGGTGGGTCCCTCCCGCGTGCTTCCCGTCCTCTCTCCACCTCTTGTTGTGTGTGTAAGAGCGGCCCCAAAACTCCCAACCCGTCCCTTGTCTCAACACCCAACCCAACCCCGTTGCCTTTCCAGTCAAAAATACGCACAACTATGGCGCACTCATACAGCACCCCTGATTAAACAGAGCCTCGTCCAGGGACCGAGCCCGCGGTCGTCTACCCCTAGGACCTGAGGCACCTGCAGCGACCCTCATCGGGTCGAGTGACGCGCTGTGACGTAGCTGCCTGCCGGCTGAATTCCAGACCATCGTTGAGAGGGCAGGTTGTCTGACAGTTGCCTGGTGATAAAGAGGGGATTTTTCTTTTTTCATGTATTCTACACAAAGCATTTCGTGTCAGTCAACCTAATCACAGGAGGTTGATATTTCTTTTCTTGCAAGCCTTCAACACACTCGTAACGCCGGCCAGATGGAAAACACCAAAACCCGTACCGTTGATACCGCCACGCCCTGTGATAAGGGGCACAGAACTGCAAGTGGGGCAACTCGACTCGCTATTTTTCACAATGCTCCCAGCCGAACTGCGCCTCAAGATCTACGACGAGGCTCTCGAGGGGTCCACGGCCAAAATCACCTCGTTCCCTTGGCACCGTGCCGCCACCTTCGATCAAGATTGGCTGATGCCCGTGACAAGTGGATGCTGCGACCGTCGCAGCATCACCAGCTCTTACTCACATGCCACACCGTGTATGAGGAAGCCATGCCCGTCTACTGGTCCCGGACTGTCGTTGATATGGGCGGCCCTGGTCCCAGCCCTGGCGCTGTGGTTATGTTTGTTGTCTTTCCAAGTCATGCGAGGCGATATGTCCAACACATCACAAAATGTAGCACATCCGATTGGCAGTGACCATTCGAGTTATGGAGCATGGGCCATTCGCCCAGACACTTAGCCATCTGCCCAACCTGAAGACCTGTTGGAAATGGAGGCTTCCAGACATTTCCTCCTTGTAGGCAGTGGATAGCTGCCTATTATTGCTTGTCATTTTAATAACAAAGGGTATTATATTATTTAGGGAAACTATATTAAAAGGACCTTTGGTAAATAGTTTTCCTTCATTTATAATTCATAATGAAAAATCTATGCATAATTTATAATCCTTAATTTTAATTAATTATAAGCCTAAGTATTAATACCTAAGATTTATCTTTTAATATTACCCTAAGTTATATACTTATATAAGTAGTGATTATTTATAATAACCTTATTTAATAATATTAGTGCCTTAATAATAAGTAATTTTAATATTATAAATACTAAAGTTAATCTTTAAAAATTAATTAAATAAGTTAATTATCTTTAATTTAAATATAACTTTTAAATTATTATTATAATAAAGAGTATTTAAGATATTATTAATAATACTAAATTAATTTTACCTAAATTTAATTAAGATAATTATTTTAAGATTACTTAATATTAAGGATGATGAATCTTAATAAAGGACATAATTATAAATGAATTAATAAAGCCCTTATTATATAATGCATTTAAGAAGTTTAAAAAGAAGTTAAGCATAATAATATTAAAAAAGTATATATTAAAATAAGGAAATAATCTTAAAAAGTAAGAGTATTAAAAATAAAGGCTTTTAAATATTTCCTCCTTATAAGTAATAAATAATTATCTATTATTACTTATCATCCTAATAATAAAGGGTATTATGTTATTTAGGGAAATTACATTAGAGGGACCTTTGATAAATAGTTTTCCTTTGTCTATAACCCGCAATGGAAAATCTATGCATGATCTGTAGTCCTCAATTTCAACTAGACCTGCAGGTTGACTGATGACAACCGGGTTGATTGCGACGAAGTTGAATGGTCCAACCTCGGCCAGATTTTCGACTCCGATGACCTGACACCTGAAGAAGAAGACAAACGCATAATTTCTCAGAGCCTCTCTGATATTAGCTTCATGCGTCGTGAGGTGGGCCTGTTCCAAGAACCTTTTTACTCGGCCATCATCTTGCAAAAGCATCAGGCGAGGTATCGTCGGCCTCGTGACGGAGAAGACATATACCAAGTAGGTTGAATACAATTTCTTTCCCTCGGTTGCACGCTAGTCTAAAATCAGGAATGCTTCATCAACCACACCGCAGAACACATCTACCATAGGACAGTGGATGGCCGTCTCGCCGACAGCAACGATGACTGGTCTGACGAATATGGGTTTCAAGCAATCTGTGATGCACCGCCCGTGCCGCTACGACCTAGGGTGATGCAGAGAAACTTTAACCTTGACTTTGATGAAAACATGAAAATTTTGAACATGTTAATGGATCGATTTTAAATTGATATGCCTCGACTAACTGCTGCGTATATGGGGACTGGCACACATAGCAGGAGTCAGGTCACAGGGAAGAGCCAAAATTATTCGCAGTGGAGACGAGACGAAACATAGAGACGCAGTCTAGCTCTATAGTAGTTTGTGAACATTAATACAAGCCGCAGTTGAAAAGTATGCTGCCAGCAGCACACAGTTCAGAGCAATATCTCGTAAAGCCAATTCCATGGGCCACTCTCGAGCTACCACCCCTTTCCCAGCTCAAGGCTGACCAAACGGTACCAATACATTGTAATCTAGTAACGTACACTCTCCAAATGTGTGAGTGAGATATACATAATAGTTGACTGAACGCCCGGATCTGCCTCGATGCCATTAAATAGCTGCTTCAAGTAAGCCACCTCATATCTCATAAGGGACTTTCGTATATGGCGAATTCTCCGGACCATGGCTTGAAACCGGAGACCTCAGCCACTGTATAGCCAAGAGACCCGCAGCATCGTGGGGTCAGGCTGTCCATGTTGTTTTTTGGTGCAGATTTCTGTTGCGGTCTAGAGAAGCCCTTTCGGCTGCGAATGGAGCGAGCCCGGATCGAAAAACTCGGGCCGGATTCCTTTGAATGAGTTGTCTACAGCAATTTGGAGATCGCAATTCTTTTATGCACATATGACATCAATTACCTTCGTCGACACCACTCTATTTCCGTACGACGTTCATCAAAGGAAACTTTTACAACTGTTCGATGTTCTAGAGTGGAAGCGGATTTCCCATATTATCTGATGTGGAAAATGATATAGCTATGAGAAGCACAATTATTGGTCTCATTATTTCTTAATTTCGAGATGGAAAGAATCACACGGCTTTCTGGACAGCGAAATAATGATTCTATTTTAATTTCCTTCTCTTCAGATTGCGCGACCTGCTATAATTCTTGATTTGACTGACGAATTATGACCACTTTGGGGAATTCCATGCAAGTAATGCGATCCCTTATTCTAGCCTCTAGACAAACTCATCACATCTAGCACACTCAAGCGGATCAATTCACCTTGACAGCAACCGGCGCACTCTTCAGCTCCACCTTCTTAGCCACATATGCGCCCAGCCTGATTCCCCTGTCCTCCTTCGAAGCCGGCGCCGGCGCCTCGGCCGTCAGGGCGTTAGGCGCCTTTATGTGCTGGGTGTAAGGCATGCTCCTCGTCTCCGGAGGCGGCCTGTTCGACGGGTTCCTGGCGGGCGGGCTGTACGGGGCGGGCTCCAGGACGATGAAGCGCGCCTCGATGCTCTGCCGCTGCGGGCAGCCCGGGCGGGCGGCCTCGTTGCGGAACGCGCTGTGGGGCACGTGGTTGAAGTCGTTCCTGAACTGGCCCTGTGGGGGGTGCGAGTCCGACTGCGTGAAGAGGATGAACTCGCCTGGGGTCTGGTTGCTGAGCCAGTACCACTTGTGCTCCGGACTATATCGCACGTACGACAGCTCACTGTTTGACATTATTTGTTAGTAACGGTGGGGTATGAGACATACATGCATATCTTCCTATCTTCCTAGGTCCAAATCTTTGAGAGCAAATAGGACAGGGCGGAAGGGGGCCTGGGGCACTGCTTTCAGAGTACTTACGCCAAGGTTTCAGGCGTGGTATTGTCCAGCATGATGATATCGCGGTTTACATCGAGCGTGTTAGGGTCACAGACGGCCAGGGGGAAATCCTCCGCGTGAGTGACCCTAGGGCGCCAGATATTGAAAACTCTCGCCCTGAGCTTTCCGCCCCGCACGAGATCTCGCTCGTCTTCGGTCAGGGGCCTCGAGACAGTACCCCAGACATTATCCTTGTTGGTGTCGACGTGTGCCTCAATGCTAACCGGCGTGATCTTGTGATCGGGGTTTGTGCTTCGGGCCTAGACAATGAGAATTGTGAGTCTCCTGTGACGGGCGTCAATATTGTGTGGTTGGGCCCATCTTACTCTGGCATTGAAACCTATAACCGTCTCCACGCCTAGGAACTTCTTCAGAAATTCTACCATCTCATCCACATATGGCGCTGCGTCGTTATCATTATGGACATCTGCCACAGTCTCGGACTTATGATTGACGAAGCAGAACCCGTGCGTATCGACCTTGGGCTTGTCTTCCTCGGCCAGCGTCCTCACGTCCGTGAGGTCCAATGGTTTCTCCTCAAACCTGGCATTGCTGATAGGAAGCTCTGAGAGCGGCGGCCCTCGCCAGATATACGGCTTCGCCTCTTTGTGGGCATCGTCCTCAACCATGTGATTGCTGATAGCCGTCATGTTTGCTATTTGAGTTGTCGGGAGGTGGAGGATGGGGGCAATTTGTAAGTGTTGCGACTTCAGGATGGAATGATGGATCACAGATATGATCTCGTACGCTTTGAATAGGCAGGGCACATTGGGTCTTTTATACTTTAATCCCTTGGTCTTTATTTTTCGGAGTCTTGTTACAATCCGCTTGTAGACCCTTGATTTATCAACGTCAGGTCGCAGCATTTGGCCCGTGTAATAAATAGCGCTGCTCAGAGCATAAATTGGCTTTTGCCCAGACCCCTGACTGTGACATTCCTGTATTCGGCTGTAGACCTGGGCACTACTATTTCGCTCTCGTATTCGTCTTTACGAAGGCGAGAACCACCCCTAGCCAGTTGTCCCTATCTTCTCTCCTACGCGACTCAAGGTCACTTACCACTTCACCCCCGCTGTTTAGTGGGACTCAAATGTCTGTAGTCGTATAAGCCCAAGTAGACTATACCATTGTCAGGACCGTATAGTAGTCCTCCACATGTACGAATTCAGCAAATACACCTCACGTTTATTTTCTAGAATCCTGACCCTCCTAAGGTGAGGCTTCATCTTTTTCTTCGGCTTCCTCAAACAGAACTAGAACAGTGCCTGCCTTGCAAATATCACCCTCCTTGTGCGCCAGCTTCTTGACTATACCGCTCTGTGGTGAACGGATAACCGTCTCCATCTTCATTGACTCGATGCTGTGGTTTTGAAAGTGTCAGTAAAGGATTCGATCGCCATTTTGTTCTTCGATGTCTAGTGCGACCGTAGGACAAGCGGAAAAGACAAAGTTTGTGGGGACTTACACAACCAGCGGTGCTCCCTTCTCCACGCTCTCGCCCTCGCTGACCTCATTCCTGAGGATCTTGCATGGCATCGGCGCCACCACTGAGGCGGCGACCTCCTGCAGCCCGAGCGCCTTCTCGTACCACGATGGCTGCTGCAGCAGGAGCTCCGTCTTAACGCCGTGCTGGAAAACACTAAGCTTATGCGAGTTGGTTGGGTCCGACACAACGGTGGTGTCCAGCCTCTCGCGGGGGAAGAAGGTCCGTACTCCCGTCTTTGACGGATTAGGTAGTGTGGTGGAAGAGGTGATGGGCTCGCAGACGAGATCTTCAAAGACCTGCGGCTGGTCCTGGCCTTTGCGCGATACGGTCGCGCTGAATAGATTGTTTCCCAGCTGTGTGATGCTTGCCTGGACGACCTCGCCTTCTTGCGAGCTGTAGTTGTCGATACTCTTGAAGGCATAGTTTCGCTCGCCTGATGAGGCGCTCCCGGAGCCGAACCCGAGGACCTCCCCGTGCGCGCCTGACCTTGAGGTATCGCTCTGTAGCTGTGCTGTGAGCAGTCCGAGGGCAGCCTGTACAAAGACCTCGTTGTCTATGTGCCTAGGCTTGAATAATTCATCGCCATGCTTCTTTATAAATCCTGTCTCGACATCTCCGTCGATGAAGGCCTGGCTTCTGCAGAGTCTCTTCAGGAACTCGATGTTCGTACTAAGGCCAACGACTTCGTACTCGCGGAGCGCCAACTCCAGCTTCCTTATCGCAGTCTCACGGTCCTTGCCCCGCACAATCAGTTTGGCAATCATTCCATCGTAGGCTGAGGACACGGTATCACCCTCGATGAAGCCGGCGTCTATCCGGATATCCTCGTCCGTCTTGGGAGTGACCAGGTGCACCAGCTTGCCCGAGTCGGGCATGAACTCTTTCTCGGGGCTCTCGGCGTATATCCTGGCCTCAATAGCGGCGCCCCTCTCCTCGATCCTCGCCTCAATCTCGTCTTGCGTCAGGGGCAGCGCCTCACCCGCGGCGACGCGGAACTGCCACTCGACCAGGTCGGTGCCGGTGACCATCTCGCTGACGGGGTGCTCGACCTGCAGCCTGGTGTTCATCTCCATGAAGTAGAAACGGCCGGTGTCCCTGTCCAAAATAAACTCGACGGTGCCTGCGCCGACGTAGCCAACTGCCAGGGCGGCGGTCCTCGCCTTGGCCCAGAGGTCCTTGCGCGTGGCGTCGTCGAGCAGCGGGGCGGGGCTCTCCTCGAGGATCTTCTGGTGGCGCCTCTGCACGGAGCAGTCTCGCTCGCCGAGGGCGACGCAGTTGCCGAGCTTGTCGGCGAAGACCTGGACCTCGACGTGGCGGGGGCGCACGACGTACTTCTCGACCAGCATGACCTCGCCGCCCTCGCCGAAGCTGGCGCGGGCCTCGGCGCGGGCAGAGCGCAGCTGGGCGGGGAAGTCGGCCTCGGAGGCGACGATGCGCATGCCCTTGCCGCCGCCGCCCTTGACGCTCTTGAGCAGCACGGGGAAGCCGATGTCGACGGCGTGGGCCTGCAGGGCTTCGACGGCCTGCTCGGAGCCGTGGTAGCCCGGGACGCAGGGCACGCCGGCGGCGGTCATGATCTCCTTGGAGCGGGCCTTGTCGCCCATGTCGGCCATGGCGGAGGCAGGGGGCCCGACGAAGACGATGCCGGCGTCCTGGCACTTCTGGGCAAAGGCGGCGTTCTCGGACAGGAAGCCGTAGCCCGGGTGGAGGGCCTGGATGCCATTCTGCTTTGCCAGAGCAATGATGCGGTCGCCATCCAGGTAGTTGGGCAGGGAGTGGGAGTAAGGGGTGGCTGTGGTGTGCTGGGCGTTGCGGTCGACGTCCGTGTAGAGGGTTGTTGTGCGGATGCCGAGCTTGGAGGCGGTGCGTTGGACGCGGAGGGCGATCTCACCGCGGTTTGCTATTATTACGGATGTTATGGGTGTGATGTTTGAACTGAGAGGTTGAGAGGAAGACGTAGATGTTGATGTAGAAAGTAGGGCCCTCGATGCCGGGCGGAGGGGGAGACGCCGATGGGCGTTCTTGATGGATCTCATGGTGTTTCGTGTTTCGTGTGTGGTGGTGGTGTTTGTGGTCTTTGGAGCACGGATCCAGTCAGTCAATTGAGAGGCGAGGCAGGGCAAGCTTCACATCACTGGCAGAGAAATTGGCCCTGTCTTGTCTTCCCTCGGGGGACGCGATGTTGATGTTGTCGTCCGTCCCGAGGTCAAGGACCATGGGAGGTCAGCCGTTGATAGCCGTCTCCAAGCCCATAGAGTGTTGTGCCGAGCCCTTCCCTCGAAAGCTCCAACTCCCAAGCCACCTGCAGGGGGACAGTACGATATACAGTAGAGGGTGGCTGGAAATTGTCACGAAAAGGTTGTTCTTTACTACCTGGGTATGAAAAAGGGAGTGGTGGATACTCAATGTCATAGATACTTACACAGTCTATCGCAGACAAATAAATACCTGGTGTGATTGACGCTCGATTGGAATCCGAGGAACTGCCAACAGACATGTATCTGTGTACCTGTAACTGCACTACCTAGGTACGCACATTACAGTATGGACCCCTGCTGACTCTGGGGAATGCCTCCACGTCACTGCGGGTCTGGCGGACAGGGGCTGTAATGGGAAAACGGAAAATCGAGCCCACCAAGAGCCAACCCCTCCTTAGCTAAGCGTCTGGCCGTCATCAGAGCTGGCATGTGGGAGAGAGCTCCGTCTATAATCCAGTCCGTCCGTCTACCATCATACACTACCCACGGTAGTCCGCACTACACCAGACCACATCGCGGGATCAGCACACCCAAGGACCACGCTACCATGTCCCAAATACCTCTTAACGCAGCCGCCTCCATTGGCGACAACAACCGCCAGGCCACCTCGTCCCTCCCGCCAGAGGTGATCCAGTGCCTCGAGAATGCCCGTTTCGTACGTGCGCACCACACACACCATGCCACCACCACCGCGTCACCCCCACATAACCACCCGCGAAGACTAACTAACATCACCACCGCCAGCTCCACCTCGCGACATGCACCGATAACATCCCCAACGTCTCCCTCATGAACTACACCTACCTCCCCTCCTCGCCCTACTCGCCCTCGGAGCCCGTCATCGTCATGACCACCAACCCGGCCTCCAAGAAGATGGCCAACCTCGTCACGAACCCGCACGTCTCGCTGCTCGTCCACGACTGGGTCTCGCACCGCCCGCCCACCACCACCGCCCGGCGCCTGTCGGGCGGCACCACCTCCGTCTCGCCCTCGCGCTCCAGCCTCGCCTCGCTGCTGCTCAACCTCAACACGAGCGCCATGTCCAGCATCAGCGCCACCATCAACGGCAGCGCCCGCGTCGCCGACGCCGGAACCGACGAGGAGAGGTTCTACCGCCAGGCCCACCTCGACAACAACACCTTTGACGACGACGCCGGCGCCGGCTTCAACCCCTTCGGACAGCCCGGCGGCGCCCGAGGGGCCGGAGGGGACGGGGCTTCTGGCACAGAGGACGGCGGGCGGGAGTGCTTCGTCGCCGGCGAGGAGGTCAGGGTTATTATTGTTGCCGTGAGGGGGGTGAGGATCAGCGACTGGAAGGGCAACGTCAAGGACTGGGAGCTTGTCAGGTCGGCGGCGGGCGACCAGCAGCCTGTTCTGGTGAATGGTGTCAGTTGAAGGGACGGGTAGGGCTGTACGAGGCGCCAGGATCCATGAACGGTTGCTCCAGTGTTGCAGGGTAGTATGTCAAGATTCCATGTGTGGGGATGGACCAGCGAGTGTACGGTCGGGAGATCATGAATGGCTGTGTACAAAATCCTGCAGGACAGGCTATGGCCAGTATTTCTGCTGAGCTGTGAAGGACTTGAGAGGCTGGGAGATTTTGCTCACGGATGGGCATTTGGAATCAATCTATTGGGAAGGGGTTGGATGAGGTTGGGTCGCACTCTCGAGAGCTTGTCTATCCACCATGGGCATAAAATAGCGGAGCATCCGACTTGGTATTACATATCACATCATCATACATACAAATGTTTCTACAAGAGCCAGGTTTGCGGTCTTAGGCCGTCATGCAAAGCTGTTAGAAGATAAAATTGGAAAGTGACCAGTTGAGTTCCAAGATGTCATCCAAAACTTGAGGATGTAGCAACTAATTTTTCATTTGTAGTGCCTTTATAATGTAATGGCCTGAAGAGGACACCACATGTGCTTGATATCATACGAACAGGCCCTAATATACTGCTGGAAAGTCTGAAATACTCCAGAATAGACTGCCGCGTCCGTATAAAACGTCTACGATATCCTCGTTGAAAGTGATATAATCATGTGAATTGTATTGTACACCAGAGCCTGGCACCAGCCTAGGTAGTTCGTTTGATTCTAAGCCTATCCTACAATGCCGTACTGTGACCCGACCCCCGGACTTTTTCCACCGGCGTCATGCCTATTTGCTATTCAAGCCACTTCGCAAAAACGTCTTGAGACAAAAGTTTGCGCTTAAAAGGGGGGTATTGTTTGTTTCCCCTAGAGACCCTATACCCAACCAAAAACGCCGCTGCTGAACACGACCAATCTCAGCCGTCTAAAATTATTTCGCCTGTACCCTGTTCTGTGTTTTGTGTATGGCCACTCAGAAATGACTTAAGAAAAGGAAAAGAGAGTTATTTAGCTCGGTAGCTAGGGTGCGTCCGTGTCTTATGCAGCCCACTCAACGACCTCGAGCGCAAGCATGACGAGAATGAGGGTTGAGGGCAGGATCCTGCAGTGAGGCGTGTCTGTTAGCAATTGCATAATAGTACAGCACGCAGCCGTTGGGTTTGACTTACCAGATAACGTAGCTCTGGAAGAGGATCTTGGACATGACGTTCTCGTAGACCGAGTTGATCTGGCAGATCTGTGCCAGCTGCAGCGCGCTCGGCGCGCCGGTGAGGAGGAAACACACGATGACGAAGATGGGGTCGTCCAGGATGCTCACGGGCACGTACTTGGCGAAGAGGGCCAGGATGGGTGCCATGATCAGCGTGGGTAGCAGCATGCGGCAGACGAGGCTGGCGACGAGCAGCTTGCTGCCAATGACGGCCTCCTCGGGCTCGCCGTCGCGCTTCTGCGTGTTGCGCGCCAGGTTTGCGCCCAGCACGACCAGGATAAGGGGGACGGCCACACCAGCGCTCGAGCTGACGGCGCTGGTTACGCTGTTCTTGATGAAAGAGCCCTCCTCGAAGAACAACCTCTGCAGGTCCGGAATCGAAGCAACAATCACCGCGGCGAGCATCGCCCACAGCGGCGGGTTCATGAACTCCCAGAAGAAATTGCTCAGCTTGGCCGCGACCACCTGCTGGAAGTCCACCGTGCGCTGGAGCGGCGGCGGCAGGCGGGCATACGCCTCATGGCGCTTCCTGTTGATGGCGGCCGTCGTCTTCATCTTCGTCTGCTTGACCCAACGGTTGCAGCGCTCCGGGTAGCCCTTAACGCCCTCCGGGATCTCGGCCTCGTCGTCGTTGTTACGGATGCGGGGGAAGGAGAGGATACTGTCGTTATGCAGGCTACCAATATCCTCGCCAAGGGTGCCCGCAGTACTGGGCCGCGCCGAGTTCGTCTTGTAGTGGTGCTTGCCATTTGCGCTTTTCCTAGGGGTTGTAGTACCGTCGTCGTTGACAAGATCAGCGAGGGATGATCGTGACTGGTTCGCCACTGGAGTACGGCCAGCAGGCTCGTAGGTGTCTGATGCGCTGCTCCGGTGATCGTCGGTGTCTTCGTCGTAATCATCAGGCCGAAGGAGGTTGTCCGTCTCCTCGCTACCCATCGCGTCCCCAGCAAATCGGCCCTCTTCAATTCTTTCGTCGTCGTAATCGTCGTACTTCTCCTTGGGCGCCAGCAGGACGTGATAGCCCCAGCTCCATCGTACCAGTTGGCCCAGCTGCTGGAATATCATCAAGTACAGAATGCCACGGGCAGCGACCTCGTCGTCATTGTCGCCGGGTATCTTGTCCCAGTGGAGACCCTTTAGCGTCTGCGAGAGGGATATCACCAAGGAGATTGGGAGTGAGTTCGAATTGCCGAAAACCTAAGTGCCACGAGTCTGTCAGCCAACGCGCGTCTTTTAGTCGGACGAGGCGCACTAGGTCCTGCTTACACCCATGGCCGTGACAAAGTTTGACGCCCTCTTGTGAAATCCGAAAAGCCGGGAGACGCCTTGTGCGACCAAGTAAGACACGATAGTCTGTATGACGAATATAATGGGTATGACAGCGAGCTCGATAAGCTTGTCGGCGTTGAGCTGGGAGGCCAATTTCGTGAAGACTGCAGTTCCCGCGTTAGCCGGAACGATCCCTCAGGTTTCCACGATGGAAGAATTGTGTGGAGTCGCACTTAGACATGGCGTGAATAGCATCACGTTGAGGTTCGCCAGGAACTTCTGCTTGTCGGCATCGAAGTGGCCTAGCCTTGCGATGATGTATCCGGGCAAGCTGACGCACACCACCTCCATCACAGCCTCGAAAACCAGTAGGATAAGATGGTCAAGCGACGGGTGAGAATCGTGGGGCTTCGTGAAGACAACAAATGGTGATGTTTGCGCCATCATGAGAGGCGCCGCCTCGGGGTTGGCGAGGCGAAAGGACGAAGCCATTGGTGTTGGTGTACTCTCTTCTCTCTGGCTCTGTTGTTGAGTTCAGGAGAGAGAGGTTTCGTATGATGAGAGGCAAATCGAATCTTATATCGGAGACCGATGCGACCGAGGCGCGGCGGCGTGGAGACGTGCGAGGTTTTAATGGGGTTGTGGACTTGGGGAGCACCTGGTTTCGATGGGACCTGACGTTTAAAGTTTCCGCTGGTTGGGTCCAGGCGCTCGCTCTCTCTCGCTTCGTGTGGGTTCACGCAGCTGCCAAGACGTCACAATCTGACCCGGATGAGCTGTCGTCCAGGAGGCGACAATGAGCGAGAGATAGACAGAGGCGGCGATGATGTGCTGCCAAGCGGGACCTTTGATGCGGTTCGTTGGCCCGGGTCGGGCAGTGCTGGGCTAGAGAAGTGGCCGCCGCTGGGCTGATTGATGGATTAGACAAGCGATGACGGGCCTGGCGTGCGAGCGACTTGTCACCCATTGGAGCGGCCCAAGTGCTAAATTAAAGAACCTGCAGCAGGCCTGCGTCTGGGAGGCCCCTTTGACAGCTCCTGACTGGGGGCCAGCAGGGTTCGCCTTCTTCCAGCCTTCCATAGCTCCAGCTCCAGCTTCGAAACGGCCCACGGGCTGAGCAGCTCCACACGCGTAGGTGCAGTTACTGACCTCGCACACAACACCGGAATACCATTGGGGACAGCAGCACAGCAGCACAGCAGGATCAGCAGGAGGCAAACTCTTAAAGCAAGACTTGCCGGGCCTCACAGGTCATCTTCGGGGGCTTGCGCAATTGAACACTAATGCGGTGGCTGATGTTCAGAGCGGCAAAACAGAGGAGACGTGCTAGCAACCTTGAAGTTAGGGTTGCTTGGGGCCAAGAGCGCAAGACTTGAAACTAGCGAAGCATCGGTCCATTCATCGAAACATTTTCCCCAGATGCATGTGCATGGTTGTAGGGCACATACTGGACGTGCTGGCCTGACCAGCGTCCGACCACACACGAGGCGAGAGGCCCGCCAGGCCCGCCGTGTCTTCTCCGGTACGCTGCAACACGGGCAGATCACATCGCAGCAAAATCGCACACACGCGCCCGCCGGGCGGTTTGCCAGAAAGTGATTGGTCACTGCTGAGGTGGCATCGCATCGGGGCGTGCCTCTTGTCCCTGGAGCTCTTTCAGGGCAGCCAACCATGCGGCCCCTGATCAGCACGGGATGACAAGCATGATGACGGGTGAAGGTTGGAGCAACTTGGAGGCATCCGGAGTGGCTGACGACTCTCCAATGCCACATTGCCACACATCTTGCACGCTTTTGCTGTGGGCAGGCCGGGACTAACCACCCTGCCGCCCAGGACGTTTACCTCCGCCCGCATTGATAGATGGGCAGATAGATCCATGTGTGATGGATGGCACAGAGTTTACAGGTACCACCCCGCGAACCTCCATCCATGTGTTGCCGCCGCTGTTTGGGGTGAACAGATAAATTACACCTTCGCGAAACACTCACGAAAACTGTGCAGTGCAACCAGCCCTCGTCCTTCGACCGTGGCGGTGCTATATTGCCAAGCAAGTCATTCAGCTTATTACTCGTGTGTGCAACACAATCCGCCAGGCAGAACCCACGTTTATCAAAACGAGTCGTGCCCGTGCTGGGAGAACGGGGCGGTCTGCTTCACCACAAACCCGGCCGAACTGCGGTGATACGACCGGATGGTTGCCCCGGTGAATATCGGACCAAGATGGCGCTGCAACACGGGTTGACACGTCGACAGCGGAGCGATTCCCACCGGAACAACGACTCGGGGGGCGAGCCGTGGGAGCGAGGGGGCTGTAGACTATGTAGTATAGACTCTGACTGCGCAATTCTGTAAATTTCTCTCTTGAGGCAATTAATGACGACTGTCTCGACAATACCATTCACTGATATTTTGGGAAAGGTGGTCCACAGAATGGATGAACGAGTCGCTACCAAAGAAAAGTGTTGAGGAAGTAGTCATCACGAGGTTTTACTAGGAGCAATTCAAGTTCTGGGGTGGATTCTTGTCCAACCTTCGTCACGGTAGTTATGTGAGACGGTGCAAATTCCGCCATTTGTCTGCGATAGGGACCTTTTCTTTCTACCGCTTTTCTTTTTTCTTTTCCCGCCCGAGATCTGGTTCTAAAAATGATCAAGCAGAAAAACGTCACCTCATCTCAGGGCTGCAGGATTGGTCCCCCCAACCAGGAAGAATGACGTCACCCTGGCTTTTCTTCCCTCCCATCCTCTCAGCTGCCAACGTGAGCGACTACAGGAAGTTCTCAACCCACGACTTCATGCGCCAAGGTCTTCGCGTTAACAATGTTTGAATGCAATGGTGTTGAGGTCTCTGAGAGCCTGGGCAGTTGCACACACACACGTACGTTCGACCCTGGGGTTTCTTTCGGCCCCTCCGCAAGAGTCCCCCATTCCAGCCTCATCGACAATTTCCAGGGGAGCCTGCAATTGACGGGTGGGGCGCAATACAGGAATAGCTGCAGATTTCCTAGCGTCAGCACTCGTTTCTTGGAATGCTCCCTGGCAGTCGACAGCTGCCCCTGCTGTCTGGCAAGCAAGCGATTGGACCCGTGGGTGAAGCTCCGGACTGACCTCGAGCTAGAGCCATCACCGAGCAGGGAACGTGGACATGTACTGTGGTATCAATAACGTGGCTGCGTTATTGCCTTGTTGTCATGGTACAGTCTAGCGGCGGTGACGATGTTGTAATATCACAGAGCAACCGACATTTCCAGCTTCTAGCTTCCAGCCACGACCGGTGGGACATCGGCGCCAGCGCATCCTAGATACCTCAGAGCGTTAAGGGCTGGCAGTGCGAGTCTAGCGATTTACAGCAGGATTCTGGGGTTGAACCTGTGCACCGCGTCAGCTTCCATACGAAGTTGTATCAGGGCCAATTGGGCTCCTAGCTGCTCTGATGATCTGCTCTGGTCTGAGTGACCTGCCTACTGTTTCATCTCGGCTGCCATACTTAAACTGCTGACCGTACGTTTCAGGATCTTCGAATAGGAAAAAGACATGGGCGATCGGCGAGAGGCGAGAAACCTGATTTTCGGGGCCCAATGATACTGCATCCTTTCGCAGAGATGGAATTCAAGATGTCCATCTTTCCCCATGCCCCTCCGCCTTTGCACTGCGGGCTGGTACATGTACTGTACTGTTTATACAGCACTGCACATCCCCCCTCCTTCGCCAGTGCCGGCCAAACCTGGACTGCTGGGCGAAGAAGCATCTCATGCCTGCATTGATAAGTGGAGCAGGCACTGTCAGTTCCGCCTCTTCGCAAGCCACCGCTCCATTACAACGTCATCGCGGGGGTCGTCGTCCTCCCCTGGCCTAAGTCGGCGAAGGGGCACGCGCCGTAATAATGCCGCGTCGGTTGACTGTAAGGGAGCTAGGCTAGCCTGGGCTAAGCTGCTGTCCTTGCGGCCCTGGCGGGCTTGGAATCCCGCAGAGCAAGATGAGAGCACAGAAGAACGGTATGGCTTATTAAGAGGCCCCTGACGTTATGCCCAACATGCACGGCTCGAGTGAAGCAGCTGCCGTTTTGGAGAAGCGCCTCGCCCTTCCACAATGACGATTATTTGACTCTGCGGTTGCGATTGCTGAGCTGCTGCCCATTGGAATGGGATATGCAGCCACCTACAATCTGTCTGCCAGAGTCAGATCGACGTAATCAGGTACTGCAGAGGTAAGTGGAGGGGTTCGGAAGGTGGAACCCAATTGGATGCTGGCCCGGAGGAAGTGTGCGAGTGTGGAGAGGAGAGAAGACAGTCTGCAGAGTCAAGTCAGTGAGCCTGACACTTCGAGTTCTGTCAGATAAAGCTAGGCTGCTTTGGAGACTGCGGGGCATACGTTCCCTAGGTTGCGCTTGCCCTCGCGTTGTGTGCTGTAATGAATGTTCTGTACTGAGTGCACATCTTGAGGTACCTGCTCAGCAGGTGCGAAGTACACCAAGTCGCAGGTACTAAGGTATCAACGTAGCTTTTGAGGGGCCGGACGACAGGGAGGACTCAGCGCAGCGCGTCTCCAGTCACAGGTCGGACAGGTACCTCGTCCCCCAACCTTGGGCCAGTTCTCCGCCCTTGCCTGTGCGCGGTACATTTGTGCAGGCCGGCGGGTACAAAATCGCTGCCATGTACCGTCTCCTGCATGTCCTGCCACTTGCCAATCCAATCAAGACCCATATCTTCCAGACCTTCTGACGCAAGAGATCAGAAGCTCTCGCAGCACCTACCTGGTTGGCGTGCGACCTTGACCTCAACCTGGACTTGGACCTGGTACTTGGACCTCGACCTGCGCTGCTGCCACCTCGTCGATTATCTGGCTTGGATCTGGCCTCGATTGCTTTTTTATCTCGTCTCGTCTTGGCTTGATCCCGACTGGACGTCCCTTTACCTACTTTTGACTTCACTCGTCCCATGGGCTTTTTTTGTCAGGCCCAAATATCCTGGTTTGTCTGTTTGCCAACCAGACCCGACGCAACTCTGCTCAACCTCATACGCCGCTCCTTTGACCTCCGTCGTCGTCTTTAAGGTTCGCGCTTGCCTCGAAGCTGCCGACCCCAAGATTTCGGCCTCACCGCGTCCTGGACTCCCTCTCCGCCGCCATTGTCGACTCATACGATCCAGCGAGCCAAAGTTTACCCTAGCGTTTCCTATCTTAAATCGCTCGGCACCCCTTCCGAAAGCCTGGCTCCTTAAGTCCAGAGGGCTGAAGGACAGACACATATCCGCAACCTGTAGACCTATCTCGACTCCTCATCAGCCGCATGCCGCAGACCACGAGGTAGCCCGGCTCTCAAAAATCGTTGCAGACGCACCTGTGTGCTGTTGCCCTCCACTTCGCCCACAATGTCAGACTCTCCAGACTCGTCTGTACCGGCCACTCCGGACGAGCAGGTCGAAAGCAACCCCGCCTCCCCTGGTTCCGACGCCGATGAGTCCTCCGAAGCCAGCACGCCGCTGGATCCCCCTAGTGCGTTTTCCGATGCCGTACCTCAGTTCTCCCCCAAAGAACCGCCTCGCCGTGTCCCGTCTCTTCGAACTGTCTCGGATCCGCAAGGCCATAGCCCTAGCCTCGGCATCCACCCCAATTCCACTGTCACCGGCACCCTGAACAACGCCCGCCGGCCTCCACCCGCGGCCAGCAGCTTGCCGATGGATCTCATGGCCAAGGCGCGTGCCTTACAGGCGGAGCGCGCGGGTCTGCCACGGCCTAGCATGAATCCAATGGGCACTTCCTCGCCAGGGCCTGGGTCAGCCTCCCCCAGAGGCTTTCCCGGGGTTGCACCAGGCAATTTAAAACTACCAGGCGGCATGGGCGGCCCGTCTAGACCACCGGCCCAGGGCTTTCCGAGGTCCGCTCCGGTCGTGCCTGGTGCGAAGAAGCCTAGCCTGGCGGACCGAAGAGGGGCAATGAAGCTCGGCGGATTCCCGGGTGGGCCCTCGCCGGCCCCAACACCAAAACTGTCCGATATGAACGGAGGCTCTGATGCGTCCTCGAGGGAGGATGGAGGACGCGGGGACTCTAAGATGAACGAGTTCAAGAATTATCTCGACACGCAAAAGGGATGGATCACTTTTGACGGCGCAGCAACCATCACGAGGACTGGTGTGAACTTCGCCAGTGGCGCTGCGTTTTCGATTTCATTAGAAGAAGTCGACATCCTTGACGAGCTGGGAAAGGGGAACTACGGAACGGTATACAGGGTCCGACATGCAAGGCCAAAAGTACCAAGATTTGGTCAGGGTTTAAGCGGCTTCAAGCCTGCCTCGAGGCAAAATTCAAGCCTGTCGGAGAAAGATGAATCCTCAGGCAGCGAGGGCTCACCCATGACACCCCGCGCTGGCAAGGCAGACGGCACAACGGGGCGTGTGATGGCAATGAAAGAGATCAGGCTAGAACTCGACGAGGCGAAGTTCACCACTATTCTAAAGGAACTGGTCATCCTCCACGAGTGTTCGTCACCGTACATCATCGACTTTTATGGAGCCTTCTTCCAGGAAGGCGCGGTGTATATGTGCATCGAGTACATGGATGGAGGCTCTATTGATAAGCTGTATGATGGTGGGATCCCTGAGAACGTGCTCAAGAAAATCACTTACAGCACCATAATGGGTCTGAAGTCGTTGAAAGATGAACACAACATCATTCATCGAGACGTAAAACCGACGAACATTCTTGTCAACTCTCGCGGCCAGGTCAAGATCTGCGATTTCGGAGTCAGCGGAAACCTCGTGGCCAGCATTGCGAAGACGAACATTGGCTGCCAGAGCTACATGGCTCCTGAGAGGATATCTGGCGGTGCAATGGCTACGGGCGCGGACGGAACCTACAGCGTCCAAAGCGACATCTGGAGCTTGGGGTTGACCATCATCGAGTGTGCAATGGGCAAATACCCTTACCCACCGGAGATCTCTGCTACCATCTTCGGCCAGTTGAACGTGAGTGACGCACCTTCTCCACATTTCATGGGACTTTCGGCTAACCAGGCACTCGATCACAGGCGATCGTTGAAGGCGATCCGCCAGATCTCCCCGCGGAAGGCTACTCCGCACAAGCCCGCGACTTTGTCAAGTCGTGTCTCAACAAGAACCCAAAGAAGAGGCATACGTATCCCATGCTTTTGCTACATCCTTGGATCAAGTCTCTTAGCAAGCCCGAGACTATTACCGAAGAAGCCGAGGCCGAGTCGGAAGCCACGGATAACGACCTCGCTGACGCGGCGGCGAAGCAGCTCTCCATAAACGAGGGCTCAGGCGATGCCGAGGTCGCGGAATGGGTCCAGGAGGTCATGGACCGCAAGAAGCAGGGGCTGCAACCGGCGAGTGCAGAGAAGCCGGCATTGCACGCAGCACCATTTGACAGCGTGAGCCCAGCTGCTAGTCTTGAATCATAGCCGAAGATGTTCGTGCGAATCCGGGGGTACAACGGTACATGAAGAAAACGGTGCATTGTAGCCGTCCCACCACAGACATCCCCCCTCCCACTTTCCATGCAGGAACGAGCTGCTTCGGATTGCTAAGGCACAGGCTGGTTCTGGGCATTCGTCCTTCCAGTTGGCTTTAATTCTGCCGTGCTCTTGCTCTGCCTAGCCTTTTTTCGATGACCGTGGGGCCCTGTTGGCAAGGAGATAAGCTCGAGAGCGGAGCACTTTTTCCCTTTCTCATATTTTACATCATTCCGGTTTGAAAGCGAAGCCAAGCAAAGCAGAGTAGGGGAAACACTTTCTGGAAATAAAGAATATCACTTGCACAGAGTGCTCTATACACCAGGAAAGACTGGCTGGGCCAGCGTCTCGCTAGCATTCTTGATCATGTTCGTTCGAGCTGGACCAGGGAGGGTGCTCCTCAGTTCATGCTATATCGGACGCCTGTGCACAAACTTGCATGAGCTGCACAAATGTGAGGATATCCAAGTGGTGTCGAAAAATATCATCTCGATCACACGCCACTAACACATAAGATGGTTGCACAAAACTGCAACATCGCCAATGGAGTACCTACCCTGCCTTCCCCGCGGCCCGGGCGTCAGATGCTGCGACGAACAAGCCCCGGCCTCGCGGGAGGCTGGTCATTTGTGCCACGTGAGCCGCAAGTGCCGACGGCGACCACGATAGTTTCTGGCCCGGAAGCCTACCAGCATGCTGGTACGGCGGGCCAGGTTGACGCGCCTGGGCGGGCACACCGTTTCATCTTTGCCAGCAGCTGTCCGTTCCTGCCCCAGCCACTTAGACAGTCGGTGCCCCATTGGCAGGCGTAAGACTTTGCATCATGAAATCTGTGCGGGAGGTGGTGATTTGTGCTGCATGAAACAGGAACCTTTTTCTCCGGTGAGCTTGTCGACAGTGCTAGCTGTCATGCGCCTGGCCTCGTCGGCAACGGGTGTCATTGACGGCCGAGAACAGGCGCCGTCGCCCGGAGAGGAATTGAAGCAAATTTACTCATTTTAAAAGAGACGGAATCCAGCCGTTTGCTCATGGACTGAGAAGCCGGGAAAGATGAGCTTGGCGGGGGTGTTTATTTTGGCACAATTTCAGGCAAGGCCCCGGCCTGCACCTTGCGAAACCTGGCGATTTGAAGGCGTGCGTCGACGAGCTCGCCTTAGAGTACGTGTGCTCACATGGGCTACATCCCGTTGTATATATGTGTGTGTATTGTGAGGATGCGCCGCTCGGTCTCATTAACAGGGCGAGGGCGCTACTTGCATTTCAGGGGAATGATATCTGGAGCGCCAGCGGAGCCAAATATAGGGGCATCATCTACCGATAATAAGAGTGGATTTCAGACGGCATGTAACCAAAAAGAGATGATCAGACCCCCTTGCTCTATATTGCAGGATGCTATACGGCTAAAAATGTTGTTGCAATCTTGACCTCCCATTGACATGCACTTCCTGTTGGCGGTACTCAAATGGCATGCAAGCGACTTACATGCCCAAATAAACATTACCATGTACGAGATTACGGGGTGACCAGCCACCTTCGAACTGTTGTTTACATAAAATACGTACTACCCTAGTTGAACTGTCGTCTTAGGAATTCGAGATTTGATTGTATGGCCATACGTCCAGACAGGTAATATTTGAGTGATGCCTTTTGGGGATGCTGCTTGGAGTAACCTCAATAGCCTCCAGAATCACCTCACCCAGGTCAACATCATAAACCCCCTTGGAACATCCTTATGTAGATAACCAAACTCTGAATACTCAAACAACTTCAAGCAGGACAGCCTGTTAATCTCGCACAACAAGTGATGTATAATCTCATTTTGGATAATCTCCCCTGAGGCGGGAACCTCACGGGGATGCCACTCAGCGGGAGAGAAGGGATGGAAGGGTGGCTGTGGGTCCGAGCTTCCAACCCCAACCCCAATTAGCCCCGAACTCGAATCCCGACGGGCCTCTTTCAGCGACCGTTCCAGTAACAACAACACCATCTTCTCCTCCATCAGCACCATCACAATGTCCTGTCTGGCGACCAACAAGACCGTCCAGCGCAAACTCGTCCTCCTGGGCGACGGCGCGTGTGGCAAAACATCACTGCTTAACGTCTTCACGAGAGGGTACTTCCCTACCGTCTACGAGCCCACCGTCTTCGAGAACTACGTCCACGACATCTTCGTCGACAACATCCACATCGAGCTGTCGCTCTGGGACACTGCAGGCCAGGAGGAGTTCGACAGGTTACGAAGCCTCTCGTACGACGACAGCGACCTGATCATGCTGTGCTACAGCGTCGACAGCCCCGAGAGCTTAGAGAACGTCGAGAGCAAATGGGTCGGCGAGATAACAGAACACTGCCCGAGCGTCAAGGTCGTGCTGATCGCTCTGAAATGCGACCTGCGAGAGGCTCAGGACGAGGACGCGGCGGGCGGCGACAACCCCCCAGCGAGTACAAAGCCCACGATTGGGTACGAGCAGGGCCTGGAGGTCGCCAGGAGGATAAATGCGATGCGATATCTCGAGTGCTCCGCGATGCGCAACCGCGGCGTCAACGAGGCCTTCACAGAGGCCGCCCGGGTGGCGATGAGCGTCAAAAAGGATAAGGAGGACAAGAAGTGCATCGTTATGTGAAGCGATCAATGGGCTCGTCGGTCCGGCGGCCGGCTATCGGGATGGCGTCATGCGGCTCAGGACGGACTGATAACGGCATCCAATGTATCTCTAATTCCTAATAAATGGCTACAGAACAGAACAGAACAGACGCGGCAACGATACCTCTAGAACACTAGCTGTGCACAAAATGGCAGCCTCATACCACACCTCGCTCCTCACTGCCACAGACTGTCGCTCTCACGTCCACCTCATCATCGGCAGCAATTCTCTCGCCGGCAAGCGGTGCGAGCAGTCCATCGCCACCGGCGCAAAACCTATTCTTATCGCGCCCGAGCCCCCACCAACACAGCCTCTACACTATGGCCTCGCCAACCTCATTGAGTCAGGCCACGTCGAGTGGGAACGCAGGCTTTTCACGGAAAACCTTGCCCTCACTCGCGGGCGGGACGAGATAGGCAATGTGGTCGACGCCGTCTTCGTCACGACCACAAACGCCGTTTCCCTGGGCGAAGGCTTATCGGCGCAACTCATCTCGGCCATTTGCAAGCGGAACCGCATTCCTGTGAATGTGGTCGACAATCCCAGCCTCTGCAGCTTCTCCATCCTGTCGACGCACAGCGACGGGCCGCTGCAGATCGGCGTCACCACCAATGGGAGGGGATGCCGCCTCGCCAGCCGCATACGCCGCGAGGTCGCGGCATCGCTCCCGCCCACCCTGGGGACCGCCTGTACGAAACTGGGGGAAGTGAGGCGGAGGATCCAAGAAGAGGACCACCTTCTTCACGAGGCTCTCAACGGGGGTTCCCTTACTGCTGGAGAGGAAGAGGAAGGGCTGGAGCAGACGGCCAACTTTAACAAACTGGTCACCGAGGAAGACCTGGACGCCGTGAAGCACAGGCGCATGCGCTGGCTCGCGCAGGTCTGCGAGTACTGGCCGCTGAAGCGCCTGGCAGCCATCAGCGACGATGATGTTGAGGCAGTTCTGAGATCATACTCTGGCAGCAGCAGCAACACCTCCAGCGGCGCAATTGCCATTGGAGGGTCAGAAGATGGTAAGAGCCACGGCTCTTCTGCTAGCGTACGCGGCAGGATCATCCTCGCTGGCTCCGGTCCCGGACATCCCGACCTCCTTACCCGTGCAACGTACAAGGCAATCCAGTCTGCCGACCTAATCCTGGCCGACAAGCTTGTACCCGAGGGCGTGCTGGATCTCATTCCCCGGCGGACGCCCGTCTCCATCGCGCGCAAATTCCCTGGCAACGCTGACAAGGCTCAGGAGGAACTGTTGGAACAAGCTATTGCGGGCGTCAGGCAGGGCAAGGTGGTGTTACGACTCAAACAAGGCGACCCTTTTATTTACGGCCGTGGAGGCGAGGAGGTCGAATACTTCCGCCAAAATGGTCTAGGTGACAGGGTCCTGGTCCTACCTGGAATCACGAGCTCATTAAGTGCGCCGCTGTTCGCGGGCATACCGCCCACACAGCGAGATGTTGCGGACCAAGTATTGGTCTGTACCGGGACGGGCAAGAAGGGCAAGCCACCGACGCCTCCAGAATTCATTGGAAGCAGAACGGTCGTATTCCTCATGGCTCTACATCGCATTACTGGTCTTGTGGCCGAGCTCACGCAGCATCTGCCTTCCGAAATGGAGAGGACAAGCACCACCACAACAACTGAGACGATACCAGATGGGGCTGGGCCAGCAGAGGACGTGGTTCACCAAATGATAGAGACAAGCGATGTTGCACAGCCTGTGAAAGCCACGAGAAGTCTGTGGCCGAGATCGACGCCCTGTGCAGTCATCGAGCGGGCTTCTTGTCCGGATCAGAGAGTCATCCGCACAACACTTGAATTCGTTGCCGAGGCCATTGAGGCGGAGGGGAGCAGGCCGCCGGGGCTGCTTGTTGTGGGGAGGGCGTGTGAGGCGTTGTATACGCCTGAGAAGGGGAGGTCGTGGATCGTCGAAGAGGGTTTCAAAGAGTTACATCTTGATGAGGTTCGGCTCTAGCATGAAATTAAAGTGACATTTCAACGCCCTGCGAACAACAATTTCGGATTCAAGTGCGCTTTGGAGTGTTATGCTTCAAACAGGTGGGCCCAATTCTATGCCTTTCTCCGAGCGGCGCGGCTTTTACAGCTCATCGTGCTTACCTCTGCCCTTGTCTTGAACCCTTTTGATGAACGCCGCCACCTTCTCGAGGACCTCTTGGTTTATGCTATGACCGAGTCCACTTCATCGGATTTTGAAACAAGTCAGCAACCTGCGTGCGAGGCATGAGCATGTCCGGGTAGGGGCCATGGATCTCAACGTACGGAATAATGCTGGAGTCAACGTGATAACCAAGCTCCTTGACAATGTCCCTCGACTTCCCCACCCAGTCAAGATTCATGATCGGGTCCTTCTCCCCGTTGAGCATGAGGACCTCCATGCCCGTCCCCTCCCTCACGTGGGGGAACTTGCCGGCCCCTCCTCCTCGGCCGCTCTCCCGCACGGCAGCCGCCAGCGGCAGGTACCCGCAGAGGCAGAAGACGCCCCCCAGCTGCACGTCCGCCGTGAGCCCCGTCAGCAGTGCCATCACGGAGCCCTGCGAGAACCCGCCCATGATGACCTGCGACGCGGGGAGGGCGTGGCTTTCGACCTCGTCGCGCACGAGCGAGAGGAAGAAGTCCCGGCTGCGCAGCATGCCCTCCTCGTCGTTGTTCTGCTGCGTCAGGGTCTCGAAGCTGACCTGTGGGCCGCGCTCGCCGCGGATGTCGAACCACGCTGGGATGGAGCGCCCGCCAGCCTTTTTCGAGTCTCCTTGTCAGCGGCATGTTGATTCTGATGAGGCAAGGGGGTGGGGTTGCTCACCGAGGTCACGTTAATTGCTGGGGCACTTGGGAGGATGAACTTTGTGTCCTGGAAGAGGCCGCTCTCCTGCCAGTTCCGTACGATCGGGACGCTGTGGTGCGTGTGAGTACTGCGAATGTGAGAGAGACATGGGGTGGAGGGGACGCTTGCGCGTTGCTCATGGCCGTAAGTGACCAGATGCCCTCACTTACTATCCATTTCCACTGTCGCCAAATCCATGGGCAATGATAACCGTGGACCTGTGCTGGGTAATGGCTGGGAAAATCAAGGGCTTCGGCATGCTTGCGAGTATGGCAGTTGCCAGTCTGGCTGTAGTCATCTCGCGCGTGGTGTTCCCTTGTGTGCTGTTCTGAACCTCATGAGCCGGCGAGCTATGCCGAGATCATATGAAGTCTACCTGTTTGGCGCCATGATGTCTTATGGCACGGCCCCACCTGATTACAAATATTTTGTCATGCCTTCCTGCCTTCAGTCGGGGTTGCGGGATGTTGCAAAAAGCGCGAGTGTAAGGTCTCCAAACCACATATCTACTTTAAAAATATCGATACCGTTACGAATCAAGTTCACAACCAATCAGATTAACCGACTTGAGTCACACTTTTATAGCCGAAGCTAACGGTGTTCATCTGTCTCCATGGAAAACAACAATAAGTGTTCCCCTTTACCCAGCCTACCAAAAGCGCGAAACCCATCAAATGATCCCTTCCTTTCCATCTATATGTAAAATCAAGAAAGGGAAAACAAAGGTATAAGATTTTAAAAGAAGAAAATACTAATAATATAATATTAATATAATCTTTTTATTTATATTTTAATCTTTAAAAGAATATTATTTAATTATATATTTCATAGTTATATTTATGAAATATTTCAAAGTGCCCCGGGGCCTTTGCCATATGAACAGGCCTCAAATTGACCAAAATGAGTGATTTAAATATCCGCATAGGGCAGCTCCCGATCTTAGCTCGCTTGCAAACTCTTTTGCACTCATCACAATACTACGTATCCAACTACAACAAAATCGACTCAGGACAGGATTGTCCATACACACAGCATCGGAACAGTCCACTGGTATTGAAACCGTTGAAATTCCAGCCCGGAATCTCCATTCCAAGAGATCAAAGCGCAAACACTCTACAATGACTCCAGGTTTCCGCGCGTGGCTGCGACGCAGATTGAAATTGAGAGGGTGGTTTCGTTCTTAATCCGTGTACGTGCTCTTTTAAAGCCGTAGGCGGTCCCTTCATACAGTGGTAAACGCTCAAAGACCCAGCGTTAAATAGATATACAATGCCGATAACAATAAACACGTGAGTACAATCGTGAACCTTGGGAGCCTCGTGATGCCGCACAGACGAGGCTAGTTGAGACGGGCGGCAGACTAGATCCGTCGACACAAGTAGCCCATCACTGGCCTGCGCCAACTTCGGGCAATCAGTCACGCGGCGAGCGATCTAGTCTCGCAAAAGCCTCGTATAAAAGATTCCACGGCTGCAGTCCCGGTTGACTTTCTCCATCCCACATCCACACACACTCGAAAAAGATCATCTGAAGAAATCGCAAGATCACGCAAGCTCCCGAAGAAGCCCTCGCCACGGTAAGCCTAAAGAGACCACAGCCACAATACAACCACAAACTTCTAACGTTGATAAATAATCAAAATGGACGACCAATCTCTACCCCGACCACTGTTAAGAGGTGGCGGCATTCTTTCTGACGCAGAAGCCCTGGTCGAGGGTCTCAGATACCGACCGCGGACCCAGGCGACGCGAGCAACTTTCGACTTCATATTGACCATCGTGGCCAAGAATTTGGGCGACGTGCCCCAAGCAGTTGTGCGCTCTGCTGCCGACGCCACATTGGAGTATCTGAAGGACGAGGATCTGAAGGACTTTGACAAGAAGAATGAAATTGACGATCTTCTCGGAGTCTCTTTGAGTCCGAAGGAATTTGATGAGCTGGTCAATCTCGGCAAGAAAATCACGGATTACCCCAGGTACGATGCGGAGGATGAGGACACCATACCCTAGGGTACTCTACACCAGACCTTCCGCCCCGAAGCATGGATGCGGTCTATGCGGAGCATCCGCTGATATCCACATTGTACGTGGCCAAGGACAAGCCCAGCCCGCTCCCGCAGTGCCCAGGCGGGATGCACTCGCGACAGTGGAAGATGTTTCAGTGTCTCGTCAAGCGTTCCACAAGGCCGCTGTGACTAGATAGAGAATTGAGAGCAACGGTTTGTTGCTCAGTACGCACATGCTCGAGTCCTTGGACCCAGTTAGTTCGTATACGGCAAAGGGACAAACGCTGTGAACACAGAAGTTCAGAGGTCCCCAAACCTCGATACAACTCGTATTCACCTTTGTGCAAGGCTGTCATCGGAAAGGCCCATCTCTTTAGGCTTGTTCGTCGTATACCAACCACATTACTGCCGGTGGATCTCAGCAAAAGAAAATAGTGAGGTGGGAGAGCAAAAGGCGGGGGAGCATCGGCTGAGAAGGTGAGTTCACCGGCAGACGATTATGGATTTCAATCTTGAAGGGGCAACAAGGACAGTAATCTTGTCACAAAGTTGGACGTCGTGCCTGAAATATCGGCCATATCCAGGAATAACACTGACGGGATGGAAATTTGCTGGTTATGGTGGTGCCGAGAATTATATTTCCTTGTACATTGGTCAAGCTTGAGCTTGTCACCTCGAGGCAGTGACCCGAATTCCAATCCGGTCAAAATGTGATGCAATCTTCATTCAGGAAGGATAAACAAATTCTCGGCTCCAAATTCTCTCCCGATCTCACGGTACTTTCATCTGATTATCACTTCGTCTCCTTTTTTCTCTTCCATGATGGAGCTGCAAAGCTGGGGGGCGAGCATAGCTACCTAGGTAAGCACGTTTTTGGTGAGCCATTTAGACCTTTTCTCCGGTGTAATAATAGCGAAGGATATGGTAATAAGGGAGCGAGCGAGCAATAGATCCAGTGCTCACTGGTCACGTGAAGAGTATTAGCCATCTTCCTACACTGCTGGCTTGTAGTCTACTCTGGGATTATCATATAGACCCAGAGTGCATGATACTCCATGGGACGCCTTCAGTAGGGAGGCATGAGTATCCTCGCTTGCCACCTGAGGGTCCTAGCTGATTTGATTAAAGAGATACTATATATAGCCAGGCCGTGGATGCATAGGCAGAAGATGGCGCTCTCCGACTCTCTAATTTTGTACGCTTACTCTAAAACGACATCACCTCAACACGGAAATATCCAGTGAGCGCAATTGCTGACTTGAAGGATTGCAGTGTGAATTTGGAATTATCGCAGCCGGCATAGAGTCCACAGACAGGAGGAAGGCCCGAATCTAAAGAAGGCGACGTGATGCCTACAGATGGAACAATGTCCGAGCCGGGCTTGTTGTGAAGGTATGTATACTCGAGAAATCGAATCTCGGCGTTACATGTTCGCCCCACTGTTTGCCCGTTGCAGGAGAGTGCATCCCAGGTCCAGCGCTTTGAACACTATCATTCCCGAAAGCACGGTATACCGGGGCATTTGGTTCCCCGTATTTGTCTTTGTATCTTCGGCATCCTCGAGGAACAATAGCAAGCCCGAGGAAATCTACCTGCGCAAACCCAGGGTTATGATCGGAATTAATTGCTCGCCGTGTGTTCTGATCGACACTCAGCTGACAACCCCTCCAACCCCCCAAGGTAGGAAACAACACGCCTCGGGACAAGCGCGTATCTATTGGCTAGGTAACGCGATATTTGTTTTTGGCTGGTGTCCCAGCTCTACGGTGATTTCTCACAACTGGTTGCCACCATCTGATGTCGTTGTAGAGATGTTTTAACTGTGGTTGGCTGCATCAGGGGTCCTCGCCCAGAGTGTTTCTGCTTAGCATTCGAAACATTTGGCATTTCTTGGCGATGCAACACCCCGATGGCTGGCACTGGGGGACCAGAGAACAACAAGTTCCAGAAGCCGTCCGTGCTGGCGTGGTCTGCATCTTGCAACAGTCGGCTGTTTCCTAGTGACCTGGTTCTGATACTGTTCAATCCAGGAGAAAAGCGTCCTAAACCCTAATTTTAGACGTTGATCGCTTCCACATAGCACCTGTGCCAAGTGAACTCTCACACACCCTTCCCTCGAATCAAGCAACGACGAGCGCGGCCCAAGACAAGAGACGCCGACTGAGGCGTTTCACTATGATGGATTTGTGTGGTGTGGCATTATTCATTGCCGACCATGTCGACTGACCTGCTGCACCGGCTCATAAGGCCATCTTGTCGTCTCTTTCCTTGGATACACCTACTTTCGTCCCAATCTGCTGCATAGACTTGACAGAGCTGTGCTCCCATACTACCCCAACTCCAATAAACAACTTGCTTGACCATATTTATGACAAGCACCATGGCAGCAATCTTTGAGAAGCTGCCAACGTCGCTGCCGACGGCGGACCGGCCTGACTCGATGGCATCTGTTGCTTCAATTCTCACCAACGACTCCGTCGCCACAGACGCCACAGAGACTCTGCCTCGGAAACCCTCTTCCGAGGAGTGTCACGATGAGGCAGACGAGGGCGATGATTCGCTCGTTTTTGCCATTAGGGCATTGCGCCTGCTCGATAACCCGCAGTCTGCCGCTACGGAAGCAATCCAGGCTTTCGACCCGAAAGCCAACCTGCATCCCGATCTTGTTCGGCTCTTGGTTGCAGCGGCTATGAAGCACCCGGATGTTGCTCAGGGACTGATAGAGCTAGGTCAAAATATTCATGGCGGCCAGCTCGGTCGCTCAGGGGCTCTGCAGCAGCATGGTGATGTTCTCTACCAGCAACCAACCGGAGTATTGGACCAGATTAGCATCTCTTCGCTACTTTCCAGTATCAATGAGTCTTCAGCCAGGAGGGCGCCTTCTCCCAACAGGGACACCGCTTCTGCTCCATCTCTGAAGCGCCGCCTGAGTGTCTTATCCACCAAGAAGACTTCCGAGGCCCAACAGGGTCCACCGAAGAGAAAAGAGAAGATCTCAGTGGACACCATCAAAAAGATCTGCAAGGCGAACCTGAAGGACACCAAAGAAAGCATTGACAAGCTTGAGCAAGCTGATTACGCGGACGAGTTCCTCAGCGCGGATGAGCTGAAGAGGCAGGCAGAGGAGTATCTAGGCCATGAGACTGGGAAATTCGCGCTGTGCCTCGCACTCACTCTGCGCAACGAAGAGCAGCGATGGGAAAGCGTCACTCATCTCATGGGCACCATGGCCGAAAAGCTCAAGATTCTTCTGTCCACAAAGGGGCGGTTCAGCCCATCAGGAGACGTTGGCCTTCCTGGCCAGGACGGGTTCGGCATCCGTGACTGCTGGGTCGTGCTCTCCGAGGCCGAACAGGAGAGGCTGGCCTTCGACAAGCAGTGGGTGAAGCAGCTCAGAGAGGCGGCACAGGTCGCGCCCCGGCACGCGGCTATGGTCTGGGAGATTCTGGACATGTGTGACAAGATCCAGGAGACTGTCGCGCCCCCACGGTCCTCAGAGGAGAAGGCCGGGGTCCGGGACAGCATCGCGGCCCGCCTGGAGGATAGCTTCGAGCCACCCGAGACCCCGAAAGCATCGACAGAGAACAAGGTGATCAAGCGCCCGGCCATGACGGCGCGCTCTCCGGAGGAAATCACGGACCGGTGGTGCTTTTTCTTCGACCTCCTTGACGAGGAGGCCGCCAGGCGGTGCTTCCGCGAGCTGAGGCTCCTGCGTCAGCTCTTCAATGCTGCCAACCAGGCCCCGACCGACCGCATGGCCAACCTAAAATCGAAGGCGAGGAAGGCTTTCGCCGAGAAGCAGGACGATGACCTGGAGCGCTGGTTGGACACCAAGTGGGCCATGTCAGCGATGAAGGGCTTCATGATGACCAAGGCTGAGCTATACGATGTCGACGGCAGCGCAGACAGCTTGAGCAAACTGGAGAAGCTGGATGACGCGTTCTGCAAGTGTTTCTGGGGGTGTCTAGGGTCGGGTGACCACAAACGGCTCGCCCAGGAGGACGGAAAGAAGTGGGTGACGGATATCATGAAGGTTTTCCAGCACAGGAGGAGGTATGAGGTTATGTTCAGGCTGAGAGATATCCTTCATTTTATGCAGACAAACATGTAAAGGGCGAGAAAGACTGTAAGATAATTTGTGGCTGGTACCAGGAAACGGGCAGATCGAAACATGACGGAGATCGGATAAAGAAATGCTATATGATCATCTACTACGCGCATCTCATCTAAAACTATGTGATACGCTTTCTGCAGTGAGAGCGAACAGATGCTGGTCAACCATTGGTACACCCAGGTACGCATGCAACCTCATTCAGATGCCGCCATCCCAGCTGCGGAAACCGCACATTTGACAACATGATTGCGCAAGCCTGGAAAAGATCCCTCATTCAGAGTGCGTAATGAACCTTTGGAAGCGACTATACTGTGTTATAGGACGCATCTCAGCTTGCTGTGTTGGCAGGCTGTACTTAGGTAGACAGCAGAGTTGCATGTAGGTCCACTTAACGGGTGTTTCCGCCATATAAGAGTAGTGGGAACACTACATAAAAGGGAAATACGGCAGAAGTAGTCTAGAAGAGCCATAGAGGTCTGCGGCAAGTCTCTGTCTTCACTTGAAAGAAGTGCGACCGACCCAATTCATCCAGGAGACGAGGGTCGGGAATCCTGACCAGAATCCTGCCATTACAAGTCCCGGCCGCGAGCGGAATTGCTGAGATTCGTATGTACCGGTAGTGCAAGGGACGGTCTTCATCAAATCCTCAGGAAAAACCTCCATGTGAATGTTCAACGGACACCATCAAGTGGTGGCGCGTCAAGACTCCCCTGATTGGTGCTCGTCTGAGTCTTTCGCTGTAACACATTGACGACGTTTTGGGGGCATACACGAGTTCATTACGACTCGGAAATAAATTAGAAGGTGGAACGTCTCTCCTTGTGTATATTGCACGCATAAAGGCGAGACATGTTGGTGATGCGATGCTGTCGCCGGTGCGGCTCCCCAGATGACGAATTCCTACTGTCTGGGGAGTCTTGTGTTCTGGCCAGGTTGTACACGAGTTAAAGTGAGTTTGTGAGTGCACACAGCCGGGTGTGCAGCACTAACTGACAACATCCCGAGACCGCCTCGATGGGCAGGCCAGGACCAAGCGACAACGAATGAGCGGGAGCACCCTGAAACAGGGATGCCCACTTTTGACGTACTATTTATGGGGTGGGGTGACGGAAACCCCACTCAGCCTGCCAGCATAGCTCACAAGCTTCTTTCGACGGACTCAACGGCCAGATACCTCCCTTACATACAAGCAGCCTCCGTCTCCTGCATACCTCCCTGAAGCTCCAGCACAGCCTCCTTCTTCCACTTCCGGCAACACACATTAACTAGACTGACCATGGTTGGTGGTGACCCCCCCCAGCATAGGCCTCGGCACGCCCTGCCTCTCCCCCCGCGCGAGGCTCTGCGCTGGCCCAACTGCTTGACTGACCGCATCGTCCGATCACAGGCCGACCAGGGGCAGCTCTCTGAGGAGCAGATCGAAAGCTTCAAGGAAGCTTTCTTGGTTTTTGTTAGTCCCACGACCAATTCAATCCCTCTCAGGTTTACTGCCAAGGTGTGCCTTTTACTGACGGCTTGGTTTATCTGTCCTTACTCTAGGACAAGGATGGAAATGGTCAGTCTCTGGCGGCTATCTCAGACCTGGTGGATCACACCAACATATTCTCCGTGTATGCATGCAACGGACGTATTGTACGTGAGCTGACCAGGTGTGTTTCACAGGCGAGATCACCAAGGATGAGCTCGGGACAATCATGCGCTCCCTCGGTCTGAACCCCACCGATGGCGAGCTCCAAGACATGGTCGACGAGGTCGATGTCGACAAGAACGGCACTATCGACTTCAAGGGTGGGTAGCCTCATTCCAATGCGAATCATGCTCCGGCTGTTTACTGATAGATGGTGTGCAGAGTTCTTGGCCCTCATGTCACACAAAGTCCAGGACGTGGACCCAGAGCAGGAGCTCCGAGAGGCGTTCAAGGTGGGCTTTTCAAGGCATGGCTGCAAGCCCTGACGGCAACATGGCTGACCACGGGCTCCAGGTCTTCGATCGCGATGGCACCGGCACCATTTCCAAGGATGAGCTCAGACAGGTCATGAAGTCCATCGGCGAGAGCCTTACTGAGGCCGAGATCGACGAGATGCTTCACTTTGCTGACTCGGATGGGAGCGGCACCATAGATTGTAAGTGCACAAGAGTTCTGGCGCATGCTTGAGACTGACATGGATCATAGTCAATGAGTTCGTCCAAATCATGAACCAAAAGTAAAGAGGTCATTTAGTACTGGAGGCGAGGTTTGACCGGGGGATTACCGAGCAACAACAGGTGCAGAGCACCACGGCCAGGGCCCATATTCCTGCATCATGCAACAGCCAGTCTCTAGTTCAGAGACGATCCACAAAAACGAGTATCTTTTATGCACAGCAGAGCCCGGGTGATATGGAAAATATGTCGGCGCCAAGCAGCCATGCTGGAAGTGGGCACGAACTCGAACCTCTCTCAAGTGACATTAGGGATTCCTTCAATTTTTGACCCCGCGACGAAATCCTCATTGACGGTCACTGACCTCATAACATAAGCTCGATCGATGCGTTCTTCTATCTGAATGGGCTGTCCCTCGTGTTGTGGCTTCATGCGGCCCTCCCGCAATTACCTTCGGCATCAGTCTGCCTTGGCCAACAGGAATATGTTCATGCTGCAAAGGTCAACAGTCTGAATAATTATGACAGCATAGATCTGTCGACATACAGTTGGATTGGGAGAACACAAATCACCACCGAAAATGCTGAGGGGTCATGTATGCTGAGGGGTCATGTATGCTGAGGGGTCATGTATGCTGGGGGGACCGCTGCTCGGGCAAAATCACCTGAAGCCATATCCAGAAATTTGCATGACTGACTTTAGTTTTTGATTTCTGGTCGTCACTACACAAGAGCCCGAAGGAAACACAAACCCGCCTAAACGCCGTGCATGCTGATACATGAAGTGATTCTTACTTTTACCCGACCAATACCACGTCACTCACACCGAGTAACTCGCGTACTCCTTGTTGAAGACACGGCCGATGACCATTCGCCTCACCTCAGAGGTACCAGCGCCAATCTCGTATAGTTTTGCACTGCGGCATAGAGGTCAGTACGAGCGCCCACGATGGCTAGGAAGGGGGGCGTCAGGAAGTGAGCGGTGGGCAGCACTTACTCTCTCAGTATCCTGGAAGCTGGCATCTCTTCCACGTAGCCCATCCCGCCAAGCACCTGTATGCAATCCAGACCACATTCCGTAGCCCTTTCAGCGGCGTACAGTATCGCACCGGCACAGTCTTGCGTCTTGATAATGCCTTCCTCGTCGACAGCCCTCGCAGTGGCGTACGTGTATGCCTTACTGACCTGTAGCTTGGTGTACATGTCGGACAGCTTGCCGTGGATCGCCTGGAATGTCCCGATGGGCTGGCCGAACTGCTTCCGCGTGTGCGCAAACGGCAGGGCTACATCAAGCGCCGCCTGCATCAGGCCCAAGGGTCCCGCGCTGAGCACAAGCCTCTCCAGGTCGAGGCCCTCCATCAACACGCGCACGCCGCCGTTGATCTTGCCGAGGATGTTGGCCTCGGGCACGAAGACGTTGTCGAAGACCAGCTCGCCCGTGTTGCTGCCCCTCATACCCATCTTGTCGAGCTTGCGCGCGCAGGCGAAGCCCTCTGCCCCGCTCGTCTCGACGATGAAGGCCGTGATACCCTTGCTCCCCGCATCAGGCTCTGTCTTGGCGTACACGACGATGTAGTCCGCGTCAGGCCCGTTCGTGATCCACATCTTGGAGCCGTTGAGGACGTAGCCCCCGTCCACCTTCTTCGCCGTGGTCCGCATGGACACCACGTCCGACCCGGCACCGCTCTCGCTCATGGCCAGCGCGCCGACCTTCTCGCCGGCTATCAGGCCCGGGAGGTACCTGGCCTTCTGGTCCGGCGAGCCGTTCAGCTGCAGCTGGTTCACGCACAGCTGGCTGTGCGCCGCGTAGGACAGCGCGATGGACCCGGAGGCGCGGCTCAGCTCCTCCATGACGATGCAGTGTGCCTGGTATCCCAGCGCCAGCCCGCCGACGTCCTCGTCTGCCGTGATCCCCAGGAACCCTGCCTCGCCCAGCTTTCCCCACATCTCGGGAGGGAAGGCGTTGCTCTGGTCAGTTGCGGCCGCCACCTCTGGGGAGATCTCGCGCCTGGTGAACTCCTGGACGCGCTCGCGCAGCTCCTCGAGGTCGGCTTGCGTGGGAGCGACGAAGCCCTTCGGGTGCTTGGAGGTCGAGGCCCATCGTCGGCATTCGGGGACTGCTGCTGCACTGTTGCGGATAGCTAGGGTCGCTGGCGACGATGCCTTGGGAAGGGTCCGCGCTGATCGGGCCAGGCGGCCAAGTACTCTCGTGCTCGACATGGTTGCTTAGGAGTGGTAGGTTGACGCAAGAATGAGAAAATCAAGCTGTGTCACGCTCCATGACAAGGAAAGTATTGTGTGTCCCAAGAGCTTGGAAGCGGTTGTTGTTGTTAGCCATCGCATTGCTTCGGCCCAAGATCGCAGGTAGTCCCCGGATTCCAATTGCGGTTGAGATCGCTTAAACGCGGGCCGAGGCACCAAGATCCGGGGAAGGTCGACCTCAACGTCACACTGCAAAGTATCTAGGAATTGTCCCTCGCTTCTCCCTTCCCCAGCCGCGCCCCGTCCTCGATGCTGTTGTAGCGAACGTGATCTCGCCTTCTTTGCAGAGAGATCACCAGCCTGCAGCACCTCCCGAGCACGATGTCGTCAATTCGGAGCTCAAGGCCAGGCCTGATCCCTCGATTGGCCCGTTCATTACCCCGGACTCAGATCCAGATCCACCCTCGTCCTCTCCCGGGGCTCCCATGCCAGCGACGACCCGCCGTCCCCATACTCCCCACGGGGAACGGGAGCAAGCGAGGCATCGCCACCTTCACGCCTCCTCACCAGGCACAGGCGATCTCCACGATCCAGTCCGCAATAGACACGAGCAGCGATGAGTTCAAGGAGAACAAGCTGGCCATGGACGAGGCCATGGCGCGCCTGACCGAGCTCACGCGCAAGGTCCAGCGGGGCGGCCCGGAAAAAGCAAGGGAGAAGCACCTGGCGAGGAAGAAGATGCTGCCCCGAGACAGGGTCACGGCGCTGGTCGACCCGGGCACCACGTTCATGGAGCTGGGCGGACTGGCTGGCCATGAGCTGTACCCGGAGGCCGAGGTACCCGCCGCAGGCATCATCACAGGCGTGGGTGTCGTGGAGGGGGTTACGTGCGTCATTGTTGCCAATGACAGTACTGTGAAGGGTGGTACATACTATCCCATCACCGTGAAAAAGCATCTAAGGGCGCAGGCCGTTGCCCAGGAGAACAAGTTACCGTAAGAGCCTGGCTCTCTCTTTCCATCTGTTGCTTCTTGTGCAGGAAACTCATGCAAGTTAATCTTGTGCTAATTCTGATTTTGTGGCGTCACACAGATGTATTTACCTCGTGGACTCCGGTGGCGCAAACCTGCCTCACCAGTCCGATGTCTTCCCAGACCGCGATCATTTCGGCCGCATCTTCTACAACCAGGCACGCATGTCTGCGGCCGGGATCCCGCAAATATCCGTCGTCATGGGGCCGTGTACAGCAGGAGGCGCCTACGTCCCGGCCATGTCCGACGAGAGCATCATTGTACAGGAGCAGGGACATATTTTCCTCGCAGGCCCGCCCTTGGTCAAAGCCGCCACGGGAGAGTCGGTCAGCGCAGAAGAATTGGGCGGAGGCAAGATGCACTCGAGCGTCTCGGGTGTGACCGACTACCTGGCAGTGGACGATGCGCACGCACTCGTGCTAGCGAGGCGGTGCATAAGTAATCTGAACTGGCCTCATAAGACTGGCCTGCCACAACAAAAAGAATCATTTTCCGAGCCTCTCTACTCTCCGACAGAGCTTTTGGGCATAGCATCCACCAATCTCCGGAAGCCCTTGCCAATTCACGAGGTGATAGCCAGGGTGGTCGACGGCTCCGCCTTTGCAGAGTTCAAGCGCGACTACGGGACCACGTTGGTGACAGGGTTCGCGCACATCTACGGTCAACAGGTTGGCATTGTTGCCAACAACGGTATTCTGTTTTCCTCTTCTGCTCTGAAAGGAGCGCACTTCATCGAGCTGTGCAGTCAGCGAGGCATCCCACTAGTCTTCCTGCAGAACATCAGCGGTTTCATGGTCGGTACCGACGCAGAGAGAGAAGGCATCGCAAAGAATGGCGCGAAACTGGTCACCGCGGTTGCTTGTGCTGACGTACCCAAGTTCACAGTCGTGGTTGGCGGCAGCTATGGTGCTGGCAACTACGGCATGTGTGGGAGGGCATATTCACCGAGGTTCCTGTGGATGTGGCCCAATGCCAGGATTGGTGTTATGGGCGGTGAACAGCTGGCAGCAGTGATGGAGACGGTAGGGAAGACCGTAGATGCGGGCCTGAAGGAGAGGATCGAGAAGGAGAGTGATGCTGTCTACTCCAGCGCGAGGTTATGGGTGAGTCACCTCCCGGCTACCAATTGCTGTCCCATATTGCAAATACTTTGACGCTGACTTTACCTCCTGTGAACAGGACGATGGAGTCATTCCTCCACAACATACAAGACGATATCTAGGACTGGGCTTGCGGGCTGCCATGTCCGGCCGAAACGAAGTTAGAGCTGGCGACACGAAGTTTGGCGTCTTCCGAATGTAGTGGAAAATCAAAATCCTAATTAAGCGAATTCCATGACTTCGCCTCGATCCTGTCAAGAACGACTCCAATATGCATTTTCCCTAACCAGCCACCAATTTACTCCTTTGCGCAAAACAGGGAATAACCACATGGGCAGCGTGGAAGCACTTTAATGATGTCAGCATCAGGCCACAGAAGCAGCGCTGCAGACTCCAACGTAAACATGGCCTTCTCTTCCACGGATATTGCTCTGCTTGCCAGTGAGCAAAACATCTGTCGTTGCCATTCCGGCGAGGGCAAGTGCGTCTCAGCCTTCTGCATAGAGGCGGGCCATTGGCGCGAGCAGTAGCGACGCACAATATTGAAGGGAACAAACCGAGCCAGCAGGGGTCTGGGTGAGTAGTTGCCAACAACATCAGTAGTGAGGTAAAAAAAAAAAGAAAAAACCCGTGTGCCCTGACGATAGGAAGTTGACACACCCCCTGAGGCAACAAACCACAGTCCCGGACAAACAGATCATCACTCTTTGGAGCTTCAATTCACCATAGATCATTATCATTCAGCATTGACTAGAAATTCCAGAACCACGGCACTGAGTACCTCACACTCAATAAGAACCTCGCAGCTCGCCAGCCACAATGTGCACCTTCAAATTCAACAAGTTTTTCTGCCCCGATTGCCGCCGTGATGATGAACACATGATCTCTATACCATCGGCACGAGAGGATTCCGTTTGCGAGTGGGCAAGACGTCGTCGGGCACGACCAAGTGATTGCCGGTATCGTCGTGAGGAGTGGTCTGGCACCTGGGTAGTGAAAACCCAGCCCTGTTGGTTTTGCAGGCGTGAGCGCCAGGTGTCGAGGGATATTGTTGAGAGATGGGCCAAAAAAGAGGAAGCATGGCGAGAACAGAACCCGCTGGAGGACAGAGTGGGCGAAAACATCCCTGCGGCGGACCGTGGGTGGAGGACGCCTTCAATTCACGAAGACGACGCCAGCACCACGACCGAGCAGGAACCTCGCCGCGACGAACCAAATTCTGGATCAGAACCGATCCGGAAAAAGTTGAAGTTGATTAAAAGGGGAACGCGGTGCAAAAACTAGGTCCAGCGTTTTTTTGTTTTATCTCCCAGCAAGGGAGCTACTTATTAGCTACACGTCGACGTCGACTATTTGTCCAAAGGAGGCCGCGGTGTAGTGGTTAGGACCCGGTTTGTTTGGCTCGAATTGGTGTCCACAAGCGATGTAATTACGAGCATCTTTCAGATTGCAATCACAGAATGTGTTTTTGCCGGAGGATGGCACAATCGTTTGCTGAGCTCGTGATGAGGTCACTTTGGGAAGAATGCTCGGTTCGGATGTGCGTCCACAGATATCTTGCTCTCATTCTCTTCCTGCCCGCTCTTTCTAATCCTCGATGCCTGACCGAACAGAAAGCTTCACTCGTATATTTGCACTGAAGTGCGCTATCTTGAGGGATTGTTTTCGAAATACAGCGATGTCGCCTCATACAGGTCGTGGTCATGTCACGAGAAGCGGAACCGAACGGAAGAGAGGTCTGGAGTCTTCCACCTCCAGCCTCCATATCGGAATATTCTCCGAAAGAACGGGGCATCTGAAATTGCTGACCCCTTATATCACTAACCACTCTTCGCGCCATATTCCTCCTGGCTGACCTCTTCCATCCAAGTGGTCTTTCCAAGACTGATTGCAAGATGCATCAACATACTACCGTCGTCGGCGCCGTGCCAATGAACTGTCTTGGCCGGGCACTGCACGATATCGCCCGCGCTGATGCGCTGAGGCTTCCCGCCCTTATCGCACACCCACCCACTTCCAGCTTTCACCTCGAGTATCTGCCCGTTTTCGTGGTGGTGCCAGTACGTCCTAGCACCGGGAAGGAAGGTAACATGATTGCACATTATGCCGTCCACGGGGCCCGCGAGCTTGTCCATCCTGAAAGACGCTGGTCAGTACTGGTTCCGTATGTAGCTCAAGAATTGTTATTCGGGGGCGGATGGCAAGATTCGCCTGTTGAGGAGTCTTGACATCATCATGCAACCGCATTGATTGGACTCACCAGACATCACCAGTGAAGGTGTTGGCAGCTTTGACCGTGCTCTGAGCCCCATCATTCCCCCCACCGGTCGAGTTACGGACGATCGTACAGGGCATCCTGATCTGTTGAGTACAAGATGATGTTGAATTGTATAGGTTATGAGATCAGATTTTGGCAGAATCGGAACGCACTCCAGCTTTCCTGAAAATGAATGTCGGAGATATCGAAGATCCGGATTTCGGCTGCGGGGAAGATGCGCCTCCTTCTCGGGTCGATGCTACCCGCAGTCTCAAAGAGGGACGGCGATCTTTCGTAGCAAAGGAAAACAACAGACTGATGTGACGGCCTTTATCCACGTGTGCTAGTGTCAAATTGTCCACGGAAAAGGCGTTTCATCGTATAGAGCCATACCACGTACGATGCAACGAGTATAACGTCGACAACGAGCATCGTTACAGCTGCAAAATCCCAGTCCATGCCTGAGTTGGAATAATGCGAGCGTCCGGGGAGGACCAGTCTGGATGGACTTTGAGTATTTGATGAAGTGAGTATCTGGAGTTTTGAAGGCCTGGCTGTAACTTTGCCTCGTCTCATATCACGTCTCTCGGAGCTCTTTGATTACAAAAGCTAATTTATAGTTGAGTGTCTGCGCTATCTGCAGGGTAAAATTGGTGAATGAGATGAATCAGACAAAGGAGAACAGATCTGTTACTTAAGTATGGGTGACTGACCATAATGTTGGACACTCATAACCCAGGTTGACTCACTGCTTGTGCGTCACCCTGCTGGTAAAAGTTTGCCCTGTCACTGACCAGACGACAAGGTCGTCAGCGAAAGTGAAAATCATACCTTACAAGTCAAATACGCTCGCTCTTGCTTTCTGCCGTACAGAAACGACAAAACAAGACCTCGTCACCTACGTGAAGGAATCTGCGTTGTGTCTGATAGTTTGCAACAAGATGGCTGACCACAACTGTTGATCAGAGCATATCGATCCCTTCGCACATCTGGCACCCTGAATCGCAAAGTTATGGTGAAGCATGATTTCTTTGAAATACTCTGTTGTTGATGAGAGCTAGGTACGAACATGCTAGTTCTACTTATATAAACGACATACAAGGCTTCTGATGTTGTTTCATGAAGGTTCAAAATCGTTTCCGGCCCGGTATCGACGGTTTGCCGTCTAATGCGCAAACCGAAAATCAAGCCTCTGCTGCCCCTCATCCTTGGTGTTGATCAGATATTGTTCCTGCTCCTCAGTCGACATGGCGTTCCACTTTCGATCGCGGACACGGTTCCGCCAGATGTAAAACGCCTTGACGAGATACATCAAGACAATGTTGAAGCATGTTATGCCCAGAAGAACACTGTTGCCTCTCTTATAGAGTGGCTTGTCATCATCCCTATAGATGTTGGACGCGATGATGTTTCCAGACTGAACGAACATGTTGTACAAAGCTGCAGAAACAGCTCGGGTCCGGACCGCATTGCTGTTCTTCGCATTCCAAGCCACCAAGATGGCGTGGCAGTAAGGATATGAGAGCAGAGCGGTGAGTATACCGTAGCGAACCCACGGCGATGCAGACGCAGGGAGGACTACCAAAGCCAGGATCCAGGGAAAGATCCAGATATTAGCGAAGGATGATACGATCGCCCGTTCTTGGAGCCGCCTCGAGACCCAGGTGACGAAGAGCAGATTCAGAGCGAACAAGACTTGCGACGGAATGACGAGCAGGTTGGCCTGGAATACAGAGAAGCCGAGTTGCCGCAGGATAAGAGACAGGTAGTTCTGTGGAGGGCTCGGCGGGATGTAGGTCGTGAGGCCTACAAGGTAGAGCGGCCATTGCTCCCAGTCTTGGATAGCCTTCCACAATAGCTTGGGCCCAACGGCTTGACGGTTGTTCATGTCACCTTTGCTCGGGTCGTCTCGGAGCAGGCGGTTGACCATGATTTTCTCCTCTCGCTCGTCAAACCATCCCTTGGAGCCGCGGAACCAGTTGCGAGTTTGGCAAGGGCCCGGGGGCATGAGGCCGAAAGAGAAGACGCCGACGATCAGCGTGAGAAGACCTTCGAGGAGAAACAGCCATTGCCAGCCCGACCAGCCGTTGATGCCTCTCATCTGAAGGACGCCTGCTGCAAGCAGAGAACCCACAACATTGACAGTACTGAGAGCAGTCCACTTTGGAATATTAGTGTCAGCCTGAGGTTCACAAGAGCAAGGCAAAATCGGAGGACTTACAAACCAAGCCAGACGGGTGGGCAGCTCATTAGATTTGTAGAAATAAGTGAGGTACAACACAATGTCTGCCAATGGGCTTCGGTTAGCATTTTCCGACTTAAAGGATGCGTATATGGGACACATGTTGACTTCAAATCTATGCCAGCCGAAGCAGGTCTGTCTCGAAAACAAGAGACATGGTAAAGAGAATATTTGCCAACTGACCTGGAATAAACCCTCCCATAAGCAAGCCAAGAAGAGCCTTGATGGCATAAAACCCGGCGCGATTTGTGAGGAACGTTTGTGAGCCCGCGACAATAGACCAGCCAATGATGATAGAGGGTATCCATCGGTCAGCACCGAGTTTCTTGCTTATAAGGCCGCTCGGTAGCTCTGCCGAGAGGAACGACGCGAGGAAGATAGTCTGTCCGTAGTTGAAATCATTTGTGTTCATGCCTGTGCGCAGATGATGTTAGGCAAGTATGGCAAGAATGCAACCCGGAGTTGCGCGAGAGAGTAACTTACCCAGCTCCTCTAACATGTTGTCTGAGATGGCCCTGTTGATATTTCTTCGGTGCATATCGAGAGCACAAAACATGATCCACTTCGATCTTCCAAGTCAGCATATACGTCATAAACGTACCTTGGGCTGTTCATCCGTGGTTTCAAACACCAAAAACAGCACTGAACGTTCTCTATGGTACCTAGGTAGTTGGTAGAATGCCACTTACAGCCCATGTCATGATCCTCAGATCAACTTTCCTGACGAGTTTCCGCTCCTCTTCGGCAGTCCACGTGAACTCCGGGTCAAAGCGGTGCCTGTTTTCATACCCGGCTTTCTCGTAGATGTTGCGCCAGTGCTCCGCAGCGAGCGGGTCGGAGAAAACATGGCGTCGCGAGTTGGGCCCGTCGAGGTCATCGACACTCTGAGAATCGGTTTCGGCAGCGGGATCAGCCGTCGCATTGATCTTTTCAGGGTCCAATGTGACAGAACGCTCTGCTGCATCTCCGCGGTCCTTCATCGTGGCGGCGGTGATGGAGTACTGCCGAGATTTGGGTTCGGAAGAATGAATGGAACGACTGGTTGGCTCCAATATATGGAACGTCGCACCGGCGGCCTAAATGGATGCAACCATTCGACGGAGAACTAAGCTCTGCAGGATTTATAGTTCCATGAGGTGCATGCTTAGATCATGGTGTGGTGTTGCAAAGAGTACCAAGCCTTGCATCATCGCGCCAAGATAAGGTTATCACTTAGATCCTGTCCTATCGGTGTTGCCATCTCGGAGTGTTTGACCGGTATTGGAACTTGGCGTCGGTATGAATTTTTCGTAGACAGTACAAAATTATGCCCCTGATAACGGATGAAAGGACAGTACCATGAATGTGTTTGATCATTGTTGCTGTCATGATGTCGTGACGCCCCTGATGACAGCTAGATTCTGCCGGCACTCTGCTAGCACATCGCCTTGGAAGGTGACCAGTCTTACAGACTTCCGATGCCTATAGAAGACGGCCCGTGTTAGCCTTCCGACGTGGGAGGGGTGTGGAGGTCCCGAGAGAGTAGCCGACTCTGTACCTGGGCAACCATGTGCGGAGCATGATAATGAGCCACCACAAGGAGGGACTCATTTAACGAAGCTGTGGGCCCAAAGCAATAAGTTTCGGGCCGAGTACATGAGACCTCGAAATACAGCCGGGGTAGTCTACCCATAGTCAAGGACTGTGGTGCTCGCCAACAGCATTGGGAGTGTCTGATAGGCCGCGTGGATGGAGACCAAGGAAGGAAGTGGCTGGTTTCAGACGAATGCTACCCAGGTGCAGGATAGGCAAGGTCCCCACGTGTCGACCTTGTCCTCGAACATGTTCATCTTGCACGAGTCAGCTGCTATCTTAGAACTCAGGAGACGGTCATGTTGACGAGCTCTGGTCTTACGAGTCGTATATAGCCTGTTCCAATGCTGGAAGACGGCTGTTTACTAGCAACATCTAAGTGGTCCTCAATCGTATTTACTTGGAATATTAACCCTACTGAGGTAGCACCACTATGATGCATTTCGTATGTACTGTCACAGCACATGAATATCTCATTTGCTTTCCAGATGTCAAATAACTAGAACAAAGTCCGTTCATACAGGACATAGAGGCGAGTCTGGCCTCTCAATGAACATTTCACTGCCTACACAAGTAGCGCAGTAGAAAGTGTTGTACGGATCATACTTTTGCTTGGTAGCCAGGTGTTCCCCGTACTTATCCCCGTAAAACGTTGTCTTCCAGTCTGGATCATTTCTGTCTCCCTCGTTCATGTACCCGCCTGTGTCCGGTGCTAATCTCTTCAAAGCAGCGCCTTTGACATATGTAACATCGTCCATGGCAGAATAGCGTTCAGCATTGGAAGCAGTCAAAGCAACGCCCCGACCGACCGTGACAAAATAGTTGGAGGTGCGCCAAGCGGCATTTAATCCAGAAGTTTCGTCAGCCGCATCCGCGAATACCTGGCCGCCCGAGACGAGATTGATCACGTTGACGGTGAAATCTTCTGCCTTGCCGGCCATAACTTCAACGACCTCTCGAACAGCTGTATGATTTGCGAGGGCGCGACGGTTAACAAGCCGCGAAGTCAAGATGGCCGAGGATCCTGCAGCATCGTACAGCCCTGACTCGGCCTCGTAGAATGACCAGTAGTCAGAATAGGGAGCAAAATCGTCGCTGATTGAGAGTGTCTTGTTGAAGGCTTGGAGCTTAGCTCTGACAGGCGCGAATGCGGCGTCTGCTTCAGGCTGATTCACACCAATGGTCCAAAAAGTATGCGAATATCCAGAGGTCGAGTTGCCGATGAACGGCCCAGGGTAACTGCTGGACCAAAACCCATACCCTGCGAAACCTGCATCGTTGAGGTCAGGCAATGACTCTAGTAGAATTGTCACGGCATCGAGAAGGTCGGATTTGTTGGAGGTGTTCAGTATCGGCGCCAAATATAGATGGTGAGCGGTCACAACATCGACATTCGGGTACGCTTTGACCATGGTACCCAGAACAATACCATACCCGGGCCCGCCACCCCTGATTGCGGTGAACAATTCTCTGTGCCCACAGTGGTTGGCAGTGACTACCTTCCCATTGGCAAGCAGAACTCGAGCTTCGAGGATTTGGTCTGCTCCCATGCCGTAGTTCCGCGTTGCTGGACCGTGGCCGCCGCCGGATGGCCAACCGCCGATAGCCCCTGGTGAGATCGCACCTCCACCGACAACAATTACGTTTTTGGTCTTTGCAAATGCGTATACGTTCTTCCACTGGTATGCGCCATCTATGACTATAGCACTTCCAGTCCAGTTGGACCTCTCGCAGCCATTGACAGAGGAGTAGATATCCTGGAATTCTAGCTTGTTCCTGGAGTGCCGGAGCCAGACTTCGAGACTCCCAAAGCCGTCCGAGCGACCAAGCATGTCGTGACCTGTGCTTGTTACGACTAATCAGAGGTTCTTTTCCTGAGCGAAGAACATGGTCGAATTAATCTGCTCGAGACTGGTTGCGTTGACAGCGTACTGAGGACTTATGCCAAGTGTGCACGTTGTTGGCGCATCATTTTTGGCATAATTGACCGGCGCACATGTGATGTTGTAAGGATATGGCCTTCCAATGGGTTTTGTTGTCATGAAATCCTGATCTGGCCACATTTCTGTGACATATTCGCACTGCACCGGATCAAATAAGGCCCCAGGATAACATGATTGAGCAATCGGGGCGGATTTGACCAGGGCTCCCTTGACTGTCACATTGAAGAGGTCCCAAGACTGAGGAGACGGCCAACAATCATCACGAGGTCCCTGCGATTCAACGTATTGTGTCAGCCGTAGGAGAATCGTGGTGATAGGCATGATATTGGAAACTCACACATCTGCAGGAGGAAATGGGAGAGGTGGTTGGGGCGTTTGTGCCACCCGAGCTCAGTTGCCGAGAAACGACTTTGCTCAGTGAGCAAACCAGCAAGAACAAGATGGCATGCATGTTGCAGAAGAGAATCGATGTGTGCAGTCAGGCTCTTGCCAGTCACCTTGTCCAATACATACACGAGTGGATGTTTTTGATGGTGATGCGGGGAGCGAGCGACAAGCTGAGACGCATCAGCACTTGGTGGGACTCAGCTCAAGAACCCTACATTCCGCCACTTACGTGCCTTGGTTAGTGCAGATGTGTGAATGTAACGCCATGCAGTAGCTAAGGATTTGAGAAAAAGCATCAACCCCTCTTAGTCCAGAGCTGCAGGCACCGAAGAATCATTCGGCCTATATGCCGCGCCACAAGTGCCATGAGACACAATTGTCAGTTGAGGTAAGCTTCCAGAACGTTGAATTCGCAATCACGGCACCAGAAACATGGAACTTGAACCTTTTCATTTGAATACATTGCAATTCGGTTCATAAATGTGGAATCACAAAGTAACAGCCCACGAGAGAGTATATAAATCCGTTTTGCAGCTGAGGATCTATCCACAGAAAACAGACGAAGATATATGGCTGAATGAGTGATTCCAAGCACATTTCATATACATGTCTTCAGGGTTGTGCAAACAATATTTGCGGGTGTGGAAATAGTGCAGACCTGGCCGTTAGAGTCATCCATGGACGGGCGTATGTGCGAGCGACGGTAGACAAGGTGTGCAAGTTACGATTTGAGGCTACTGATATCTCATCGGAATCCATATTGGCTCGAAAGCCGTCGTGTGCGACGCCTCGAAGTGATGTGCAGAATGTATTAGGTAGTATTGATTAGGGATAGACCTTTCGGCTTTCGTCACTATCCATAATTATGTGCAGGGTGATAACACCAGCTTCCAATCTTTACACCTGTAGTGACTGAACATGCTGGCGTAGATAGCAAAACCAGTTAATGACCAGAGACATAAGGGTCATTCATCTCCAGACGTCCTCGCGCTTCATCATGTCGTAAAAGCCCAAAAGTTCCATCACACTCCAACGACCAGGCACCCATTTCCAGACACGACAGGCAGATTAGACCAGCGCAGGGAGCATGATTCGCCTCGGTTTTGCCCTGCTCCCTTCTCACATAGCCCCAGCAACAGCAGCAACACCCAGCGCCGCGACGCCAGCCACAGCCATGCCGGTGCAGCGCGGGGCGGCGGCGTTCTTCGTGGCGGTGGCCTTGGCCTCGACGCTGGTGAAGACGCTCTCCCACGTGTCATCGTACTGGGCGACGGCGGTCTGCAGGGCCCCGGGCACGTTGTCGCGGAACCAGCCGTTTGTGGTGACGGCGCCCCAGTTCCAGTATGACGCGCTGAGCGACTCGACGACGCTGGAGCCGCCGTCCTGCTCGGCCGCCGACCAGATGGCGTCGACAATGTCGCGGTAGTCTGAGCGCATGGCGAACGAGGTCTGCGCGCTGTAGAGGGCCGAGGCTAGTGTTGTTGCGTACTTTCCCGTGGCCCACGTCGGTGTCGCCTCGCCCTCGTACACCTCCGAGAGGAAGGACGACGCGTCTGTTGACGCTGGAATGGAGGTGTCTGTTGGTGTCGCTTCGGCTGCGACGAGGCTGGCTAGGCCCAAGAAAACGGCGGGCATAAAGGACTTCATTTTCAATTTTGTTTGTGTTTCTGGTTGAGCAAATGTCGATGCCGTCCAAGGTCTTTATGGTTCACAATGTGGAAAACAAAAGAATTGGGAGAAGAGAGCGGTAGAAAGGCTCCATTTCGCAAGGGCAAGAGGAAATATCTCCATTTCATTTCATTCCTTCGCGTCTTGCCATGTTGCCGCCCAAATTCCTCAACGACCTAGTAGTACCAATTTCCACGTTCTTTCATCAAAGGGAGGCGAATCAGAAAGGGCAATTTCTCGTGTGGAGGGTCCTGCAGGAGGCGCTAGCAGGACGTCATCCCAATGCGGTTACCAAATGCACCACTTCGACGACTTCTGCCTACGCTTAAATGATTTCGACGCATGGCTGCGGCACAGAGCCCAGAAAACAAGCAATAGTTCGAAAAGACGTTGATGGTTCTAGCCAATGACATTTTATCCTTTTGACGCTAACCAGGGGTTTTCTGTAGGTCCCGACACACCGTCTTCTGCAATGATGAAATGACTCCCGCCCGACGACAACGTCGTGCACCATCGCATCCACATCCCTGGTGGAGTAGGGCTGCAAGGGAGCCTGCTCAGCGAAGGATTCGAGCGAGCACTGACGCTACTCGGATTCTCCTGCCTGCAATTCGATCTGAGAGAACCTGGTGCCTAAAAAGAGGAGGGTTTTGCCAAGCCGCCAACTTACACAAGGCTGACTTAACCATCGGCATATAAACGAAACCTTTGTTTTCCTCCCGGCTTTATGTCTGTCGCACTGAATGGGTAATTTTGCGAGCGACTTACCGACTGAAGAAGGGCACAAGCTGTGTGGCGAGAAAGCGAAACTGGAGAGCTCAGCACGCGAGGACGTACACCCACCAAAACGAATCTCCCATATGCGCCAAGCCGTGGCTTAATGAGATATGCATGATCGCAAAGCATTCCATAGCACCGGCATACATATCAAATCAAACCTGGGGTATGGCAAGAGACCGGCGAAAGAGCTGTCACACGCATTAGGCTATGGAGACCGGCGCCGACCGCAGCTGCGCCATCTTATGTCAACGTTGAGAGCCAAAAGAATTGCATTTGCTGCTGCAATGTTCCGAGCCGTGAATCTATCTCCAAGTAGGGCAAGAGCCCGCATTCCTCACGCTCGGGAGCTCTGCCACGGCCCGCCTGTCTAAGTCCGCTTCTCACAAGTCTATGTACCGTTCTGCAACACCCCAGCCCGTAATTCCCGGAGTCTAATCAGAAGATGGGCAAAGGTCGTAGTAGCCGTCAGCGTTGTTGCCCCACCACGTAGGGAACGGCTTGGACGGCCCGCCGGCGCCGAATACGGCAAACGACAGGATGAAGAGCACGGCGAGACTGGCGCCGTCGAAGGCACCGGTGACCAGGTACGAGTAGTCCCTGAAGATGCGCGGGCGGTAGTTGCGAAGGTAGAACTGGGTGAAGAAGCCGGCGATGACCTGGCTGAAGATGACGCAGGTCTGGCTGGCGTTATAGGGGATGTAGCCGGCGTACTGGATAAACTGCGGCAGGTTGAGCTCTGAAGTGGAGAAGCCCTTGATCTTGGGGACGAACTGGAGGTTGTACAGAGTTAGTTGTTGGATTACAATATTGTGTGATAGAGCGGGTTGCATGGCAGACTTACAAACACGAAGATGCGGTGGACAATGACAAGGCCAGCCCCAACTGCCAGACCGACTGGCACCATATAGTACAGGCCACCAGATCCATAGAGGTAGTTGGCCAGCGCCCAGGACGTGGCGTTGGTATTGTAGGACTGCATAGTAGCACCACTCCATGAAGAGTTACCGTTGCTGTTGACGAGCAGATCACGGTTTCCATTGACAATGCTGATCATGACTGCGTAGTTGATGAAACCACCCAAGATAGTGCCGTAAATTTGAGTGAGGAACATGACCCGAGGTGGAATTTTGACTGTTGAATGGGTTAGTTCCGCATGAATATCACGAACGAATTGCATGAATACGTACGGTATTCACCCATCTTTAAGTCATTGCAAAGTGTGACTGCGTTGGAGATGACGTTGTGTGACCCTTGTGTGTGTTAGTAACCTGCTACCGAGCCTAGACGAGGGGACCGTGAAAGGAAAAGACTTACACGCGGCAAAATACATGTTACCGATGGGGCGCCCGGGTAGCATCAGGCCCGCCAACATCTTCGACAAGTTGTTTGTGGCAATACCGTTGCCGTACCGGGAGTACAGAATAGTGCTCTGCAGAAGCAGAGTTAGAAAGTGACTTCACGAGGATAGAAGGACCATCGAGGGGTGGCAGCTTACCAAGGGTGAAATGAATATTCCAAGTAGCAGCGAAACGATATAGGCCCATGCAGGGAGGGTAATATTCTCCTTGATGACGACGACGAGACCGATAACAAAGCTAATTACAAGGACTAGAATATACCACCACCATGGTGTTTCCTTGTAGTGCTTGGCCATGTGTGCGTGATGGCGATCATCATAACGGCCTGCCTTTGCGCTCTTGTATGCTCTGACGACGTCTCCGCCCCAGAAGAGGAAGCAGTGCAGGACCAGGGCTCCGATCTGTATTGGTATTAGCACACGGGGTTTGCGTACCCAGCAGGTAAAAGAATAGCTACTCACAGCCGCGTTCGCCATAAACATGGCATAAGCAAAGGATCCAGTCAGTCTCGGCAACCCGTTCTCGGCCAGAGCGGTTTGGTTAAGCACGCCGCCGGTGAAAACCTCAGAGATGGGGTACTGTGATTCAAATGTCAGCCATTTGAGGCACCATAGCTTGAACGTAATTTTGCTGTGCGCCTCCTGTTGCCAAGCTACGAACGCGAACCAAACTTCCAGGGCGCTATTGTTTCAGGCAGGGAAAGAGCATTTGCTTTGTCACGTTTACAGATCTTTGGCAATTGCTTACCTTTCCACCCTCATCTGTTCTGAGAGATGTTGACATGAACGGAAGCGATTGCGACTCCCACGCATTAGTGTAGTAGATGCCAAGCATGGCAGCAAAGCAGACCAGGTATCCAACCGCGGCGTGGACTTGCAGTTTGAGAGGAAGCGAGGTGTTGAATGAAGTGATCTGTACGTGCCATAGTCAGTTTCTCACTTCGACTTTACAAAGCGCGGGGATCTTACATATTGCCAGTCAAAGGACAGACTGAACAACCCGAGTCCTTCGTTGTTGATAGATCCGCCGAAGAGGTTCGTCAACACAGCGGCCTTGCTGCCAGTGGCTTTCATTGCGGCCAAGCACTGCAAATTCTCGAATTAGTAAAGGGTTTCAGCGTGGTCACAAATCACTTTTCCAGAGTCGTGAAACACTGCCAGACGGTTCCACACCGGGAGGCTGATTCCCAAAGGCATTGTGCAACGACCCAATGGGTAGGTTGGTGGAGGGTCAAATGGAATGGGGGCCACGTACAGGAATAGAAACACTGTTCAGCCACGGAAACATGTAGGCGGGAAACCACTCGTAGGCAAACATGCCTCCAAAACTGTACCAGAAGTATCGCAGCGGCTTTGAATTTTTCAGGTCCTGCCAGTGCAGTCCTTGGAGTGTCTTGACTGTGGGAAGAGTACTCCAGTAAACAGCGTCGACGTGCCACACAGCAATTGGGCGCATGACACCACAGATGCCGTACCCAAAGAGACCAATGGAGATAGTGCTCAGGATAACGGTGGCAGCACTTAACGGCAAGTCATAGAAGAGATCCTGAGCGGCGAAAACCATGACACTGGCGGAAGCATTCGAGGCAGATGTGGCCGTGATGGCACAAACGGCGTGCTCCTTGAGGGTCCACGGCCCGGGGTTGATAAAATGGATAAAAGATATCCACTTGGGACGGTCGCCCTGGCCACCCTTTGCCCTCCATCGAGCCTCGAACTTGTCTCCGCGAGGGAGGAAGGCGGCCCATGCCTTTCCGAGGAAGTAGGCGATAAGGACGATGAAAGTGCCTGAGATGGTAATCGCCGTTGGTTTGAACTGGGAGTGCCTAAGTCAGCACCAACCTGAGAGCCCCACCGTTTGCGTCGTCCACTTACTGTGTAGATCTGGCTCATGACGGCCTGGAAACACGACAGACCAGAGGCGAGGAGCAGGCTGCGAAACGTCAAGGCCGTGTCAAAGTCGTCACGCAGGGGCAGCAGGTGACGGGCGGCATCGGCGCCGGTGATGATGATAACCTCATCGCTGCTGCGGCCGTCGTCCTCCTTGTCGTGGTCGCCATCATCCCCGGCAGACGGGGCAGCCTTGATCTTGTCGTCGCCAAGCGTGCCGTCGGTGTCTGCGCGTGCGGCGCCCACGGCAATGACCTCCTTCTCATCGGCGGCGGCGTGGGTGGGCACCGAGAAAACCTTGTTCTCGACGGGGTTCAGGCCGCCGACAATGACGGCCTGGTCGATTCCGGCGTTGGGCATGCTGGCAGACAGATAGACAAACAATTGGCTATTTGTCTTGGAAATGAGCTAGACAAGCCCTTGGGGGAGATGCCAATGCAGATGGAGAGGGCTGAGGGTTCGTGGGAAATGGGACCGGGCGACTTGGCGCGGCGTGTCTACTACATAAGCTTTTTCTACGAACGAGTGTCACGGCAGATTGGGAAATTGAACACCCCGGCCTCCTGGAGCCAAGGTGTGAACCCGGCGTGTCGGAACACGGATGTGTGAGGGCATGTCGGCGTTGGCGAGGAGCGATCGTTCCCAACCGCGGGCAGTGTGGCGTGGGGTGGGCGTGGAGGGAAAGGACAATTGTCTCCAGGATAGGAAGGTCGCACGACATGCATCTGCAGCCCTGGAGGGCCCGAGGGATCTTGGGTGCGCCAGCCCGTACCGTGTAAATTCTTCCTATTTGCAGGCTCGATATTGAGGGTTTTCGCCATCGTGTTACAGACATGCGACGGCGGTAGGTTCGGTAGGTGGTGCGATAAGGAGCCAAAAAGCGGCCATCGCACGCCATTGTGCACACAGCGTCTAGCCTCCCCGTTGGTACTAGGGGACCCGGTCCAGCCAGCCCAGCCCAGGGCCATCACGGCGAGCAACCGAACCTCCTTCCCCTTTTGCTCAATCTTCGACCTGACTCGAAGGCCTAGACACCCGGGTGCTGGGTCTGGCTCTGGCTCCAAACTGTTCTTGCAGGGTAGTCGGGCCATGTCCAAACGAAAATGATATCCATGGCTGTCTGTCTAAGACCTTGTTGATGATTGTTTTTTACGTGGGTATATGCGACAGAGTAAACACTGAAGAGCACAGATGGTGATGACTTCTCCACCATGCACGGGCAATCTATTCGACCCCTCATCCACCCAAATCGGGTGGTACATATCTTGCCGCTCATGCGGGATGTGGGTGGGTGCTGCGTGATGATGGAGCATTGCGTCGCACGCTGCTCGAGATAAGAGGGCGTGTTACTGGTGGTCCGCCCCAATATCAAATATCGCTGCATGACCTGGTTGCCACATGGTCGTGGACGCCGGGACGGGTTCCAGATCTCTGAGAGGTGCATGAGTCTTGTCCACCCTCCCCTGCCGCATCCGGATGTAAATTGCAATATCTGGCTGCCAATGACACCTCGAGCATGGCTCACCCCAGCTCGTTTTGCCATTGCCCACTCCACCACTCCAGATCCAGAACCACGGCCACGAGCACCAACAGATATTGCCTGCTGCAGGGGCAAGAAAGCATGCGCCATAAATCCTGCCACTGAGCTCTTTCGGGCTGGAAAATTAACTACAGCAGCACGCCATCGCCGAAATGCAAGTCTCCCAGGCTCTAGAATGCAGACTGCAGAAATCCTCCTCCTCACTCCTCACACCAACAATCCTTCGCGCATCATGTCTCTTCAAGTGTGGCTCGACTAGGTGTCATTTCGGCCCGTGCTTAAGCGAACACGATGGCGAGCACAATCGCGGATCTGCTCTACAAGCTCGGCGCGAAACGAGACCAGTTCTAGGTAGCTTTGGACGGCATGGGAAGGACGGAATGCGATGGAACTCTTCGGAAGCAACCGGTGGTACACTGTCTATCCGTTGGAAGCCCCACGGTAACCTCTGACTTACACATCATATGCACCAGTGTATGCGACGTTATTCCGTAGCAGGGTAGAGGTCATCCTATAGGTAGTTATCCGAAAGAAGGGATTTCATAGCAGGGTATTTCACAGAAGGTTATCCCACAGAAATTTATCATACAGCCGGTTATTAGCCTTACCATCCACACCTCTACATGTGCAGACGCCTGAGAGAAGCTTTGGCCCCGGTGAGATAGCGTTGGGAAAGCTTACATGTAAGTGGCAGTGGGTACGAGTGAAGTATGGTACGCCGCGTTAGTCAATCAAGTGACACATCATAGGTATCCAGTAAGCATCTGTTATGAATAACGGCAGGATACTCGAAAAGCCATTGCTGCTTTTGTTTCTTCATGTATTGTTGTAGAGCACGAGATATGTCAAGAGTGAGTGCTCAAAAACTGAAGAGAAAATAAAGCAGACGAGATGAGCTCTGTGCAGAAGGGCACGGTAGGCGTTAACCATTCTTGTTGAACTCCTTCAAGAGTTGGAAATCACAAGCGTGGCAATTCTGGTAGCATGGGAGCTAAGTATGTGACTTGTTTCGTAAGAATTTAGCAATAAGCGTACTCGACTGCATATGGTAGTTAAGAACGCAGGGCAACGCGTTCTACAAATTTGATAGTACACTCATTCTCAAGGCCATGATTGCCTCGCTCTAAACATCCGTGCCATTTCTGAGTGGAGGCACTCTGACCGCCACGTCCAAAACATATGGTCGCTGTGATGAGTCTCGATACTACTAGTAGATCCTCAGTTTTGCGTGTTTCTTTGTGGCTCGTGTCGAAGCTCCAGCCGAGCGAGCAGATTCACATCAGCTATGCAGCTGGGTTTCACTTACACAGTAGCCAATCTTCCCGGAGCATACCATGCAATCATATTTTCATCTTTGTCTTACGCAAAATGCTGATGGTAATCCAGCGAAAGTAGGAAAGAGAAAATTGCTCTGCTAGGACACAGTTCTCCCCTTCCTCACCAAACCCAAGTAAAAGAGAACAATGAGATGACCTCACGCAGGCAAACGGTCATTAGGTTGAAAAATAATACGAATGTAACCAGACAGGGTCGTTGTATCACTGCAGTCATCCTCCGCGGCTATAAGAGCCATACTGCTTACTCAAGACAATGACAATGTAAGTGGTGCGACCAATGAGCACCGCGCTTATGTCTGCACCTGGGTAATCCCAGTCTTTTGCCTATTCGCACACGAACACGCAGATTGAGAGTATTGCAACAGGCCCTGTAATGTGGACTCGAGGATGTTGTTCCTTTGACAAGCTTTCTTGCAGTTTCAAGGATGCGAGCTGCTAGCATGCTCCGGATGAATCCTGATGACTTTCGATGAGTCCAAAGTAGGGTGGACCCACTATGAGTCGAAATGACCTTGGGCACAGCCCTTACTAGCGGCGGTTAAAGACGCTGCGCAAGCTTGGGGCATATCCAGATCCAGTAACGGGGGGCTTGTAGCGTCGTAACTACCGCCCGGAACGGGCCATCGAAGGTGAACGCGCCGAGTTGACAACAATGTAGCTCACGGCCACGATCACCAGGATCGAGGCACACCATGAAGATAAAATGGGAGTGCTTCCCACTGCGAAAGGCTTTCTTTCATCTCCATCATCACACTCCGACCTCAACAAGCCTACAAAGGCCCTGGATCCTCACAGCAGTTCCCGTCAATGACAAACGCCATCACTCATCTCAACCAACACTCGGAAACTACCACTACGAACATGGAGTCCCACCTCTACTCTATGCCCAAAGGGGTGCACGCTATTCCAACGCATGAATTGGACCTCAGGCCCGACTCTGAAGTTGACGCCGCCCTGCTGAACCCCCCACCGCCCTCATCGTCCTCAGAGAAGAACATCTGGCTATTCTGGCACTCGGGTTACAGCACAATGCACCCCTACACACAGCGCACCGTTCGCACCTACCACCGCCGCTTCTCCCCAAAAGGCTGGACAATCCGCGTGGTCGACCGAGCAGAAGGTTCACCATGCAACGTGTCCAACTTCCTCGACCTCCAAGACCCAGACACCTTCCCCAAGGCCTTCCGCGAGGGGACCATCACGGGGACATACGCCCTGCAACACACATCAGATCTCGTGCGATGGCCTCTGCTCCTCAAGTACGGCGGAGTCTATGTGGATGTGGGTCTGATGCCCATCGGTGACCTGGACCGGCTCTGGAACGCGACGGTGGGCGACCCGGACTCGCAATGGGAGATCCTCAGCAACAACGCCGGCGGGCCCGACGACTACGACCTGACAAACTACCTGCTATGCGCGCGAAGGGAAAACCCCGTCTTCCAGCGCTGCCACAAGCTTCTCCTGGCACTCTGGGCAGAGGACGGCGGGAAGACGAGCACGGAGGGAATGTGGAAAAGCCCTTTGCTGCGAGGCCTCACCTTGCTGGGCCGAAGTTTGTCAGACCAGGACAGCAAGGACCTGACGGACTACATCATTCAGGGCCAGGTAATGCGCATGGTCTTGAGCTCCGTCGACGAGGAGGATAATTGGGACGGTCCGGAGTACGTGACGCAGCATATCTATGCGTTGGAGTACATGGTTGGCTCGCAACTGATCAACGAGATGACCGCGTGGGACGGCCCCAGGGCTTTCGAACTGATGTCCCTGAAGCTGCCCGAGCCAGGCGAACCCGAGACCGAGGACCAGAAGCTGGCCAGAGAGATTGTTGAGGGGTGCCTTTCGAGGAGTTTCAGCTTCAAGCTGGCTCACGGGATGATCGTCCGAGTGCTTGGTGACACGCTGGGTTCGCTGTGGAGGGCGCATCAGGGCTCCGACGATATCCCCGGTACTTATGCCCATTGGCTGAGGTATGGGATGCTGCATTGGTCTCAGGATGAGTTGCCGGAGCCGCTGGAATATGTGAAGATCACGCCCGTCAAGACAGGGCCATTGCTTAGAGCGGAATAGAATAGAGGATTAGAAGAGTAGAATAGAGGATTAGAATATTAGAATAGCACCAAGCCTCGTAATTTTGATTCTCCACTGGAGCGAGTTCATTCGCAAACTTATTCACACATTTCGGGGTTGTCGTTGTCAACTTCTTCTGATTATGTTCTTAATGAATCGTCGTAGCTACACTTATCAAGCGTTCGGTGATCCTTTGCTATAGTGTTACCTACATACGAGACAGTATGAGCGAGAGTGTATCTAGGACGCCAACGGTCGTTCCGTATGCGGTCCCAGAAGCTTACCACTGCACCACACTACTCATGCAGATCTTTGAGGAACTCATTTGCGGTGAAGTCCATTGATAGTGTCAAAGTCGAGGCCATACACTGACAGCACTCGGTCCTCAACTCTCATGTTCCTTCTGGCCCAGCTGCCGGGTGAGGCCTGGTACGGGGCGTTCTGTCCCTTAGAAAGACAAATGTGGCCGCTTCTTTTTCAGCCTGGAACCCAGCTGAGGAGTGCCGGGTCACTTCGCGTTGAGTGCTCGGTCAGGATCTGCAGCCCGCTATTGCCTTCGTTCCACGCCCTGGCGAGGTCCTACGTCTTTCTTTGTGAGTTTCCGGAGATCTTGATCCATATTTTATGCCGACGGTCTGTGTTATAGAACTATAGCTTGAGTCCTCCAGGCTGGAGAGGTATGTGCATGCTGGTGTCCTAAACTAGACTACCAGAGAGGCTCAGGACCTATTGTCAAGACGCCATCAGGCAGACTGTGAACTCTGAAGTTCCTGCCACCCTCTTGAGTATTTCTGAACATCCTATGTGGTAAGTCAGCAGTTGTTCCATCTTTAGTCGCGGTACAATATTCAGTGGAGGACTTACCAAAAAGTGTTGCATCCAGAAATTTGGAATTTCCGACCAACGTCTCAGTCGTCCGCGAACTCGACGATCTGCTTCATTCTCCACCTCGGGTTCGGAGACGGGACTTGGTAGGCTATGTGGTACTGGCCCGCCCCCCGGGTTTCTCCAGACAAGGTTCTGATCTTTGAACATGGTAGGATATAGAAGCTCTTTTCCGTAGAAGTAGCGGGATTCCGACAATTCCATGGTAGAATAAAACCATATACAAAGCCATAAGTGTTGGAGGTTGATGATCACAGCTTGTGCCCGGCGGAGGTTTTCCATGATGAAACCGCCCCGCTGTCTCGTGATCAGACTGCGCCAGAGGGCAGCCAGAGTGTCACCAATGGGCATCGTTTGCTCGTCGCTGGGACGAGTCTCCCAGTCAAAGTCAGGAATAGGAAGGGAGTCTCTGACCAGCACACTCGTATCATTTTTCATTCTAGTTGCTTCATTATCTGTCCTCTGGGATAACCTCCTCTGGGATAACCTCCTCTGGGATAACCTCCTCTGGGATAACCTCCTCTGGGATACCCTCCTCTGGGATACCCTCCTCTGGGATAACCCTCCTTTGGGATAACCTCCTCTGGGATAACCTCTGGAATAATCCTTTCTGGGATAATCTCCTCTGGTACCCTGTTATTTAGAGTTCTTTCAATCTGAGCTATAGTGTTCAACAAAGCTATCAATACCGCTGGTTAGGTAGCTCTTCAGGCGCAGTCTGACCATTCAACTCAGCGCTGCGGGCGTAAGAGGTCGGATAATAGGAACCATACGGCGCCTCAACGAAACCCTGCCCATGAACCTCACTTGTTTGGGGCATCTGAACGAAACCTTGCCCATGAACCTCATTTGTCTGGGGCATCTGGACGAAGCCTTGTCCATGAACCTCGCTAGTGTAGGGCGTCTGGACATATGAACTCGAGTACTCCGTCGGTGGCGCAGACTCGTGAAACTTTTGAGTCGCCGCTGCTGGGTTCTGCTCAGCCACCCTCTTCCTCCGCATTAAAAACCATATCCCAGATAGTATGATAGCTGTGCCTGCAATGCAGCCGATCACGATGCCGGCAACATCTCCGCCATCCAAATTCACCCCGCCGTTTGCTGGTACAGGTGTGTTTGTCGAGCTTGAGGTCTGCGAGCCAGATAATGAAGTCGCTGTTTCGGATGTTGCCGTTCTAGTTGAAGTTTGGCTGGCCGTTAAGGCAATAGAGAGCAGTGCCGGAATATCGCAATTGTCGACGCTATAGTATGCCCATGATGTATTGTAGCACGTGTTCATAGACCCCAAGACCGCGTAGCCAGAACAAGGTTGTGCAGTTTTGTCAGCTTGATAGATCGTGACTGTTTGTATACGGTCAGGACCCAAGTCATAAAACAGAAGTACATGTTCAATGCCGGGCAACCTACTTGCGCAACCAGCGTCTAGGGTCAGAAACTGGAAACCAGTGTAGGAATCGGTAGTCGCTGATTCAAGACTTGTGCAGCTGCCGGCTGGGTAGGCATTAGTAGCCGCGAGGTTCTGCACAACGTCTGTTGCTGAGCATGTTGAATCACTGTACGTTGCGAAAGAAGATGCTTCTGTGCCTGTAACAAGGTGAAGACATAAGGTGATGATTGTTATGAGGAACATGTTGCTAGCAAACCTGCTAAGAGAGTGGGCATTAGTGGAGTGAGGACGAAAGGTTTAGGCTCTGATCTCAGGCAAGCAGCAAAAGGGAAGAAAACATGAACATGCTGAAGGCATGTTTTCGACGTTGTCAATTAAAAAGCACGAAAAAGCAAGCACTACGGCTGGAGATCCGCTCCGAGTGCTACTGGAAATTCGAGCCGATCCTCCGCGCGACAGGCCGGCATGGTGATCCTTCACACGGGAGGTGCAAAGTCAGCCAGTCAACGCCCAAAAACGGAGCGGCTGAGAAATTAGCGAAGGCGACGTTTGGTGCCCACGCATTTCCAGCGGAGCACAACAGACCAATGCGGTACGTGCCGTGATGGGATATTCCGGCAAGAGGACGGGCATGCAACCTTCTACATACATTGTACCACAAATCAGTCACCAAATCATGAGGCCCACACGGCTCGATACGGCAAAGTGACCACCACGAAACTAGCTGCAATTGCTTTAATTAGGAGAGCTGAACCCACTCTGTTGCGAAGGGCTAGAATGTCTATCCCAGCTTGTTTTTTAAAACCGGTAAGCTTACAAACGCAGCTACAGACCATGGATAGGGGTTTAGATGTCCACAGGTCAAGCCTGGCTATCTATACTAGCACTCCCAAGCCGGCCCCCCTCCTCCGGGAATCAATGCAGCTCCAAATGTGTTCTCCAAATGACCCATTGGGCGACGATCTTGGGCTGTGTAATGGAGCGGCGTTATACGTCTCGTGGAGACGCTGAAATAGAAGCGCCTGCCATTCATGTTGAATCTCACGCATGCAGCGTGGAAGGTTGCCCGTGGCCGTTCGGTGATGGCAGGGCTATGATACGACTTCAGACCAAATCTGGTCTCCCTATAAGTCAGCACTGTCTATTGTGTACGACTGCAATCCCTTCGACCCCGCCGATATTATGTCAGTGTTGGCGAAACAATGTATCGAACCACCGCGATCTAGGTGGTGGTAAGATGCAAGTCAAATGGTCATATATTCTCAAGCGTTGGCAGAATTACTCGAGGCGGAGATCCCTTGCCTGCATTTTGTAATTTTCACAAATCACCTTTGCCGGCAGAGGTCACGTCTCTGGGCATAGTTTGCTACTCAATACAATTGCGCCACTTCTTCTCGAGGCCCAGGGCTATTTGAGACAACCATGCCTGGATAGCTAGGTGTTCAGCTTCTTGTGCCGTCTCGATCGTGACGTCACTTCTACTACATATACTCGTCGTCTTTTTCAGACTCATCCATGCAATCCGTACCTGCAGATAAATCCTGGACAGTTAACTTACATGGAACGCTACGATACAAGTACAACTATTGCAGAAGACTCACCCATATCATGATCATGCACGACCTTGACCGAGCGTAAGCACCATTGTTGATCGTTTTCAAAAGGCATAGCCCAGATGTCACTTGCGCCGCAGCGTTGGAATTCCATGCGGACAGGAGGCGCCTTGTTGTGATGGAGAGGGAAATCAGTCCGCCGCCTACCAAGCGACGAAGAAAGGATGAAAGAGACAAGGGCGAGGGCTTCAGCCAGCTAGAAGCCACTTCTCCGTCAGGCATGCGCTACATCCGCATTTTCTCATGGAACATCAATGGAGTCCATTCACTTCTCCCCTCGTCGACAACTCCGATCACATCATTCTTCAAGCCAGTTCCGAGGCAGCTGAAGCGGGCCACTGATGGAGAACAACCGAACGAACCCTCAGAGTCCCGCAAAGCCCCTTCAGTTGGAAGCCCTCTCCGCGCGTTTCTGTCCAGGCACGACTGGCCGGAGGTGCTTTTCCTCCAAGAGCTCAAGATCAATCGGCAGGACCAGAAGACACCAACAGCTCTGCTATCGGCCCTCAACACGCCTCTCGGCTCAGATGACCAAGTCACGCCAAGCTCGAGGTACACACTCGACGTCAACCTCCCCCGAGACAAGTTCAACGCCCGGGGCTTTGGTGGGAAGCTCTACGGCGTGGGGACCATTTTACGTGAGGACTTTGCCAGCCAGCATGTTGCCACTGTCCGCCACGCAGAGTGGGATCTGGAAGGGAGAGTTAGCATCGTCGAACTGCAGCGACAGTCGGATGGCTGCCTCGAAAGGGACTCCGAGTCTGATGAACACAGCGAGAGGGATAAATTACGCACATTGGCACTCATCAACGTGTATGCCGTGAATGGAACATCTGCACCCTACCGCTCGTCAGTGAATGGCCAGACAGTGGGCACACGTCACGACCACAAGCTATCGTTGCACTCCAAGCTTCGAGACGAGTGCCTGCAGCTCGAGAAGCGCGGCTTCGATGTCGTGGTCGCAGGAGACCTGAACGTCGCGCGGGGCCAACTGGACGGCTACCCAAACCTGCGGACCTGGCCGAAGCAGCATTGCATAAACAGGGCAGATTTCAACACTAAATTCTTCGGCAAAGACGATAACAGACGCGACGATGCGTACGTGGGCGGTGATGACGTGAAAAGTGGGGAGATCAGCTTCCAAGGGGTTGATATCTTCCGAGCTCTCCGTGGCAAGGAGCGGAAGTATACGTACCACCCGAGGGGAGACGGCGAATGGGGGTCAAGCTGTGACCGTGTCGATCTGATCATCGCATCGAAGAGTCTCTATGAAAATGGGGGAATTGACGACACGGGCATCCTCGACTCACCGAAGAGCGGGGGACGAGCGACCACGTCCCGCTGTGGGTAAAAGTGAAGCTCTGTGGAAGCGACGAGCCCGGCGTCAAGAGTAGGAGTTAGCAATGTCCACGATAAATCACCTCCCGCCCAAATAAGACACAATTCACGCATGCCAGGTCAGCCTACAAGAAGACCACCCTGGGGGTACCCAAGAGAGGGGCTGTGAACATTGGGCAGCTATGTATTACACCTCATTGGCCAGCTCCGCCCAGACAAAAGTAGGAACCCCAGCACAAGTATTGAAAATACGGCCGAGAAACCAGTGCCAGTGATGATAGAAGTTTCGGAAGACTATTTTCCCCGAGTCCAAGGTCGAAAGTCAGGGAGTCCGTCGAGATTGACACCGCAGGCTTGAGGCTCATTCGCGCCGGAGCTTGCTCTTGGTTGATGGGAAAACTGCAAGCCGTCGAGTCAAGCAGTGGACCCGGTGTGCCAAAAAGACATTGGGCCACCCAAAAAAGCAAAAAACGTACAACACCGGGTATTCGCTGGTCGTCACCGACCCAACTACTAATCCAGCCCTCAGCGGCTTGACTATGGGAGAGCGGACGGGATCCCGTATTTTCCGCTGGGTATGGTCGTACGTGGCTGAGATCACTCGTCTGCTGCTTATATTTGCAAGTCAGTAGGGATGAGGATTCCGGTAGGACAAGCACTTTCCAACCCAAACAATAGGCACATGGCCCAATGTGCAGTGGTTGAAGTGTGACTGAAGTGAAGTGCAGATGTTGGTGTCACGATCTTTCATGAAATCGAGTGCGGAGTCGGGTTCTGGCGAAGCCTGAATTTTAAGATGTCAAAGGATTTTGGCCATATATTTCTGGGTGTAGGAGGTGTCGAAGATGTTGACGAGCGCATATGAAGGACGGAGTGTTTGCGCCGAAATCCTTTCCGAACAGTGTGGGGAGATGATCTCTGTGTCGCGTTAACAGGCGATGCAATGCGCAAGACAAGGAGGTTTGGCATTCATTAGCGTGGAATTGAAAGAATTAACTATATGCAAAGCGCTGTCGAGTCTTGGAAGCGCAGTAAGAGAACTTGTCTCTATGCCATTCTTCTGATGATTTTCCGCTAGTCCACGAGGTCTCCTTCCAGGCTATCCTGGTCCCACCACGACAAAGTCCTTCGATGAGGACTCTTTTTGGACGCCAAATGGGCGGTCGGTCAAAGTTTAGGAGTAATCGTCCTTGACCCTCCTGCTACCGAGGTCATGGGAGCGATGGCTTCTAGTGCTCCGACTCCTTCCGAAGCGGCGGGAGGAGACGCCATCGCGGTGACGGGTGCCCAGGAAGAACAAGACGGTCCCTATGAATAATGCAGCCCATGCACCCCAGCTGAACCCGAACGCGAAGCGACCGATGGTGGCGGTACGGCCGTCCGCCAGGAAGGCGTCCCGAGCCTTGACGAAGGTGGCTGTCATGAGCGAGACGGCGATGGTATAGAAGAAGAGGGCAACCAATGCCACCAGTCCCGAGATCGCGGCACCGAGGCGGCCACAGCATGCAAGGAAGCCGGAGAAGAAGGCGAGCACGTCGAAGAACAGCCCGATCAGGTAAAGGACCCAGCCAAAGCGCCACATGTAGAAGTAATACTTGGAGGTCGTGTTGCCCGCGAAGCTCCTGCGGTCCATGTTAGCTACTGCCCTGCGGTGTGCTTCGTGGGAAGAGGATAGCACTCACCCGCCCAGCCCGTCTGGAATATTATCGGCATCGTCCGCCCAAGCGTGGCCAAATGGCATAGCAGGGCTCGCTCGTGTGCAGTCGACGTTCCCGGGGCTGCAGATATGGAAGTAGGTCCATTGCGAGGTGTCGCGCGCACCGGTGATGCCAGCTGTGTCTGCTCGCAGGAAGTAGGTATCTTGGAGAGGTGTAGTTGTTGTTACGCCGGATAGGATGACGAAGAAGATCATTACTATAGAACCGGCGAGGAAGATTAGGGCAACACCGCCCAGGGATGGATCTGCTCGACCGGTTAGCATGTTACTGGCATCATTGACAGACTGTGAGAGCACAGAAGACCTACGGCCGGCCATGTTTGTGTCGGGCACAGGAATCCTGAGGAGCGCAGAAGAAAGGCTGCTGTGGCCTTGGGGTATAGGAGATGGCGTCCTGAGGGAGTAGGTTGTGTCAGCGCGATGGAATGCAGCACCAGTCTACCGTGGGAGGATGGGGATGCAGCATTCCGGAGGAGCGAGTGGGGGGCGGGGAGGTCGTTGCATACCTTCAAGGTGGACGGTGAGATGATTTGTTTCTGGCGCTGAGACAACGATCGCGCTGGTGTTCCACCGCTTGGGCCAGGCGACGTCTTTATGTCTATTCACTGTTGAGGTGAAGAAGAAGGTGACAGGATTGTTCACGAATCGCAAGACTGTTGGAGTTAGAGTTGAAAGCTCGCCGAGGGTCAATGCAGAACCTTGCAAGGGCTAGTAACTCCGGACGAAGATGGTCCCTTGAAACTTATGGGCGAGTCGCAGGTTCCGTCCGAACGGAACAACGGATTGGAAAATGCTTGGATGGGTTGATTGCGCGTCCCAGGATGACGGGACCAGCAGAGGTCGGCCAGGGAGCGGCGGTGCGAGGGTCACACGGCAGTTAAACATGGCCTGGGTCCCCGCCATCGCAAAGCACGGGAGCACACAAGCTGGACGCCGTCGCTGTTGCTGTCGCGGTCGTCCCACAAGCAGCTGCTCTGCCCAGGTGACGACAGGGCCCATGAAAACCGGGTTGCCGTCCAACCGTGGGGACTAAGACAGCCCTGTCCCAGCGGGCTAAGCTTTTTGAAGCTAGCGCGCTTGCCTAGCTGCTGCACGGATCACAGGAAGACCCTGGGCCTGCGACCGCTCTTGGGCCTTGACGTCACCTGAAGACCAATGGTCAGGAATGTGCTGTGGGCTCAAGTCAGTCACTTGCGTGCGTGCGAGCGAATGCCAGCCGACCGCATGTCTGAGGCTACGCGTACAGGACATACCAGGCCCATCAAAATTCGCAGACCGAACTCGGCGATGCCGGAGGCATCTGCGTTCTGCAACATCATGAGACGGAAATCCTGACGACACAAGCACATTGGCTCATCACGAATGTATGCCAGCTCAACACACCCTTCAGCTGTCCATCCATCTGCATGCACAATCCCTAGTGCGCTGAAACACAACAACGCGTTGCACGACGTCGCTTTTGTCCCTGGCCTGCAGCTTCCCGTCCGCATCCTGGCAATCCCGATCCTGCCGGCGATGTGGAGCCTTCCCCGGCGGGTCACTGCCGAGTCCCCATCTTCTCCACCGGGTCCCATCGGCATCAACGTCTGTGCTCGTTGTTGTGGATATTTTGATCCGACTGCATACCTTCATGTGGTTTAAATACTTCAGGGGAAATCTACTGAGAACATAACACGTTTTCCTGCTCTGCGGTAGCTCTCTCAAAAGCTCTATGCGCCAGGAGGACCCTCGGTGATCTTTAAATTCCAGAAGGTGCAATCATTCTGTCAAACCAGGCCTGCCTTACAATAGAAGGTGACCATGGAAAACCCTGTAGATCAATGTGGAGAACGAGTTTGTATGTTGCAATCTGAGTCTTGAGGATTTTTAGGGTACTGCCATGTTTACATCCTATTGTCGGTCGGAATTGTTGTGAGAAGATTGATGTCCTTATCGTCAGCCAACTATTTCTATTGACTTGAGATCCCATGTCTCGGACATGCGTGACACTTCAACGGGAAAATGCCAAACCGTTGGTTTTTCGAGGTATTTTCCAAGCTTCTGGACGGCGCCGTCTGTTGATCAGCCACAGTCACCAAGATCAGGAGCACATAAAAAGGAAAATACAATACCTCCGACAAGAAGTTTAACTTTGAAAGATAGTTTCTTGTAAAAGAGAAATGCAGAACAAGTCGAGGAAAGTGGAACGGAGGCTCATATTTGTGAGTCTGGCCTCATTAATATCACAGCCAGCACACGAGCTTACTTCATCTAATCCTTTGTACCAGTGGAGCCATGTTGACGGGAGTAATGTATATACACTTTTCCCGAGTTTCTTATTTCATTGTGATCAGGCTGCAGTAGCCTTCGCAACTAGCAGACATGTGAGCTGATGGAGTTTCAAGGACATCTGGAGCTCAAGGGCACTCGAAGTTGCATATCTGGACGATCCATCAAGATATCGACTTGAGGCACCTCAACTATAACAACACAACTCTCAGCCAAGAAATGCGTGAATTGATACCGTATTAAATACAATTTTTCTGGGAAAGGAAACAAGACGAGTAAATTGCTATTCTGTCGTTGTTCTCCAGCATTTCTTAAATATTCTTGTGAATCGTGCCAAATCAGTGGTAGCTAGACTCATAATCTAATGCACTGCTGCATGGGGACAGCGAATATTATTCACCAAGATTAGAACTTCACGGCGTGCAGTTGTAGAGTGTATTGAGTGTTCATGACCTGTTCTACAAAGTTTTTGCGGCCTGAGTCATCGGCTCCGTAGGCCTGGTTGGTCAGGACCTGTAGTCAGCCAGTGTGCCAGTCAATCCGCCAACCGGATTGGGCAATGTGAGGGGGGCTGAAGGATTGCGGCCAGCGCCAGCAGGAAAACAGTCCGATTCTTCATCCACGATAAGACCTCGTCCCGTCGTCGCCTGAATGATTTAGTTATGCAAACTTTACTCCTCCATTGTGATTCAAGCTTTATCCGTGGGAGCCAAAGTATATCTCTATTATGGACGGAGACAACTCAACATCATTTGCAGGCCACCTTGAGACCAAGGCAGACAAACAACCTCCTCCCACGCTCATTACGGAGACATATCACTCAACCATAGAGCTTGGCCAGTTCAACGGGCAAGTTGCAGTCATAAAAAGATGCCGGAATCAAAATGATCCACGCACAACGCCTCGGTTTCGCAACGAAGTCGATGCACTGAAACTCGTTGCTTCTCACGTAAGTCATCTTTCGCAGTGAAGAAATTCCGTGTTCGATATTTGTTTAATATGTCGGTACAGGAGCACATTACGCAGCTATGGGAGGCAGATATCAGTCGATTCACTCTCACACTACGCGCCGAGCCGGGCCAGAGTCTGGACAAGTACGTGGATAGTCATGGGAAATCGACGCTCCTCCCAGTCGACTCAACCACATTATGGAAGCAAATATCCAGCGCCTTAGCTCACTTACATGCAAACTCCATCACGCATGACGACGTCAAGCCCGACAACATTATGTGGGACCAGGCGTCCCAGCACAGCGTCTTAATTGACTTCGGCGCCGCGCTGAACCATAGAACACTGCCGGAAAACTGGTTCAACCCATCGGGAACGCCACCTTACGCACCTCCCGAGTTTCTCCAGCGAACCAAGGGCAGTGCCGGCGATATCTGGGCCTTGGGTGTGACGATGCTCTTTGCATTCAAGTACGTGAAGCTGCCGGATGGGGAATGGATCCTGCCGCACGTGTTTGAAAACGCAGTGGTGCTGGAGGAGATGAGAAGCTGGCTCAAAGAAGTTGAAGGATGGAGGCAAGTGTTGGCTGAGGGGGTCCATGGCCTGCTGGCTGATATGCTGGAGCAGGACCCGAACAAGAGGATCCTTGCTGTGGAACTTGAGCTACAGCTCAAGGCCCAGGGGACTCAGTAAGCCACAGGCTATTGGCATGGGATTTAATCAAGACTTCTATCTCTGTTACGATTCATGTTCTCTAAATTTGATTACCCACCACGAGGATAGGGAGTAGGTGGTCATGTGGTGATCCATGGGTTTGAAGTGAATCAAGGGCCACAATACGATTTAGAGGCCGGAACCGTCTAAATAGTCGTGATATTAGATTTCTTTGGTGCTCTTCACTCTAGTTCTTTACTCTCAGGTATCACATATCTTTCATCTTGTAGTTAATAATCTCTAGATGTTATGTTGATACTGGGCCTTGTTGCTATTTATGTTCTAGATTGGTCTTAATTCCTACCTTATGTACTGCCTTTGGCTTCAGCGAATCCACAGAGAGCATGTAGTATCAATGCGAATCATAGCATCAGCCTCCGAATCAACACGCAATTATCTCTTCTAGATTCAGAATACATATGCGTTTAAGTGTTGGTTGAAAAGCTTTCAGCAGCACTGACTGTATTATTTGTGACAACTCCATTGGGTCAGGTGTAAAGACGGGCTCTCTTCTCGTTTTTCCCTGCTGTTTGGCATTATTCTGGTCGTTCAGTAATGCAAACTCAGTGCATGTGTCCAACCGCTTCTTTCCTTCAAGGTGAGAAACAGCTCTAAGTACCTGGTAGTAGCATAATCTTGAGGACATCAGATGGCAATACAATGGTTTGTATGATGTTAGATCTAAAGTTTGCAGTCTTCAAGCTAACTCTTCGTTGCAATTCATATTTGAATCAGATCAGGGAAACTTTCAATCGGCTAATTATGGTCACTTATGGCACAGCGCATTTGTATGATCTTCTAACCTCCGAATGTCGAAGAGGATGGACGGGCTCTGGGATAACCTTCTGCCTCCTCTGGCATAACCTCTTCCGGGACTACCCCCTTTCTCTGAGATAAACTTGTCGTGGGATTCCCTTCTATGTGATATCATCCTGGGACATGACATGCTGTGAGATGAACTGCCTCAAACCGATGATGATGCAGACCTGCAGTATCTTCACCCCCGCCGAACATCAGGGAAGTTGCTCTAGCTCAAGGCATATTTTCAACTTCAAAACCTGCAATGCAGTTCTCCGTCTCCTTCACCATTGACCGCTCTTCTGTACCGTCTGAGATTCACTGGGAATGACCTCCATAGTTATCACATACAAGGCTGCCCTATCACAATATGCAGTTTTCCTGGTCGCTTCCCTGCAGGCTGCACGCACGCGCCCATATGCACTCATCCCAACCACGTGCACACTTTGAATAGATAGCAGCGGGGCGCAAGAGCAGAAAGAAGCAAGCGTGTGGTCATGATCTGCAGAAACGGAAAAGTTCAATACATGCTCGCGTAGGCGCTTCTTTTCGGAATTAGCCTTGTTGCCTCATTCCTCGCCTTTTTGGCCTTGTTGTCTTTGGACTATCGAATGCTTCTGACGACAAAAGCAGTACCTAAGTATGCACTAGCTAGGCGACATGCGGCAACTACTTAACTGCCTTCAATTGTCCAATACTGAGATCCTTGGACCCGCATGGCAGCCCGTGTCTGCACCGGAAGTGCAAGTCTTGCATTCCTAACATGCATTGAGCAGTGGCATGCATATCGGGATCGAAGCCACATGATCTGTGTCGCTGCGAGCTCGGGCGAGACAGACTTTCAAAGAATGCCTTGGCAAGCCGCAGAGAATATCATAGACCTGCACTTTACGATTCGGGGATACAGTACCCGTGTCTTGGTGTTCAAAGAGCACATGTAGACCGCCAAATCTTGGATCGAGATTCCAAGGATGGTGATTGCGTCGGTTGTTCGGATGACCGTCCGATAGAGCGGGGATTGACAGGCGTCCGATTAAGGAGCGACATTAGCATTTGGCTGCAGCATCATTGATGAACAACCCGGGTTTCACCTATGAACTGAGACTGGGCATCTGGACACATGTTTCCACTGATTGGCATTGAGACAAGGCAACTTGACCCTGTGACGCAGCCAGCCCAAGCAGTTATCTACATAGTTCATTGTGTCGCTGATTATTGACTCCGACACCTCTCGAGTCGATGGTCCCACCAGGACATAATTAATCCACAACTCCTCGTGATAGACAGACTGAACTAAATACACAAGGTATTTTAGATAGAAATGGATGACAACAAACGCCGCGCTGCAGGTGATGCGGAAGCCAGTGGCTTCTGGATGTTTCTTCTGCCAAACCTCCATCGTCCCCGAAGTTCCCCCGATCGTCGGAGCAGTCGGCGCTTCCAGTTCTGCATGACGGAGCATCCCGTAGATTCCCTGCTAGAGCGCCACCTGAGCACTCTGCTAGACTCTCGATCGAGGGTACTGCACAGACGGCGTCTTCTGGGCTCCAATCCCAGGGCTTACACGGAATGTCGTACGCCAGGAGCTTTCGCCACAACCTCGTGACTTTTGTGTCCGTCACCAAGACGCCACTTGAGTGGTTTCAAGTGGAAAGTTTTGAAATGGTTTTCGAGATCATCGGGAGACTCATAAGTTCTTGGAGTGTTGGTGCCACAGATCCCCCAGCCGCAACACAAAGTGTCTCTGGCCTCTTTGCCGTGCACGATGCGGATGTGCTTCTCGAGGGTGTCCAAGTTCTGTAGGCTTCCCTGACATCCGTTCCACTCACACGGGAATTGTATGAACTTCGGCTGCGTCCTGTTGTAAATTTCCCGGGGCGTAGGCGATGGCGTTCTAGGCGGCAAGTCCGGGCTCGACGGCGGTTCCGGGCTGCTTTCTAACAGTGGTGGTATTCTATAGTCTGGTCGTTTCAAGACTCTCCTTGGTCGGGAAACCGGAACAGGGTCAGGACTTCCTCGTTGGCGAATTTGTGAGTCGGCTTCGGGAATGGGTGGTGAACATGAAGGCAGCTGTACAATTGTTGAGCCGCACGAATCGGAGTCTGGACCAGCCGGGCCCGAGTCGGGGAGATTTGGCCGTGAGCCCACCCTCATCGCCCTCAACTGTCGAATCTCGGCCGCAGATTCAGGCCGCAACCTTCCAATAGAAGCGGTGTAGTTGCTCTGCGCGGCTAGAGCAGCTATCTCTATCGATATCGCTCCAGGGCGAAACTGCTTGGTTGACAAAACAGTATTGAGCTCAAGACTGAAATGGTGCCAAAATCCGTCGGTTTTGTCTTCTTCCTCTGCCATGTCCCTGGCTCGAAGGTAGCCATCCCAACCACGGCCAAGGCGGTCCAGCTCTCGCGCCACGGTGATGGCTCTGAATTGCTTGTAGCTGGCCCCCTTACCCATACTCCTCCTCAGTGTTTTGAGCTCTTGCTTCGTTAGGCTGAAGAATGGTTGGCTGGTAAAAGGAGCTGGAGCGAAAGGGTCGTGGCTAGGGACCGGAGATGAAGAAAGCGGCCCAGATCCATCTTTCAAGAATCTTTTGGGGGGTATGGGAGCCTTCGAGGGTCGTGTTGGATTCAGTTCTTCGCTCGTGGAAGCCTCTTTACGCTTGGTGGAGGCGGTCAGCTGAAGGTAGTTCGGACTCTGGGCACCAGTGGATGTGGGCTCGGGCAAGCTTTGGGATTCGGCCGCGTTCTCGAGTTGCGAAGTGTGGGCTTTTGTGGATGACGGGTGAAATCGCGAATCGCTCAAAGGTGTCGCCTTCCCTCGTGGTGCTGCAGGAGGTGGAAATTGACCTGGTCTCAAGGAGGGCAAGGAACGCGCCTTTGACGGGGACCAAGACATGGTGAGCTGTCACTCCCATCACAGGCTTTAGGCCCTGCCACCCATTTGGCGTTTGCTCAGGATTGTTTGCAGTCCAATACCAGTGTCAACAAATCTGGTTGACAGCTGTGGGATTGTGTTTTCATTTCTGCAGGCTATGGGACGCGATTGCAAACGGAGCTGTTTGCTTGAGGGTGCACGGGCCTTCCTCAGTAAGTAGTTCCTTCCTATTAATGTTTACAGGCTGAGAGAGAAGGGACCAAGGGCGATGCATCATGTCCCCTAGCTTCTGATTTCGCTCGACCATTTTTCTAGTCAATTAATTACAATCTTCAAAGACGAGAGGCTGTTCCATCGCCCTGCACATTGGGGAAGAAAAAGAACAGAAGCGGGACGAAAGACTGGGCTTGGGGGGAGGGGATAAGAGAAGAGAGACCTCATACTACAACAGGCACAAAGCTGTTGTTGCCTTGTAATGGTCATCCTCAATTAAGTGGTGTGTATCATTATCCATGACTAATTGCCTGGGTACCTAGATACAAAGCTTTGCTTGGTCATCTTCCATCCTTGGTGGTCAGCACAAATCAACACAATTGCCCTGTTGATTATGCTCCAGGCTGGAAACTTCGGAGATGCGGTGCTGCTGTTGAAGTGCTTGTGGTACTGAAGTGGTGACTCGAGATGCCAATGAAGAACCAGGGTTTGAACCCCCTCCCGTTCACCAGCTGATCATCGGCGCCATTGAGTCATGAATATCGCCAATCACCTGAGCAGTAGAACCCTGATTCCGTTCCTGAGGGCATCGAGGGCCAAAAGTCCAGAGCCTGCCTCTTTAGCATTGTTCCGAAGTAGGCCGTTCCGTGCCCGAGTTTGCAGTGTCTCGGCTTGCTCGGTAGAGTAGCTGGCGTCAGCTGACCGTCTATGCATATTCTTGCTCCGAAAACTGATTCTAACATAGACCCAATTAGCCACACTGCTGTAAAATTATGGCTGCCTTATTTGCTTGTGTAAATACAAGCCGATACTTTGCTAGGCTTTCGTAAGCTATTGGACTTATCCCCAGTTGCCCTGGACTGAGCTTTCAACTCACGCCGCAGCTGAGGCTCAGCCCCGGTACCACGTAATTGCATCCACGACTCGAGAAGTCAGATGCCACAAGCGGAGTCCGAGTAGAACCCCGAGTCCGGTTCCAGGTCTCATCCGTCAATTAATTGCTTTGGACCACACTGATCGTCGTGGGGGCGTCCGGAAGCAGGAGACACACCTGACCGGTCAGCGCTTTCAACATCTTGGATCGTCAGGTCTTCAAAGGAGGCTTTGCAGATGCCTCGTTAACTAGCTCTGCCTTGGTACCAGGGTCCACAAACTCTAGCGTCTCTAGAATTCTGCTCGAAATTGGTTGCCTTCTTTTCGTATTGCACCAATGCATACGCGGCTTTCTCGGATGGTCTTCAAAAGTCCAGCTGAAACCTAGCCTATCTCGTTCACCTGCACCCCGAGCAAGTCGGTATGAAATTGGTGCCGGAATGACCCGAAATCAGGAGACTATCAATGCCGAGTGGTTTGCTCAACACTCCGAGTCGGGTGAGGCAAATATGTACCTAGGTAATTAGTGTTAATACGCATGACTTGGCACTCTATTTGTATGAGAACTACGGTAAGAATTGATGTCTGCCGCAGAGCGAGCAACCCACCCAAGCGGTGCTGTGCGTCTTGTTCAACTCGGACCATTCAATTTCGTTCTGAAGCTCATCACACGTCGAGTAATTACCTGGAGTGGAACTGAGACGATCTCATGTGCATCTAGAAATAGTATTAAGTGAGAATGTCTCTTCTACTTGCTGGACAGACTCGCTGTTTTCGTCGCCACATTGCTTGTCTTACTCAAGTATCTCGAATGTACTTATATCAAGGTTGTAGTCGTTTAAATCAGGTAGAATGGATGTACCAGCTTGCGCTCGGATTTGGATTATTGAGACCAATTGCAATTGGTTAAATTGTGTCCTTGGAGCTACCTACTCGGCAGCATATCTCACGTTGAATGGGACCGTCTTCACGGTATCCCAATCCTCCGCGCTGCTCGCATTGCCAAACACCCTCAGACCAGACACGGCAAGCTGGTATGCCCCCTCAGGAAGCACCTTCCCGTCTGCCGTCCGACCTTTGAAAAACGCCGCGCGGTTCTCGTTCGGTGCGTATGAGACGGGGTAGCCTGGCAGGGTTCCCACGCTTTCGAACCGGTCAAAGAAGGGGGTAGTCGGGAGGCCGGTGCTGTTGCCCGCCGAAGAAAGAGCCAGAATGTCAATCCGCAGCTGTGCTGTGCCCACGGTCGGCTGGATAGCGACATTGGGCACTGTGGCCTGGTCGCCGCGGTCAGTGTTGATGAAGCCCTCGGGGTCGGGCTTCGCAATCGTGTAAGTCCTGTTGGCCTCGGCGGGGGTGTTGTAATTCGCAAGGTACACGTTCCTGGAGTCAAGGACCGGTGTTGACATCAGGCTGCCCACGACTCCAAGGTAAGGCAGGACGAGTGACTGCTCGTCCGACTTGAGGGTCACGTAGCCGCTGTAGACGGGCAGGAGCGTGCCGTTCAGGCCCTCGGGCGGAGTGACCGTCACCGTGACGTTTTCCGAGCCCCCGGCCGGGACAACGACCTTGTCGGTGCTGAAGGACAACTTGGCCCATGCTTCAGCTGCTGTATTTGAGGCCAGTAACGCGCCGTTGGAACCCTCCCGGAAGGTGTTCATGGTCACTGCCTTGGCGTGTCCCAAAGTGAAAGTGACGTCGCTGGAGCCCGTGTTCTGAATGCTGAACGATTGAGTGCCCACAAAGTTGTCCGTGTCGTTGAGAGCGATACCGTCTGAGCCCAGGATTATAGTCGAGTGTGCCGCATCATAGGCCTGTACCAGACCCGCGCCCTGCTGTGCCACAGATGCAAGGAGTCCGGTGGTGCTGTTGCCACTCCCAATCGGAGCTTGTGGCTTGGCTGTGGACGAGAGAAGGCTACGAATAGTCTTCGGGTCGCCGGATCCCCTTGCCTCCTTGATCAGAGCATAGATAGAAGCCACGTGTGGGGCGGCCATGGAAGTCCCGGACATGATCTTGTATGCGCCCATCACCACAGGATACAGACCTGGGATCTGCCCGCCTGGTGCGAGATACTGAGGCGACAGGTTGAGCTCCCAAGATGGGCCCCAAGTTGTGAACTCGCTGATTCTACCGCCTTGGACGTTGCTCTCCACCTCTTCGTAGTAAAAGGTCGGTGAAGTGGTCTGGTTAACTTCGCTGGTGTTGTTGAGATTTGGCAGCGAGACTGTGATCTTTGTTCCTTGAGCCAGCAGATCATTCCAAGCTGCGCCCCTGTAGGGAGGGACAGTGCCAACACCTCGTATTCCATCGACGTAGAGGAACTGTTCATCAACAGTGCTGCAAAGCGATGTCAATTTCAGTGTCCGACGTTCCGGCCCAGGGCTGCGATTGGTGCATGAAGGAGACTCACGTATTGTCTCTTGCATAGTACAAGACATAGCGGCCACCTTTGGCTTGAATGTTAGTAGCCTGGTCGATCGGATAGCATCTAGTCGCCCTAGAGTCAGGAACCTCAAGCAGGATTAATTTCGCAGCCAGGTCCGGCGTGTCGTCGGGCAGAGGGCTGCAGGCGTCGGAACCGAGGTTGTGAAGATCGAGGCTCAGGTTGTCTTCGGTAAAAACTGGTTCGCCGGCCACGAAGCCGAATTCCTCAGACTCGGTCGCATTCGTAGAAGGGTCGCCGACAGTGAAGGATGCGGCCGTCTCGAAGATGGGCTGCACCTGATTCTGAACGGCACCGGTTCCGCCGACGCCGGCACCAACGGCTGGGGTAAGAGCATTAAAGAGACCTGAATTGCCATCATTTCCCTCAGAAATGAGGACGGGTACGCCCGCCTCGACGATGCGGGCGACAGCAACGGAGATCGCCTCTTGTGCCCAGCCCGACTGACTGCATCACGTGTAAAAAGTCAGTAACATTCTTCCGGGAATGGGAATGCTTGCAAGGATGGCTCAAAGACGTACTAGCCGTTGGAGCAACTGATGATATCAGCGCCATCCTCATAAGCCCTGTTGAATCCCGCAATCATCAACTCGTTGGTACTGCCGCCGCCACAACCCCAGACTCGGTATGCGAGGAGCTTGACGCCAGGGGCACCGCCAGAGAAACCGAGCGCGTTGTCTTTGGCCTGCGCAGCAACAATTCCAGCGACGTGAGTGCCATGGCCCATACAGTGATCATACGGGTCGTCGTCAGGCGTCGCGGGAATGCCAGTCTCTGGGTTCAGGTCATCTCCTGAGAAATCGTATCCACCCTCGACTAGACAACCGGGGCCGAAACACCCGCCCAGAGCTGGGTGCGTATAGTCAATACCGCTGTCGACGATGGCAACGCGCACGCCATTGCCTGTGTACCCTTCTGCGCGTAGCTTGTCGATCTGTGTCTGAATGTGAGGAGCGAACGTGGTCGTGTTGCTGCTCTCATCTACATCTCGCGACTCGTGCCGGCGACCGATAGGGCTGTGCATCCGGGAGGGCTTGGAAACCTCGTGATTGATGTAGACGGTCCGCACTGGCCAGACATTTTTCACGTTGCGCTTAGCCCTGACCTTCTCCATGAAACCCTCTGCATCGTGGCTGCCATCTGTCGCAACGTCCCGAACCTGGAACGACGCGGCGTTGAAGATGCTGGACCGAAGGTCGCGGCGGTGGTCCACAGCAATTCTGTCGTCGCTGGCCAGGGTCTGGTACAGAGACTCGGGTCCATCGGCATCATTGTCGAGTTCCACAATATAGGCTCCGCGGACGATGTCTTTCGGAGATTGATCAGCCGAGGTGGACGACACGACGGTCCGGCTTCCGAGAAGCACTGCCCAAATAGCGCGCGACACCCTCATCTTGCAAAACGAACAAGCGGCTCAATGGGGATGAGAAGGAAAGCAAGCGAGCGTGTAATTACATTTCGTTCGGCCTGCCTGAGCGCCTTTATAAAGGAAGATTACTTCCGAGGTCTATTTATGATCTCCTGAACTGACGACCCATTTTCTTGCCGATCTCCGTGACCCACAATTCGCATTATTAGGGAAAACATGCGGTTTTGCCGATCGAGGACCAGCCTATGTGGGCAAAGTGGAGGTGACATCTCGTATTGAGGGGCTTGGCAAACTGTAGGGTAGGCAACACGAGGAAACGCAATGTGCAGTAGCATCTCAGGACAAGAAAGAGCATAGGTCTGGGTTGTATTCTCTGTGCTATATATACTAGAAGTTATATACAATTCATGCGGCTCGCCAATTTTCGGAAATGGCATCTGCTGATAGAAGTGTTCTCAGAAGTATTTCTTATCCTTGCAGGTTGTTGGGCCGAGCGGGTTGGAAGCCAAAAGTTGGAGCCGGTCCCTTTTTCTGCCCTACTTAGAACCTTAGATTTAAGCTTAATCCGAGTTCTGAGGTCAGAGCTGCAACGACAGTGGACAAGCATATGAGTTTCAATTATACGGATCTCTTCAACTTCTAAGATGACTCAAACAGTCATCCGATTCTGACGGATTCTCGGAAAATTATCCTGCCTCGACAGTGAGTCGTGAGGTACGACGTCGTCTCTGCAGACACATTAAAATCCTTGGCTTTGGACGGGAAATCCTCTCTGAATCTCTAGAGTCTCTGGTCGCTGTTCAGATGTATGAATACCTTCAAATAGATCTGATTCGAGTATTTGCACTTGAGAAACTCGAAGATAAATTAAGACTGTCGCGTCTCGCAAGTCGGCAGACCAATGAAGAGGACAGAGCTCGTGGTTTCCGGGTTACGTGAGAGGCATGATCTTCGACAACGGTCATTCCTGCACAGATTTATCCAAGTGGGGGGCATCTCTCTTGTGCTTGTACCTCCTGAAGTTATGAGCATGCACCTCCCGGGAATGCCCCTTTCGCGTACTGCTCTCTGAAGCTGAAGCTGCCACGACCATGCCTGGCCATCAGTTCTCGGTACTGAACTTGAAGTATCAGCCCCGCAAGCTCCTATACCTATCCTCCCTCTATTCAGTTGCATGTCTCGGAATCTGGTGCAAAAGGGCCTCGTGTCTCAGGGATCAAGAAGAGTAAGCGAATGAAAATGACTTCACCAGACGGAAGTTAGTACGATTGGGTGGTTGTTTTGAATGTCGCTCGCGGCCCGGGGTATGGCTATACCTCACCGAGATGAGAAGCAAATTCAAGTTGTGGACTTCTAAATGATCATTCGGCGGCTCGTAACGGTGTGATGTCTCAAACCCACATTCTTTGTTGTCCCGAGACGTTACTAACATATGCTGCTACCAAAATAAGGAAGTTCAACATGAGCACACGTCGCAAAGATCAGGCATATAGTAAACCAAGCCTTGCTGATGGTTTGGAGAAGATAAAAGCCAACACGCTCACGCTTCCTCTACCGGCCCTTAATTAGCTTGCCCTTCTTGATGAGGGCGTTAAGGAGGGTGTTGATGCGCATGGCATTCCGACGGCTGAGTTGGAAGTTGAGCTTTAAGACAAGCCCGGAAAGGAGGCCCCTGATACCGCTTTGGATGTTGCTCAGGCTCGGGATAGGCTTCTTGCCTCCTAGGTAAAGAGGGACAATCTTCCTGCAGATGCACTTGACGAAGCGGGCAATGTCGTCGCCGGTGACCTGTTGACGGTTGGTGATGAAAAGGGAAGAGAGGGAGGGAGAGTTTGGGCGGTCGCAAGAGGAGGAGGAGGAGGAGGAGGAGGAGCGGTTGCGGGGGGTGTAATTGCACGATGCGTGGGAGGCAGGAAAGACGTGGCGGGTCTGAGGGTAAACTGTTTGGAGAGGTCTTTGAAGGAGGAGCTGAAGGAGGGGTTAGGCTGAACGGGGGTGGCTACTTGGTGATATCTCTGAGACTGCGATCTGGCAACAGCATCTGCAGATTCATGCGCAGCCTTGCGGACCCGGGCGTCAGGCACGGGGTTGGCGGTGTTAAGGGGTTGCAGCCGGTGCAGCTGGGTCTGGTGGTGGTGGTGAAAAGCAAAGCCTGGGCTTACATTGTGCCTTCCTTCTTTCCCTCCTTCCACACAGATGCCCGGCCAATGATGAGGGTACCTGGGGGTATACTTACCTATGACTGGCCACACTCTTGATCACCCAAGGAAGGCATGAGCAAGCTTCATCCTATGACTTACAAGCATGGCATGTTGTGTGCGCCACGATGGCCTCGTCCCGCCGTAGTTGGTCTGTTGTGAATATCATCCATTCATTGCTACAAGTACGTGAGAGTCAAGCAAGGTCCAAAAGAGTGAAGAAAGACTGTTTGCAATTGTTAGCCCATTGCACTTCTGGGCAAATTTGCTCTCATCCCCCTCTTCAACACATACAACTCAAGTCTTTTCCATCGTTCTGATCAGGTTTTTACCTCATTTTACATGGAACTCAGTTGAAGCTTACGTGCCAGAGCTCCTGTCCCTGGTAATCGTGATGTTATTGTCAGCTATAAGAGATCTCGGAGGGTGGGGGGGGCTTGGTTAAACAGATGCGTTTGCACGTGTGGTAACCCAGTAAAGTCTTTCCTGGATAAGAAGCCATATTTCTGCTTTGGTGCACAATCTCCACAAAGCAGTATTTCGAAGTCAATGGCACCGTTTGATTGGATTTGGAGGAAATGCCATCGGCCAACCCTGCCTCAAATTTAGTGTCGAGCCTCAAACCCAAGATGGTGCTTGCCGAGGATCCACCACTCATCATGAAAAGGAATAGTCAAGATCGATCAAACCAAGGATATTGTGTAGAGGAAATTTGATCTTGAAGATATCAAGATGCTAAAAGCTATTACTAGGATTATACCTATATCTTAAGATAAAAATGATCACTCCCGAGTTCCCAAAATTCTAGCAGGGGAGTAAGAGGAGCTCGCAGGTCAGATCTAGCATTAGAGATTACGCTATCTTTAAGGAGGTTAAATTTCGTTCCATAATAACCCGGCTCCGTAGGGCTCCAGCTATAATCTTCGGTACAACATCTTTTTCAACTCAGCACAGCTAGTTGGTCAGGACATACATAAAGAGCAGGAGCAATACTACGCTCATTATCTTTTGCTAACTAAACTGTTCCTAAAATATGTATCATGTGAGCTATCTTTTGCTGCCCAGTTAATCGTATCCAGACAATCACTTCCAAAATAGTCACGCAATAACGGCGCTTTATACTGGATGAGAAACCATCAGTTTCGTCTCCGGCCGTTCGAATAGCTTTTAATTCACAGGATATTGAATGGTATGATCGTATGCTGGTATATATCTTAGACTGGACTTTCTGCTACAGCCCGGGAGAAAGTGAGCATGTCCAAGGCCAGATCTGAGATGTCCACTCATACACTGCCCGTTGGCATCCACCTTGTGGGGGCGCTAAAATTTGAGATTACTGAGGATTGTAGATTGACCTGGTTATTTCTACCCGCCCCGTCCGGAATACCACCGCACGAACGGGCGGTGTGAAGGTCAGTCGCCTGTTCTGGGCCATACCAGCTGGGGTTAAGGTGGAGGATATCCGCATGGTATGGCCGTAGCGCATACTGACCCACTGATATGTGATGCGATTTTATCAGATACCTGGATCCAAGGAATTTTAGAATCACCCTATTTCTGACGAAGGACCTTTGCCAATCCTGCCGGGAAACTTCAAACCACTGTCTTCAGCCTTCAGAATATCCCTCCAACTTGAGCACATCGAGCCTGAAGCCTCTCAACGCCTGCTGGCAAACATGCTTTGGGACTTCATACTCGTTGGGGGCGGACTGTCAGGGTCCGTCTTGTCCAACCAGCTGCTTCAGCAGGATCCAACCCGCAGGATCTTGCTTGTTGAAGCGGGCTTAAGTGCGCTCAGTGACCCCAGCGTTCTTTATGCCAACTCAACAAACTCGACAAGTGGCATCGGAGGAATATACGATTGGAATATTACATCTGTTCCTCAGGTCCACGCTGATAACCGCAGCATTAGCCTGCCGCAGGGTAAAGCCCTTGGCGGAGGTACCGTTATAAACGCCGGTGAGTATCTTGTTTGGGTATGCATTTCTCAGTGTAGGAAAGAATCTTGAGCTAACGATGAATTTAGCCATATGGATCAGAGGTAGCAAGTTGGACTACGATCTCTGGGGAGATGCAGTCAATGATAGTCGCTGGAGTTACGATGGCCTGCTGCCTTACCTTCAAGCTACGGAGCACATGTGGAATAGCACCCTTAACCCTGACCAACACGGCCAAGATGGCCCTCTGTATATCCAGTCCATTAAATCGACGAACCGAACGTACCCCTCGTGGCCCTACGAGTTGGCCTCATGGAGAGAGCTAGGCTATACCGACCGGCCCGGGCTCGACGGCAACGCGGGCGACCCCAATGGTATCTCCATGCAGCAGGAAAATCGCAACGATGGTAAAAGACAGATTGCGGCAGCCGTTTACCCTCTGGATGGGATTACGGTGCTGCTAGAGACAATGGTAGCCAGGCTGGTGATCGAACGACACGGCGACGGGACAGACGATCTCGTCGCCACCGGAATCGAGCTCACCAACGGCACTGTCATCTCCGCCCGCGAGGTCATCTTGTCAGCCGGCGGTATCCACTCACCGCAGCTGTTGAAGCTGTCCGGGATCGGTCCGGCAGAGGAGCTTCGTACTCATGGAATCGATGTCCTGCTTGATGCACCCGACGTCGGCGAGAACTACATCGACCACCCTTCGACCTACTTTTACTACAACGTCCGGAACCCTAGCGCAGGCTGGGCCATTGGCTCGGACAACCCCGTACTCGACGAGCCGCAGTTCGAGCTGGGTATGGATATCCAGCTGCTCGTCTCGGGTGGTGTGCCCCGAGCCGGGCTCATCGAGGCCATCACGGCCGACGCCGGCGGCGTGGTCCCAGACCCGGCGACGCATCCGCTCTTGAGAGTCAACCGTACCTTCACAGAGTTTGCGCTCCAGCAAGGCGGGGCTGACGACGGCTCGAAGATGATTTTGGGTTCCTTTGCCATGATGCCCACCTCACGTGGTACGGTCAGGCTGGCTTCGGCAAATATCAGCGACCACCCGCTGGCGGACCCCAACTATCTCGCTACTGAGGTGGATCGATATGTCTTCCGCTCCATGGTGCGAACGCAACTTGAATTTGCCGGCGGAAATGCGACTGTCTTTGGGAGGAACATCCTCAGCGGCGAGGATCCCACCGCGTATGGATTCACCGAGCCGATGGAAGTTGGATCCAGCGATGAATACTTAGATGAGCGCATTCGTGCTACGATTGGGTGGGTCTCTCACTGGGAAAGCCGGCTCCGCATTCGGTTCCAGTCTCGTCCCTCCTATGTTGCAATTTGTTATACAGGACAGCTAACTGATCCACTCAATATAAATAGGACTACATATCATCCGCATGGAACATGTGCCATGGGTAAGGTAGTTGACACAGATTTCAGGGTCAAAGGTGTGAAGGGGCTCCGCGTTGTGGACGCTTCTGTTTACCCTGTGCCTATTACTGGTCATCTACAGGCTGTAACCTATGCCATGGCCCAGCAGGCCGCAGAAATCATCGGAGGAGAACACACTAATGGAAGTTCCACTAGGAATGTCAAGAGGGGATGAGATGTGACTTAGGCATTGAGATGAACCATACGGAAATTTACGATCTGCAGGGCGAGTATTCGGTGTTCCAAGAACAGTATACCCTTGAATTACGAATCCAAATAATTCTTAATCAATATTACATCTTATGTTCTAACATTTTGGAAACTCGTCCCAGCGACGCTTTGTATGACATGTGGTGTTTGTGTGTAAGCGGGCATGCAATATTTGCATCTAGTACAGAGCATAAAGAAACGCTGCACGTGGAAAATCTGTATTGCACTGCAGTCTTAATAATGATTCCAGACCATGGAACATTCCATAGGGTGGCAAAGGTACACAAACAAAACTCTCCTCAAAGTTTCGAGGTGTGTGTAAGTAGGCAAAATACCAAAATTTTCAGATGAAACTAACGACACTGAAACCCTGAAACTAATTCTGTAACGCCAATTCATGCATGAGGCCTGTGTGGCTGAAAGTGTTCTTGCCGAGCGTGAATAAATACTCAGAGGACAGGATGCAAGAAAAGTCCGCGTAACTCTGGGCGAAGACGGCAAGGGTTAAGAGACTTGGCAGAGGCAAACCTTGTACCTCGAGTGATGTTTAATACAACAAAGTACTTGTGTTCAACTCAACTTTAGCTGGCAACAAGATATAACGTCATTCGCGGAATGAGCTGCCACGGAAGTATGCAGTAACGTCGTCGCCTTTGTGCCGTGCCTCTCCCATCCTTTCTTGGCTGACAACATTGTATAGACGCGCACACGGGAACGGGATTGTCGAGAATCAGGTTCTGGACGGTGGGATGGTCTAAGCCGAGCGCCCTTCTGCTATAACTTTTCTCAGTCCTTTTCCAAGTTTTCCCGGACTCCATTAAAACAACACGCTCTTCCACTTTCCCCCTTTTCCTTCAGGTTGTGATGCTAACCTGAGACATTGACCGAAGGAAGTTGGCCTTAGGTTTAGCACGTCAAGCGATGAGCCCACCCTGTTTCTTGTTATTCTGCCATGCATGTACGAAGCTGATATTCGGCGTGGATATGGTGATAGCACTAGCTTAGTGCGTCCTCGATGATCACCGTTGGATAAGGGATGGACAGTGCCAGTTCGCTTGGATTCGAGAAGTGGAAGAACTCGGGAGTGATTTCGAAAGGACCAACAGCAACAAGTGTTGGCGAACTCAGGGTTTCGTCGATGTCGAGCGTCACGTCAACGTCGAGAGTCACATCAACGATCTGGTGGCAATCTCTCGGGCTGTCTTCGATGGGCAGAATATCGCCTAGAGTGGATGAGATCTGCTGGGATTGGACCGAGACCGTATTGACATCCCTTCACTTTGTCAGTCAGCGGTTCTCAGCCTGGGAAGTAGGCTTGTACCTAGACGTCCCAACATCAGCTGTGGCTGACGATCTGCTAGTGCTGGAACAGCTGAACACAGCGGGATTGTCGGCTTCTTCCGCTACCATCCATGGAACAACATAAACAAGTTCGACGTTATGTTCTGGGTGGAGCGCTTGTTCGGTCACGTCCGTACGAGTGGAATGGCATTCTTGCTTGAGTTGATCCACTTCAAGCAAAGATGGCAGTTGTTGCGATGGAGAAGTTGGAGAAGATGGGGGTCTATGGAGAGTCAGAGATTGCTGTCTTATTTGAAGGAGCGCACCTGGTCTCTAGAGGCGGGAATGAGCTGCAGGTCTGACCTACCCCCTCCTGTCAGGTGCGTCTGTGGCGTGCTCGTGGCTACCGTTCGGCAGTCTAGGTGCCGTTTTCACGTCGTTCGGCATCTTGAATCTTTCTATGGTCGGACAAAAGGCCTCAAAGTCTTCAGAAGCAACCCAGCGGATCGTGTTACCTCTTGACCTTGTCAAAACCCGGCGAAGACTAGAGGTTTATCGAGGTCGGATGGGAATTGCTAGGAGGAGGCATCTGCGCCTTTAACAATAGACGAGAACGTCCGAGCTCTCAGTCAAACGTCAAGCTCAGGGGTTGTTGGGCCTGGGCTGTGGACTGTGGGGAGGGCGCTGTGCAGGCGAATTCGCCCTCCTGAGCCAGTCACAACGGCATTTCGGCTTAGTGCCATAGTGCGCCTTGTTCCTTCACGAGGCAACTGGGGCTAAGTATCCGAGTTTCTTTCTGGAAATGTTCTTTGTGGGGATGTGGCCACTAAAACAAACATACCGACCGCTTTCCCATGTCCCAACCTGGCCACGCACGTGGCAGGATTAAGAAGCTCTGTCACATTTTCTTGGTGCGAGAGATTGTTCTTTACAGGGGGATTAGCACACTCCGGCTCCTGCCATAATTTCCAAGGGAGACTGTCGAGAATCTTGACCGACACCGTTAGCGCGGCTCACCGCCGTCACCCAGGTGGTCAAGTTCCATAACACGCAGGTTCCGCGCCAGCCGCCTTTATCATCTCAAGAGCACCAGTGGAGGCAAATCACTCGGTCCAGTTGGTCCAGTCAGTGTATACACATGGCAGGCAAATTTGAGGCAGACGTGGTGCTTGAAATGGCCTGCCTCCTTTCATCGACGCTGGGAGTGTCATTGCGGGCTGACTTCGCCACACAGTCAAACTACTTCCAGAGTCTGCGGATCGTTTCCAGTCAGGCTGTGCAGAAAAACAAGCTTTTTGGAGGAAACGATCGGGCGAAGGTCCGAGAAACGCCCGTCATGGAAACCTGGTTCTTGAGTGGAACATCAGCGAGACTCGAATCTTTGACACAGAGCAGTACACCGAAGCTGTCCACTACCAGTGATAACGCATCTGCAGTTGGCCTTGGTGGTTATTTTGGATGCGAGGCGCAAGAGGAGGAGCAGCAACAAGGCCGAGATGCCGAGCGGCTCGGAGGTATCGAAACATGCTTGCTTTTCTTTTGACCAGGCCATGGGCCTTGGTGACGAGGCTCAAATGGCCACATTTTGAAGCTGATATTGACGCCCGAGACTCTGAGTCCTCTGTCCGCCCAGATTCCAGAGAACAGATTCGTGGCCGTGTACAGGAGACTTAATCTAGGTACGTATTCCGCGCCTGAGGCGGCACAAGAACACTAAAAGTCAAGTATGTCAGCTGTCACAGATGAGCGTCGAAGATCATTCGTATAATTACCAACCGCTGGAAGCGAAAACGAGTAAGAGGTGGATTCTCGAGCAGGATACCAACTTCCTTGCCCTTTCTGGCTGGCCACTGCCCACGGAGGGAGGTCGACTAGCAGAATCATAAGTCCACCACCCGGACATCGTTATGTCGAAGGCAAGGCAGACAGACCAAAGGATTAGTCACCAAAATTGCTGCCTGAGCACCTTTTCCCGCTCACATCCATCCGGCTAGAAGGGAGCTGGCATCGGGCATCAGCAGCCTGCTTATCAGCCACGGGCCATCCGTCTCTTCTCCTTTGCCACCGGAGCCTCATTAGTGCAAGGGGGAACTGGCCCGCTCACCGCTTTATGAGCCGCAATTTGCTCAAGCACCGTCAGCTTTCCCTGATTTCTACTCTCGTCGCTTGTCCTGTCTACTCCGTCCGACCGTTCTGTTGCTCTCGGCCACCTCCATGAGCACGCCCTAAGCTCCCTGGCAACCGCCCTACCGGGACTTCAGCAAACTCCCTGAGTGTCCTTTTATCACCGCCAGCCTGATGGTACGAGCGAAGTTGTTCTGGACCAAGAAAACGCTACCACAGTCAGAAGGGGCTTTACATGCCTAAATTGAACACGGGCGTGCGCCAACCGATGGTCTACGACAGAAGACACCGGTGATCGTCAGACTGCGGGCCTAAGCCAGCTGTTAGGGGTGGAGCGCGAGGACAATGTTTGTGTTGACGGTTCCTCACTCCGCGCTACAATCTAGTATTGTCTTTCAAGAGAAGAGATGATGACAGTGATCAGACACCAAGACCTACCCGCCCGCAGACCTCGGAAGCCAACCGACGTGTCTTTCACAGTCCGAAATTCGCAACCAAACAGGCACCCTCGACCACGGTGTCTACCCTAGGGCAGGGCCGTTGGGGGTGCTTTCGAATCGAGATGCTGAGATCAGGCCGTATTGTACCAGGGAACGAGAGACATTGCTTTGCTGACGCAATTCTGATTGTCCTCATCTGCGGCCCAAGAAATGATCATGGAGCGGGGACCCAAATCAAGAGGAAAGACGGACGAAATGGGAGAAGACAAATCCGAGAAACCGAGACAGTCTCTCCCTTATAAAAGAAAAGACGGCACAAGCACGGGGATCAGATCAGAAGTCTCGGCTGAAGGGGTCCATCACTCACGCGCCTGCCGTACCTAAAACTCCGGAGCCTCAGCTTGCTCGAACAGCTGAACACCACCAACATCGAGCGATCCGCATCCACCGAGAGTCTAGTGCCAGCTGCGATATGACGCCACCCAGGATCTTCGCGCTGACATCACCTCCACACTCCCATCCCATCGTTGAAAGCTTTGATCTCTGACCTATAAGCCCCTCGACTCGTTTGGAGCCAGCATCGGCTGTCTTACCCACTTGAGACAATCGGGCATTGTCATGGACAGTGAGGAGCAGGATAATTTATTGGGATCTACTGGTCGAGGGTTCGCTAATCTCACAGCACGAATCGCCAAATCGGACCCCGTGGCGCCAGCAGAGATGTGGACTCTGGCCGCCGAACGCCCAGCTTCGAAGCCAAAACTGTGCTCCCGACTCGGTAATGTGAGCGACACTGAAATGGCCCTGCCGAAGACCAGCCTATCGATAGCACAACAACATCCTGTCAGATAGCTCCGAACTCGACAGCTCGGAAATCAAGACATGGGAATTACGCGTCATCACCATGTTGATACATGTCATCCGACCTACGCGCCATCAACAACGGTCTCGCACACTGCATCCTGCAACCCCCGTTCCGAGACAAAAGTGGCTCGATGCTGGCATATATAGGACGTCGAGATTGGGGGAGCAACGCCAAAGATGTGAGTGCCGTGAACGTGATCGGCCCAATAGCTCAAGATGGCGTCAATAGCGCTGCAACTTCGGCTGTTGGCCTACACCTTTCCGCTTTTTTCCAACCCGAGATAGGAAAACGCCTTCCAAAAACAGTTCGGCTTGCATATAACAGGCGCCATCGCTGAGATTTCAAGAACCACACCCGGGATGCACCCCCGCGCTGATTCATGGCCAGACGGGCCACGCGTGATCGATCTACACTCGATATTCCGGCCCAGGCGTGGCCTAGACTTCCCGCCACGCTGTCCAAAGCTCCGGCATCGAACGGCCCAGATGAGGGGTTCATGCACAGGAGATGCAAGATGCATGCAAGGAAAACAGATAACCGAGTAGAGCCAGGTGAGGTTATCAACGGCAGCACTCTATGCGGCCTCTACGCAGCGGGGCGGGGTTTGCCGTCGATGAGGCTCAACAGCCCCGCACGAGCGTCACTCAGCGCACGTCCTCCCGCGTCTAGCGCCCGAGAATTCTATTCAGTGGGCCTGGGCAGCCCTGCAGCCCGCTGCAACGCAACAGCAACCCTGCATCGAATCGACAACACAGCACACGAGCTCTGGTCGACTTCACGCTCAACTATCCCATCAAAAGACGCTACGAGTGAAGCCAGCCAAGTGGTGTAATAATTACGGCAACCAATGGCATACCACGAGTACCCTGGGACGAAGACTGGGACTCAGCTCTCCGCGAACTCTGGGAAAATGACCAACCTTTCCCAGAAAAGTAAATTATTATCAAATACTCGCAACCTTCTCCGGCCACCCGAAGGTCGAAGAATTTAGAAGTCCAGCCCTTACATGGTTCTACTGGGACGATTCAACGAACTATCTACTCAGCAATTAAAAGGCCAAATATATAACGGGAGCATGAAGAATTAAGCATGCTTAGGAAATAAGATACATCAAATAGTATGGTGAGTCGCAGCATTAAAGCGTAGCTGGACTTGAGCTTGGACATCTGGACACACGGGTATTCAAAGAGTTAAGTATTATGCATTTACATGCTCAAAGATATAAACCATAATATATCCAGATGGTGGGATGGTAGGGTATTTAGATAACTGGATGTGTGGCTATTCATTAAAGCAGTGCTTGGATATGAGGTTTCAAGGGCAGGAATAAATCTCGTTCTATCAGATACCATGAGTTGAGACTTCGCTTTCCATATTAATTGCCTAATTAGTCACCACGTATCTATAGCATGTCTCCATGGTTACAGAAGAGCCTATCAGTATCAGCAACGCATGCCATCAACATATATTTTGCAAGCTATCGAGAAAATTCTGCACTGGGCTACATATACTGACCTTCGGGTGTGCACAATTAGGAAGGATTGAGTCTCCATTTTCTTCATCGAGTGGCTGGTGTACTAGCAATGAAGCGCAGGTTTCCCTCTCGATGGCGGTACCATCTCTCGTGACTGAAATTTAGAACGGCCCTGGCCAGTCTTGAAAGACGGTTTGCAGGTAGATCAGAGTATTGAATGAATACTCAACGGTGGTAATTCCTCTGGCTGAGTAACGACAGTTTTCTGATCGACAGAGCTGGTCCGGCTGAGGTTGGATGCTGAGGAGTCACGTTCATAGATCAGTATACTCAGACTTGAATGTAAGACATTATTTGAGAGCTGAAGGAGAGAGTTACTAGCTAGACCTTTAGGCACTTGATAAAGAAGTTTCTAATAATTATTAAGTTGGTATCAATGTACAATGAGCATCTGCTGTCTGCAAATATTCCCGGTTCTTTACAGTCTAAAGAGAACTCACACGCTTGCTTTAAACCCAGAGAATATACATATAATTTTATTCATACTCCAGCAGCTCTTTCCTCGACATGAACATTACGAGGCCTCTGCGTCCACTGAACCGCAGTATAACCCCACCTCCTCGACGCCATTTCAGATTCCTTCGCCCCAAGGACCCCCCCCCCCCCAAGAGTTCGCCCTCACGGTGGATCAAGTGATTTGGGGCGTCATCTTAATACGCCCTGGGAATCTATGAAGCTGCTGCGTCTCTTCGCAGTGAATCCCGAGCTGCACGTTTGAATGGGGTCCGTCTGCGCAATGAATACATACTCTGCCTTGGCGCTCAGATGCAGAAGTTGTCGGGTGCTTCCATCAACACGGTTGCCGCCCGGCTTCAGAAGAAATCATAAAACATGGGGGCCGGACCATGGTGTTCCCCCAGCCACGCCATGTTGCGAAGAGCTGTCAGAGTGTCCGCCTTGTCATTCTTCCCAGCCCCTTAGACGGGCATCGCATGGTCGCCTTGCCGATTATCCTGGTCCAGGCAATAAGCAGCACCAAATTCTGGTCACGATGCTTGTATTTTGTCTGTTTGGCTACCTTGAGTTCTATTCGTGACCTGCCTGGTCATCCTGTACAATGAGTCAATTTGATAACTCGTCATCATCCGAGATGAATTTCGGTTGGATGAGGTGCTAGACTACATTGTGCTTAGGCAGGCTCACGATCTTGGAGATACTCCTATCCCTAATAATAGACTTGGCAGCTCGAAGAGGATCTCGTTACCGACCGAAAATAATCAATGGCCGTGACTTAAAACGTAAAGTGCGTGCCCCTGCAGGACCTCCGTCGGCGATCGAATCCCCCAAGCTTGTCATTTACCGTGCCCCCTTAGCCATGGCCGGCGTTCTCTTCGCCTCAGCATCGCATTGGGGTCTGTTTGCCTTACACCCTGACCTGCATTGACCTAACACGAAACAGACATCGATTCGGATCCTATCTCAGGTATAATGCATGAATGCTATTTTGCCCAAAAATCGAAATTGTGCTTAGCCACTCCTGCCTAGATTCCTCTCAGCCGCACCATATGGCCGCCACTAAGGTATAGCTTCAGCTAGACGTCAAAAGGTCTATCAAGAAACGAATAGGCAATTGAGTTGACATTTTAGACCAGCAAATGAGCAGATGCTGTGCAAAGGGGCCGCATGGTTGCCTTCCAAAGGATCTATCTCCCTGTTCCTTTCCCACAGAATGGAAGATGTCTCCCTTGTAAAAAAATCGGAGTCCGAACCGCAAATGGCTGAGACACAAAGTGAAGCCCTGCACAGCCATATTTCAAAAGACTTCTGTTCATTTTCCACACCGCTACTGTGTCCTAATGCTCGGTGAGCTTCCACCGGTCAGCATGACTAGAGGCCTTCATTGAAAAACCCGACAAGAATACGACGTTGCCGATTTTCAACCGACAGACCCAATGGGAATCACCTAGAAGGATTCTCAAGGTGAGTGTGTACTGCAGTAGGTGAATGACAGAATTCAAAGGTCGGAGTGCGAACGTCGGAGTGAACCGTCAGGAGTCCACTTTCCGTCCAGGACCTGCAGCGGTCGCGGAAGGGCCTGAGTCTGCCCCAGGTGTCTCACCTCACCCCGCATGCCGCCCTACAGCTTGGTCATCCCCATGCAACCCCGCTCAGTCAGTCCCTCACCGAAAACCGTTCATGAACATGCAACCCCATCGTCACACTCTTCCAAGACATCTTCCAAGACCGTTGGAATCCTGATTGGTTGACCGAGCACTCGGTCAGAACCGTCATGATAATCAAGATTGTGGTTGTGCATTGCCCGAATGATCAACACCTTTCCAGCACCTTGACGTCTAAGGCGTTGCCATGCCAGTGTGGGAAGCAGGCCCTGTCGCCAATGGCGCCATGCATTTCAAATAATGAACCGCGGGCGGTACAAATGCTGCTTTGATATCAGAGTTGATGCGTCACTGACTTGACCGGTCTACAGGATCACGATGGTTTTGGCAAGGGTATTGGCCAGCAAGGCATCGGCCGCGTTCCTTCACTTGTGCATGCAAGGCCTGTTGGTACTAATTGCATAATCTTTTCCCCTTCGTCTCCAGAGGTTTATCCACACCATTCTCAAAGCTGATTCTGCGCCGCAAGTCTAGGGCAAATAGGCAGTTCTCTTCGGCGGGAGGAATACGCAACGCAGGCAGCATTTCCAGGCTGCGATCTGCCTTACTCGGCGTTCAGTCCCGCTGTTATCTCATCACTTCTCATTCTTTTTCCAGCATTTTGCTTTTATCAGTTTTGCCATTTTTCCATCCTGCCTTTCCTTCCGGCCTTGTCACAAGGGTATCATAGTGCGCAACCACCAGACCAGCCGAGGCAGGCGAAATATGCCTCACCTGCACCCCTCACGATGGTGGAGAGAGTTTGTTGAATGTGCAATTCCGAAATTGCTAAGCACAATAGTGAAGAAAAAAGTGGGTGTGTTTTACTATTTACGTCCTCAAAGGGAAGCTCCATCGGAGCTCTCATCATAATCATTATGTGGTCACGATGGTCTGCCGTCCAATTTGCTCCCCCACCATTTTGATGATCACCCACCATCGACAGCCCCGTTTTCAGATGATTGGGCACTGTGCCGCAGAGATGCAGGATGCGGTGCCACACACACCGAAGCCTGCAGCTTACACCCTGCATCTTACAGCCTGCATATTGATTCCATGCATGCAGAACCGGTAAGAGTCTCCCGTGATGCAGGGATAGCTTCAGGTTAGATCGACTCCCGGCCCGTGCAGCCACGAGGCTGAACACAAGCTGTGCAGAGCTTCGACACTTTGCGGCAATAGATTCGGTTCCCGTGCGAAACCTGTAAGCCACCCGTCATGGTTGTTTCGGACCACGATCTCTACTCTCTGTTGATCTCATCAAAAGGTGGGGAGATGACCGTGTGACCAGGCTTCGGCGTGGTGCTTGTCTCACCTGAGGATAACATGTTCCAAGCCAAGGCATCGTGCAAGCAGTAAGCCACTTTTTGTAAGTTGAATCAGCTGACTGCCGTGTGCATCAAAGATGCAAGAAGGGCTGGGAATATGTTACCGAACCATCTCCGTCGTCGAGTCTGCTGCTTCCAACGTTTTGAGACCGGTCCCAGGGGTGCGAGAACTGTTGGTTGGTGGGGATTTTGATGCAGCGATGGTAGTCGACCGCGTATAGAATCAAGGGGACCATTGGTGGTGGCATGTATACAAGGGCATGTCTTGGGTGTTTGGAGATGCCGCTGTATCAGTTTACCGAGATCCTCTCGATAATATTCGATTCAGATAGAAGTGGGTAACAGGGTAAGAACACGGGTTCCCGCGCCGTCGTGTTTTGTGCAATGTGGTGTGCCGATGGGGGCTGGCGTGAAAATCGCCTATTTGCACTTTTCTGGAACCACGAAAAGAAGGTGGTCTAACTGTCTTATGCCATCCTTGGAGAAACCAGTGATATCTCGCGGCCAGCAAGATCACCTGTGTGGCTGGCTGCCTTGATTTGTCCTGGTGTAGCCTCAGTTTGGGTACACCGGCGGGGCGGGGAAGACATGTCCGCGAAGAAACGGGAAAGTACTCATGACCTGGGTTCTTGGGGTATGGTTGTCGTGCCGTGTTCTACTATCACCGAACATGTGCAGTCGTGGATGACGAATCCACGAGCTGAAAATTCAGCAGAATCGTGAGGGGCTGACGTCAGGCAGGAGAGCAGAAACTCCAGGCTCCTGTTTGAAACTCAACCAAGTTATGAAAGAATTAATTTTAAAATTACACAAACGAGGGTAATCTTCACCAGTAGTCTATGTGTGTAACCCTCCGATGTCGTCCGTAAATGATAGGATCGCGACGGACTTGTAGCGTAATTTGTGTCCAGAGTACCCCTGAATCACTTCGTTCCTGTCAGAAGACAGGACGGCCTTCCTGGTAGTCCATTTCGAGGACCAAGATGAAGCCGAACAACGTATGTATAAAAATATTGTGGCACCAGTTGGTGTCCCGGTGGAAGTTGGCCGGCGGGCTGCCGATGCCTGTCCAAGTTTGTCCAATGTTTGAAAGGAATCAATCCACTCAATCCTGCAACCTGGTGGAATTCCAGAGCGGTTGAGTTCGACAGTCCAAGGCAGGCAGCCACGAGCCACGTCATCCTTGTTGCGCTTGAATTGGGGGAGTTTTGGGGGGGGGGGGGGACGGGCGCCAAGTAGAAGTAGAAAAGGGGTAGCCGAGCAGTTCTTAAGAGGCTGCATGATCAACCACCAAGGCTTGGGCGAGACTTGTGTCCAATCGCACGGCATTGTAACCAACCAAGTAACCAGGCTGATGGCAGATATCAAGGTGGGAAAAAGTAGAGTGGCGAGCAGTCTTCAGAGTCCAAATTGGTTTCCATCGGACCGATGAATGGAGCACGGGTTGCTCCTCTTCCAGGCAAGCAAACATAATCCAGTACTGTGGCCACGAGAGAAGTCCTCCAGATCCGGGTCCTTGGCAACACGGTGTAGCCTTTACGGCAAACCTCCTTAGGTGCGAAACCGGGCGAGGATCGGGCCCAGAGCCCAGAGTTGGATCCAAGAATGTATCCGTTTGGAAGGGGCAAAAGAGGCTATGCTGCGGTATTCGGTCTCCCAAAATCAACATGAGTGCCCCTGATAACAGGTCAATGAATCCAACCAATGTCTGCAAATGTCATCAGCAAACACAAAGAGAACCATATTGGGGCCAAAGAAACCTACCAACCCTGACACCAGTAGCCAGCGCGCATCCCTGAGCTCGCAACTTCGTCATGATGGCGGTGACGCCTATTTTCAAACGTATGAACTCAAGAGCTTGCTTTCTCCGTGATCATGGAGACATCATCGTCCACAGTTGGCGTGTCGCCGTCATCTTTCTCGGTTATCGAGCTCTCGGTTCCCTGGTCAAACGTTGTTGTACTGCCGGCGGTTGATGATTGTGACACAGAGCCTTCTTTCCCACTTAGGGTAGCATCCTCGCTTGCATCATACACCGGGTACTCTTTCTGGAACTCAGGGGTTACACTGAATTGCTTGCTTTGCTTGTCATAGGTCAGCCACTTGCCAGGGAGGGCGAGGCAGTAACCCAACCAAAGGACACGCTCTTTCCTCTGCTCGGTCATGGAAGCAAGCTCAAAGGTCTTCTCGTCGTCATCAACCTTGTCGCTAGTGAACCAGTCAGACGGGAACAGCTTGTCAGTCCAGAGGAGGCCTCGAAGAGACCAGTCCTCCGGTAGGGGTCTGTCGCTTGGCCGGGGAAATTCTTCAGACTCGATGCGTTGGTGGTTCTGAAAGTTAATCGACAAGGAGTTAAGCATGACCGCCACCAGCGACCAAGGGAACCAGTCCTGAGTGTGCTCAATAGCAGCCTCATTGCCAACGATGAACTTCATGAAAGACAGGCGGACATTGAGATAAGGCAGAACATTGGGGTCACCGTAACGGCGGGAGATGATCGCATCACACTCCCCGGCTAGCTCAGAGGCTTCGTTGAAGACTTTGGATGGTGTCGGCTTGTCTTCTGCTGAATTTTCCATGAAAGTGTCTCTATCCGATTCCGGTAGAATAGCCGTCATCAAAACGTTGGCGTTGCCATGTGTGTTTGCCTCGGTTTTGCCATACTCTAGCTGGGCATTGCAATTTGAGATCGCAATCAAAGCGCCGGGTTCCATCCAACTCCTTGTTGTTCGCGCAATGTGGTTATCCAAAGGTGAAAGAAATTGGTTCTTGGCCTTTGCGTATTCGACCATGAGTTCGTCGCGGTTCTTTGAGAGTGCCTTGTCCTTCTCGTCTGTGTTGCTTGTGATGAAGAGAATGCCGTGTGCCTTGACAAAGTTCAGGTCGATGGCTTGAAGCCGAGTCTGGGTTCCATTGATGATTGGATCGAACAGTGTGAGGATGCTGTCTCTCGCGGATTTGAATGGTATTGCAACACACAGACTCTTGGTATAATAAAAAAGCTGTTTGACAGCATTGGGCCTTGCAAGAATTGCTAGATGATGGTGAAGCCTCCCGGTAGTAGGCGCTTTGTCGCTTGCCTTGGAATACCAGTACCTTGATACCTCTGTCCAAATCTCCCGGTCGCGTATATCCTCATCCTCGATGGCCATCCGGTAGCGGCCGAGGTCACCCAGACACTCGATCCACGTATCTTCAAAGTTTGGGACTGTCTCGTACAGCAAAGCCATCATCGAGTACGCGAGGTAGATGAACGTAAGCATGTGTTCCAGAGAAGCAGGAAGCCTGTGGCGTAACAACTCGAGGAACGAATGTATGCCATGGCGCCACATCCTCGCCGGCATGGCATACTTTGACGCAAGCCTCCTCAAAGCTGGACTTGCGGATGGGTGCTGTGACGCTAAAAAGAAGTCATGGTGTTCATGCAAAAGAGTGCGGTGTAGTGCAATCAACGCCTGCCATTGTTCGTTGTTAAGTTTCGGACTTGATTCATTTTGCGCGCTTTGCGAACTGTCAACCTCAATGCACTTGGACTCGACCCTACAGTGGTTGAGAGTCGGTCAGTAGGACATCGCAAAGAACGAGACAGTCGCAGCACGAGACAAGAGGTAACATACATGACCAAGCCCGCATAAATGCCCTTCACTTCAGCAACTAATTGCTCCTGGCTGATGGGGCGAGTCTCAGGCTGTCCAATCATTTTATTTACGGAAGGATCTTCCTCCTCCACCGTCTGATTACTGGCTTGTCGGCGGCGGGATTGGCGAGAATGTTGTTGAGCAGCGGGTTGGGCTGCCGGCTGGTTGCGGGTCGGTATTGGATCACCCTCATTCCACAAACGGCCCTTTGTTCTAGCTGTTGGTCGCGCAGGAAAGTCGGTTGTAGACCCTTCAGCTGTGGTATTTTGTTTTGTTTTGGAGCGTCTCGTGGGAGAGGGCGAGCGAGTGCGGTCCGCATTGACCGAGGTCGTGGGACTCTTCAGCCGTTTTCTAGCTGGTGATGAATCCTCGAGGCCTTGGTCGCCACTCGGAGAAGGCTCAGAAGGAACTCGTAGGGCAACATCGTCACCTTTGTCGTTGCTGGGACCTTGCCGTGGGAGGTCTTTGGCGGAGGTCGAGGGAGCCGCCGCCTCCCTCGTGTCTGTTGGGGCAGCTTGGTCGCTGCAGAATTGCAAAGTCAGTTGGGCCCAGCAAAGTTTGACGATATCACAACGCACTTTCTTGCTTGTCGACGTAAATGATTTATCCAGCCTTGTGCTAGATTTGCCATTTTCAAGTGATGTTTTTGAAGAAAAGATAAAGGCGCAGAGTCCTTGGCGGGACGGGAGAAGGTGCGTTGATGTGGACGACGACAAATGGTGGGGCATCGGGCCGAGTCTAGGTAGGTACTCCGTACATATGGTTTGTGAGGTGCAACGAGCAGGAAAACAAGATACTAGCTATGTCAATTCTCGGCACCCATTTGGATCCGAATCAAATCATGAACAACTGGCATTTCAAATAATCTCTGGACAAGATCACTATTATATGTCCATACATGTTCTAAATTGATGTCCGGTTCGCGAACCATCCAAACCACTGCTTGGGACAGTGCTTTGGAAAGTCCTGGGGACTTGCTAGGTACTTAAGGACCTGCTCCATTTCCCTACCTAGGTAAGTAACCAGGGAGATACGTACTTTGGTTGCCTGATTGCGAACCGCGGGTCGCCAGTGCGGCTCTGCGGAGTTCAGGGTTCCAGCTCACCCCCTCGTTCAGCTCTTCTAGCTCCTCTAGGTACCCAGGCTGCTAGCCTGTCTGTCAGACACTGCTTATAATCAGGCTGCCCCGCTCAAGCCTGATTCTTGAATGTTCGTTCTTGAAGGTTGTCAGCCAACACCGCCAAATTTAGCAGTTTCGAGCAATGACATTGCACCAGGGACAGCTCCGGCCAGGAGGATCAGACAGACCCTCAACGATCCGCTGCTATACATTGCAGTCTCCCTCCCCATGTGCCGATTGTAAATTGGGGGCGGAAAATGCAGAAAGAAAGAAAGGCTAGCCAGGATCCGTGAGGGGCAAATGATGACAGCCGGGGGGTACTTATAGGTCTGGATGGATGCGGCTGAAATGGGAATTTCAAATGCCTCGCGCGCAATGTTGATTTGGACAAAACCATATCGTCGTCAGATGGTATGTAGAATCCCGTCGGTAGCTCTGTTTCAAGGACAATCTCGTGCTCTTGCACCCCCTTGGGCGTTGTGGGCATCGGTTCACCGTCTCGGGTGCGGGAGACATTTCTCTGTGCCTTCAGCTGCTGTAAATGTATCCAGAGCCAATCCACGAGTGGTGCTGCTTGGAACAAGTCGCGATCAACTCGCTATGTTACATCCAGCGTAGCCCGACCTCGTGCCATACATCTATCTCGTCCCAGCCAATGTCGGGCGTCTTGTCCGGTCTCCTCGTCCTCCCTCTCCAACTCTGTCGGCACCTGCTCTGCTGCTCTTCCCAACGTCGCACTCCTGTGCTTTCCATATCAAACATCTGATAGGCTAGGCTGGTGCTACACTACCAGCCACATCGCACTTACTGGAGAGATCGACCGCATGGTCGGGCTGAGCCGCCGACCCATGAACTCCTGCCGGCGATTCGCCACTCCCGCTTCTTGCCCCACATCGCCGGTTCCTCTCCAACACGCCCACCGAACTTTCGATTCCCAGACCTCTCCCTGTTGGTGAAGATGATATCTACAGGATTTTTGGTCTGATTTTGCCTCCTCAAGCCATGGTTCAAATCGCTAATTTGAGTCACAGCTTGGGTACAGCTATTGATCCGGGTCGTATTGCTGCCAATCGGGCTCGCCGTCTCGAGGATGTGGCTGTGCCGTCTATCACCGCGACATCGGGGTGGCGGGTGGCGCAAAATATCGTGAAAAACGAGACTCTTTCGCCTACATCGACATCCTTTTTAGAAGCAGGAGCCCTCTTTGTGCTCCAGCAACACCATTAAAGACCATTGCCACTGCATCTCGGAGGCGAGACCAAGAGCATGGCCTGGCCGTCGTCGTACACCTCGGAGGTTCGACGACACCTCCATCATGTTATACGACAAAGACCAACACGGACAAGGAAAGATCAGTCGACAATCCTTCCCACTCGAAGGGATTGTTGTCTGCATACTGTTGGATCGCAAACTTGATTCGTTGGCCTACCGACGCGTCCTTCTCGCTGCGCACGCGACGAGGTCCAACCGTCGCGGATGCAGCTGCCTAGCCAAGACAGGTTCTCTTCAACTCCCTCCCGGAGGTCAGCTCCGATAACGATGCACAAATCGTAACGTCTCGCCACTTTGTGGCTGTTCACAGATAATCGGACCGATCTGTGTGTGGACTTTGTTCTCGTCACTAGTTGGTAGCTCACTCTTCTGCTACCAGGTAATCTAGCTGGTGAGTCAACGGTCACTGTCAGCTGGTAAGCAGGTTTTTGCTGCCTGCTCAGCCATGATGCAGGGGGTGTTCTTGTTTGTGAAGATGGGATCCATGGCAAGTGCGGAATACCTCACTGGTCGCCCCGAAAACCCTTCGTCAAGCAGGGCCTTATGGTATACAAGGGCGAGCACGGCGATGATTCCTCAGAGTGGTATCACAGCTAATCTTCTCTCAAGGCCGTTTCAGGCCTTCATTGGACATTCTCTTCCCCTTGCTGAGTGATCTAGTGCCTTCGGAAAGACTGATTAGCTGCTTCGGCGCCTATAAGGCAGCCGTTCACCCGATCTTCCTTGAGCTGACTGCTTTCCCGTGTTGCCTCTCTTAAAAAGGCAATATAATTCGTTGGTGGATGGAGTCTCAGCTTACACCAAAGGTCTTAAGCCCCTCGTGAATCGAGATGCGAGCAACAAAGTCAATTTTCGTCATTAGCTGGGCAAAACGGAGCCTCGTGAGCATTTGCAAGGATGAGGTGAGAAAACTGCCTAGAACTGCTCATCTAGGCTGTCGCCTTAAAAGAATTCACAGCCGTTGTCAGACGAGGAGGTAACATTGCCTTGTCATCGTGAGGATGAGGCAGTGCTGTACCGGGCTCTGATGCTCGGTGTACCCTGTGAATGTGATGATTACAAGGCACCAGATACTTGTGAAGGAGGTTGAGTGTCCTTCTGCAAGACGAACCACTTGATTAAAAAACAACATGTTGCCTGAAGTCAGCGCCAGGGCTGGGCGTACAAAATAGGCATCCTTTGCAAATTGAGCCTCATGCGTTTTGCATCTGCAAAGCCTCACATGTGATGCTCAGTTTTCGTTCATGAAAGCCAATGCGTTTCTGCTGAACGTCTACTTCGTGTCGTTCAGGTTTTGTAGTTGGGCGCTGGTTGTGAAGACTGCTGGCCAACATTGTGGAAGCAATAATATGACTAAAATGCTACATACACAGGAACTCCAAATCATTGGGGCAAGTATACTAGCAATTGCCACATTGAAAATTTTGTTCTGCGGCCAAAGCACTGAAAACCGATCCATCATCGGAGTAGCTTCAAGTAACATCACATGGCCAGTGGCATTAGAACCATTCAAGGACTGCATATCTTCAACTTTATCATCGTAGCCACATTCCAGCCCAACGGACTATGGGTATACTTGTCACCGCGTGAATAACAAAGCCCAACCGATTGCCTCAACCCAGGCGCCAACGCTAGCAAGATCAAATTGGTGTTGTACCCGACGTTGGATTCAGATGTATCTGGTGGGTTGCTCACAGCACCCAATGCTCTCATCTACAACGGGAGTACTGCTCTGGACGGCAAGCGGCTTCTCGTGTGAGTGGGCTCCTGCAGAATGTGTTGTACACTGTCACCCATGGAAACAATTGGAAGCTTCGTAACCTCACACGCTCACAAATACCCGCCACCATTGCGCCGATGGAGGCAAGCTTCAGCTCAATACTTTTCCCAGAAGCAGTGTAGTCGGGTTTCGTGCATTTAATTGTAAGCATTCACTGTGCCCTTCCTGTCACCGGGATGTCTGTGCGGATGAAAATTGATAGTCCGAGGCGAATTAGGCAAGACTGATGATGCCTGGACAGTTGGACATAGATCGATTCTAGACCTGATTTCTCACTCAACATCCACAAGCGGTGAACATTTTGTATGAATATGGGCGGTCAGCCAGCCATAGGATTTCAGCGACATCGGCTGGAACACAACCCTTGTACTACCAACCAGCCTCAGAATTTTTTTGGAGCGCACACGGACAACACACAGCATTACCGGCGGTGAGAGACATTTCGGGGAGTCCGATTGACACACTCCATAGTCCTGCGCCAGCAGCAGTTGCCTTCACCATACACGGAGTCACTGGTCCAGAATTGATGTTTTGACAGGCGAGAATATACCGGAGTTCAAGGCAAGCATTCCGTAAAGGTTGGTAAGTGCTTAGTCTTGTGGCAATGCCTGCAGTATTTAGGTATCCTTGCTTGAAGCCGCACGCCTAGACCGGGGTTGGGTTCCAATAGCTTTGCCAAGTATGTAGACCTCCATTCACTCGGACTATTCTTGATTTCAGCCTCGAAATGAGAGAAATGATATGAGGCAATAATTTGATCCACATGATGAGTGATCCGGGGAACTCAGTCCGCCCGCTGGGGCTGGAGCATGGGCCATGATCAACGTCTGTGGGTCGGGCGGTGATGGTGCCTTGCAAAGCAAGGGATTGAGCAGCTAAGTAGCAATGAAAGCCTCATAATTGTTACTGGAGACGGGAATCTGAGCGCGAAAAATGCGATATCATGGTCAGGATGTGCATTGACAAAGAAACTTAAGTAACCGAAGTGCTGGGTTGCTTGTCCGAGAATAGTTTCAATTGCAGATTATTACACCCATTTACTTCTGTGACAATACTCGGAACTAATTGCGCATGAAGGCAGAAGGAACGGGGCTTGGGCTCTACCGTACGGTTGCCGACCACGAGCAAGGAGTTCAATTGGCAGTTAAAGGATTGTACATCAGACTAGAAATATGCCGCCGTCACATATTCTGCGACTCGGCGTGGTAAGAGTAGGCAGCATACAGGCTCCATGAGGCATATGAATGCCAGGCATGGATAGAAGAAGATGAATTACAATGGTTCAGAACGGGGGGTACACAACATACCTTGCACGTGATGTGTGTTCTTGTACGATCTCAGAAGGTGGCAGTTTCTGGAAAAAAGCAACCTCAAAGGATCCACGTAGCTCCCCGATACTGAGGACCCGGCATGGTGGGAGGCTGGAAACGCAGCCAGCCAATTACTTTCACGCTCAAAACTCTACCTCCGGTGGGGAATTGGATATTGCTGCTTGTCTAGTCAAAACGGGCAAGTGTAGGCGACGTCCCACCACAGCTCCCTGTCTCGGCATCGTACGTGAAGATGAAAATCAAAGATGAGGCAGAGTTTTGGAAGCTCTGGAAAGAAATCGAATTTTCGTTTGCCACACCTCGAGTTTCGCCGACGCCGCTAAGAGCTCTCTAGGACGGTGACATTTGGACCAGTGCTCTGGTCACACACAGTGGCAAGATGCCGCCCCAGTGGACTCAACACCATGCGCTAAGTAGGGGCGAAAGAGAAATCGGCAACACACAACCACAAGGCCTTGAAGCCTCAAGAAAAATGCTTTTCAGGGATTGTGAGGGATTTTTGCGTGCTGGTTGGGAGCGCATGAGCGGATCTCATCATTCTCCCACGCTCACTGACGATGGCTGGCTGCAAATCATCGACGACAATGGGCATCGCAACAGCGCCGCCTGATCGCCTCATTTGGACCAAATCTTCCGCCCGGCCTGGTACGTGTCCCACTTGGTGTACTTTGCGTGACTGCAGCGTCTAGCAACCACCACATGGGGCCAAGATACACGGGCCGCTCAGGCATCAAAGGGCATCCACTTGGATGGCACAGCGATACTGGCAACGTTCCTCCACGGACCTTGTGCGAATCAAGAGCCCGTCACACTCTCCAGTAAGGCTCGTACGACAACAGAATCCTGATCGATGGTGGTCGACAAGGCAGTGTTGTGGATGCCTTGCTGGCTCCCAGTGCTGAGTGAACACATCTGAAGGATACAATTTGCCCAGTCGGACTGAGATTCCTCGGAGCAGGCTTTGCCCCTAGGAAGTTTTGCTCCACTCAAAGATCTCCTCCTTCTCACACAAGTCGAGGGATCCATACGTCGTGAAGGACATCGTGCCGTTGCTCGGCAGAGAAAGGAGCCCTATTCGCTTGCGTGCGCCCTGGGCTCCGTCAACTTGGTCGCCTGACGTTGTCGTCGGGCATGGACGCAGACATCCCATCGTCCTGCATATCTCCGTGCTCAATCAAAGGATGGAGACAAAACGCCTGGATCGCTGTCAGCGAATTCTGTGAGCCCACGTTTTGGTTGCCTACAAGAGGCGGCACCGTCTCATGACTCGAGGGTGTAGCCTCGACGAGAGACAGGCATCAAGACACCAGGTGGAGGACGGCCACAAGGCGAGACTGATGAGATTGGGCTCCATTCGAGTGTCAGCCGTGGATTTCGAGGCTCTCCAAGCGGTTCTATGCAGAATCAGGCTCGAATAGATGCCTCTTCTGAAGAGAATTGACGCTGTGTCCTTTCCCTGCGTCGCTTGCCGTCCAACAGAGGGATAGACGAGGCGATTTCGATGGATGACTGGGCCTGTTGAAACCTTGCTGGTGATCGAGTGTTGCCGGATCTGTGTTCCACGACCAGAGCTTCTGCTCGAGGCTTACTCGAGCAGACATGAAGGTGGCTGCCCGAAGGCTTTGGAATGTCTTTGGTCAAAACGCCGCTTGAGGTCTTGCCTCGCTTGAAGTGAGTCGAGGAGAGGCTTCTGCACCCGGCAGCCCCATTTCGACCAAGGAAGCGCTTATCATGTCGTAGAGACGAGGGGGATGCGTGGCTTACAGTTGCAAGCGATTTGAAAGAAGTCGGCAGCCAGCACCGGATGTTGATCAGCATTGATAGGGCCACTGTTGTGGGACCAGTTCGAGCTGCTCGCATGATCGTGGCACGCTACCAATGCAACAAAGATATAAAGGTAAGGTCGGTGCAAGGTCTCCTCGTCCTTCTTTCCCTTACACCCTAGCAATGGCTATGTGGCTCCTGAAATTGTTTGGTGCTTTCCTCTGTTCATCTGCAGAGCAATCCTCTCCGGTATGTTCCGGCCCGCCTGCTATGCCACCACCCTGATCTTAGCCGCGGTTGTGTAAAGTTCCTGCCTGATATCATGGGCATCATATAACCCCAAAGCTCCTACAAAGGTTCAGTTAATATGTTGGTGTGTGTGTGGCCTGAGGTTGAAGACCATAGCATCTCGTGTCCATCCAGCCGAACCCTCCATGTGCAGGGTATTGTGTCCTAGCCCCAGGGGAAGACCTCCTAAAAGCCCTGTATCTCGATTGAGTGGACTCGAATGCAAGACTTGGCCATTTCTCAACCTCTCATGTAGAGATGGTCTTCCAATAATGAGGCTGACATGCCGTGCCACCCCTGAGTGCATCAATTCCTAACCACTCTGGTTGTTCCCCGGTGCAGTAGGCCCAGCTAGAGGCCCGCCACTAACTCTGCCAAAACGCGTGCACAGCTGTCATCTATGGAATGGTGGACTACTCTCCACAACGGCAGGCATGGAGTATTCCGTAACATTGAAGCTGATGTGAGGCGGGATCTGTGTAGATTGGCCCAGACTCTTTCCAACGTCATGGACCATGTGGAGAGCTGACTGCCCAGTGGTTCCTGTCGTGGAACGATACTTCATGCCCAATCATGGTGGATGCATCTTCCCGCACTCAGCTGTCCAGATATGGACAATTATGCAGCACCATTGACAAACATTCAATGTCTGGGCTGGTAGATTATTTAAAACGGGGTTGGTGCAGAAAAAACAGCGCGTTCTAGTCGCAGCAGTGGACCCTGACGTTGGGAAGCCGCTGCAATGGGACCGACCATATTAGGCCCTCATCCCCCCAATTCAGGCACCCGGGCGGCTTGTCAACCCTCCAGACAAAAGTCGTTATTTTTGAGCCCCCAACCTCGTAATATTTTCCGAATACGATTTCTCAACGCTTCCAATACTGTAACTCTCGTGAACTCGGTTCACTCTTACACAGGCTCAGCCGCGACGTCTCACCACAACCGAATCGATGTTGCTCAACCGATCACGGCACCTCTAGGGACGCCCTTCCAGCTGTTGGCTCTTTCGCTCGACCATGATCTAAACCTTGTTCCCCACTCCTCCAGCGTCCAAGCGGAGACCTAGACAAGGCAACCAGCTTTTAGTGGAAGTAAAAAAAGCCTCGCCTCACGACGCGCAGAAACCCCTCATTGAAACCCTCCGGCACTCCAAAGCGCTCTTCTCAGTGCTGCGTGATTTTGACGGGAACTTTTGGCAGAACTTTTCGCCCTGAACCAACGCCCTTTGTTCTTCTGTTTCTGCCTCGCGAGGCAACTGTCTCCACCCTTGGTAGCGGTTTCAACGCCGCCGGCGGGCCAATTTCCGGTCACAGGAGTGCAACCGCTCGGGGAAGCGTTCCACTGATCGGGCCTTCTCGTCGGAAACGATAGAGTGATCAATAAAAGTATACGAGGAACCGCCTTCGAAAATATTGCGGCTGAAGTGCCAGTCGGAGATGAATGAGTCCACGGCGAACCGCGCGCAATGTGATGGGTGACCCCCTGAGGCCCGGGAATCATGTAAGTTGATTGGCCAGTTTGATTGGCTGGCCACATATCTCAGGGAGCCGCCCCCGGGCCGGGAACCCCTGAATCGCTGCTGCCTTGTGACTGGCATTGATAACCTCTCCTTATAATCCTATAAGGCTGCTTTCCAATATTGTCCAGTGTCTAAGCCATCAAGGCGCCCCCAACCTGGCCCTGCAGCGGCAGGTCCTCAACAGCGTACATGCTTGTCCTACATCTACGGTAGAATGGCCCCACGGTCAAAAGACGAGGCTGGAATGTCGTTCATCAAGGCAACCAGCAGAGCAGAGTTGGGCGGTAGTGTTAGAATATTGCCTGATCGCCTCACAGGCAACCTGATGCCTCATCGATATATCACTAGAAATTAGCTGCGATGTAGGTGACGCTCTATGTGAAGTGCAAAACGCCTGGGGGCCATGGCCAAACAACCATGACCTCCTTGCATGTTACTCAATGCCTTTCCTCGACACAAACATGCCAGAATATCTGCAGGTCATCTGGGGGCACAAATTCCAGCTTCTGACCATATTTGCTAGTAACCAAAGGTAAACCGTAATACGCTTGTCAATCTGCGCAACGTCTTTGAGAAACATCTCATACAGTAGTGTCAAATTTATGTACTCCTGAGAACACCACAATATTCAATGAAAGATGAGTCGATATGTTCTACACCCCCTCAACTTCGGGAGCTTTGCCCAACTGCTGGGTTCAACTCATGGCCGGATAGCCCATCCCCTATCAAACACTCACTTTTCAGAACCAGCTGATCACTTCTGAGCCCGAGGCAACGAGGCACAGGACTGAAGCCAACAAACAACGTGTCCTTGCCAACAGATTCAAGGGAGTCATCCGTTTGACGCCCAAACCAACCACTGACCACATCCATGCTAGGCTGTCACAGCCACCAACAGCCTAATATCCTCACTTGTGCATGCCTCCTGTGCGGTGGCCTTCTGTCAGCCAAGGCAACTATTGCCAACCTTTCGGGCAGGCAAATGGAGCATCACTTTACGCCCACATGTGGACGTGAAACAGTGACACGGCTCCAACAAATCCCGCCAACCATCCATTTCGTCCATAGGGTAGTCGTGGTACCGCCAGAGAGATTGTACGGGTAGGGCTGGAGGCACGATGACAGCGTTGATCGCATCTTCCTGCCAAATCCCGTCTTGGCCCGTTTCATGGCGTACATTGTGGTTGCTCCCCATTATTAGGAGAGAATCGATTCCGCCTTGCTGACTGACTTCATTGAGGCTCATCTGTGAATGTTCAGCTGCATTCTCGGGACGAGTCTCTGAATCAACAGTGGTATTACCATCTTTATGCTCGGTGAAGTCCATAATTAGGCTTCACATGTGTCCATGAACGGCCGAGACGATAGGCAGGAAGTCCCGAACCGGTGACGGCGGGTGTTGCCTTTACGACATGTTGGACGCCCGTGGCTATACAAATGAAACCCCAGTTTGAATGAAGAGAATTGATATGTGGATTCATTTGTTGGCATACTGACTTGATGGCAGCAATGTCTCACCGAGACGCGTCTATCCGATAAATAACCTGGGCGGTTTTATGAACCCGTAACCAGGTCGGGTACTGTACCCGATGGAGGGGAACATGGTCTGCGTAGCCATCCACAGAGGAAAGTCCCAAGTAGATGAGCCTGTTGAGTGAAACCACACGTGATTTCGTGTCTGCCTGCCAACGAAAGGGAACCCAACAATCCAAGAACGATTGCCTCCTTTTGGGTCCGGACAGCAGCTGGGAGACTATTGTCTAGCTGCGTAGCGTGTGTTGCACACATTATGCAACGTGATCCGTAGCCTCGGTCGTGTAATAATGGTATCACCGGCGACCCTGAGACTCTTCATCAAGTGCCAGCAGCGGGGTACGAACTGCATATTCGGAGCCTGTGGCGCCTCGGTGAGCAGATTGCAACACGTCTTTCTGCCGTGCGCTCGCAATCTATACCCATGATCAGAGCCCTGTGGTCTTGTCTGACCGAGGTGGTATTTCGTAAACCAGTCCCGAGAAATGTCGATAACGGGACAAGTTGTAGAAACGGCTCCCGAACAGTTTACCGAGGAAGAAAAAAAGGCAACAAGCCATCGTTTGCTGAGGCACTACCTCCCCTCTTGACCGAGCCGGATGCGATCTCAGACATCGATCAGCTAGGAATACGATTACTCATATGCCTGTCTGCTGCGTGCCGAACCGGCCCGCGCCGCAAGGTTGGAAGTATATCGCGATTCAAGAGTAGCACTGCAGGAAGGCAAGACGTTGGGTCCCTCTTTGACGAGAATCAATCGCTCGGCTCTGGCTGTGCACCACAAGGAATTGGACTGGAACTTGCTCTTCAAGCCCGAGACTCTGCCTAGATAAACAAAGTGTCTTGTTGAATAGTGTAAAGACGGAGGATGGCGTGGAGGAAGAGGTGGGTGGAACTGATGATCAGAGAGATGTTCACCGTTTGGATTTATCAAATCTTAAGCTCAGTACCTAGGTACCTAGGTAGACAGCTCCAGCTACCTACCTAGGTAGGTAGGTTGGGCCCTGAACGGCCAAGAGAGCTGTGCCTGCCGCAGGTGGTGGTGCGGTGACGTGCCGAGGTTCTGAAGTGGGCCCCAAGGGCAAGTCCAAACTCCAAGCCGGAGTCGACGTCGAGACTACGAGGAGCGACTCAGGCTCACGCTGCCTCGAGCAACAACTCTCACCTCTCAATGCCACCATAACACGGTCGGTGACGATAGCGCCATGTATTCATCCTCAGTGCAGGGCCGGCTTGTCGCAAGGCTAGCTCAGCAAGCCCAATGGCGCATCGCCGCCAGCCAGCCTCAAAACCTGTCAGCAGCGCGGGCAACATGCCGACACCGAGCCATATCGCGACAAACACCAGCTGCGACCCGAACCTCTCGCTACTCCCACAGCTTCTCGACCTCATCGCGACTGCTCCTTGAGCAACAGTCCCCTCCAGGCACCACTCCAACAAGCGCACCACAAGCCCAACCACCATCCTCCAAGCCCGACCCTCCACCACGCCGACGACGACCCCGCTGGGTCTCCGCCGCGATATTCCTCCTCCTCGGCCTCGCCACAGGCACAGGCGTCCGCGCCGTCCTCTCGCCGCCGCCGCCCCTCCTCCCAGGCACCGACGTAGACGAGTCCCTCACCCGCGACATCCGCGCCGCCGCCGCCCAGCTGCCCGTGGTGAAGCGCCTCCTCTCGGACCCGGAGTGGTCCTCTTTCCACCACGAGGCCTACGACGGCGTCCCGCGCGAGGCGCGCGCACAGCGCATAACCACGGGGCCGCTCGCCGGATCCCGCGGCGTGGGGGCGTACCAGCACATTTTCCACAACAACGCGACGGGCGAGGTCGTCTCGGTGGTATACCTGGGCACGGGCACGATCGGCTGGCCGGGCGTCGTCCACGGCGGGGCCATCGCCACCCTGCTGGACGAGCACTCGGCACGCGCCGCGCTCAAGGACCTCGCGGCCGGCGGGGGCGGCGGCCTGCTCACCGCCAACCTCGACATCGCCTACAAGCGGCCGACGCTGTCGTCCGACTTCTACGTGCTGCGCGCCCGGGCGGTCCCCGAGGAGGGGCTGGCGCCCGAGGAGAGGGGCAAGAGGGGCAGGAAGGTCTGGGTCGACGCCACTGTCGAGACCGTGGACGGCAGGACGTGCGTCGAGTGCCGCTCGCTGTTCGTGTCGCCCAAGTCGGTGAACTTGAGGAGAGTGCCGGAGAACTTCTAGATCATGCCCACTGTGGGGTGTTGGGATACTCGTGGTTCTTCGTCTTGAAAGAGCTTGGTGTATATAGAGGGACTACACCCCCACGGAGGATCTCAGCATTGGGTTTACAGCCTAAGATAGGGCGCATTCACAAGATGTATAGAATGGCACCACGCGCCGATGTAGTCTGGCGCTCGCAAGGTGCGGTGTTAGAAGCATAGAAGCTGAAGCAGACAAACGACAGAGCGGAGGCAGACAAGCGCGTATCTGTGAAGCATTTAGAGAAGCGCAGTGAAATTCACATTACTGTCGAGCTGTACCAATGCCTTGAATTACAGTCATGTGCTGACGGCTTCTGAGACACTACATACATCGCTCTGGTGGGCTTTTGGGTTTCACGGTCCTCTGCAGACCTGACTGACAGCCCATGAGAATCAAAATTTGTTCGAGATAGGTGTGATGTGGGACGCTGGTTTCATTCTTCATCGCTCTACCCGCCTCCAGCCATGCACGCCCTTCCCCGTTCCAGGATTCCGGTTCGTACCCGTGACTCCCAAACCTCAGAAGGCCTTGGTCAATTAGCTCACACGGTAAGGAAGTGAGCAGGTGAGAGAAGCGTCTTGCAATTGTGCCGATATTATATGCTCCAACTCATGCAATACAGGTACGGTAATATCAATTGCTCCACCCAGATGTGCCAGATGTTTTTCCGTAGACATGTACAACGCGCGCATGACAATCCTATCCTACAATGAGCATCCCCCCAACTCATTTACGACGGAGGGCCGGTAGGGTAAGGCGCCGGATATCCGCCTTGGAAGCCACCCCTGGCGGCCATGTTGTGGTAAGCGCCGCGGCCGAACGTGCCCATCTGCCCGTTGACGGGAGGTCCGCCGAAATAGCCAGGAGCGTAGTTCGGGCCGGCGTATTGGCCCCTGCCTCGTCCGCCGTAGAAGCCGCGGCGCGGTCCGCCGTTGTTGTAGCCCCCGCCCCGGGCGCCGCGGTGTGGGGACCCCCTGTGCCCAGTGCTCCCGTCTGAACTCCCTGGGCCGGTCGCGCCGTTGGACTGGTTGAGCGGTCGCCCGTTGCTGTCGAAGCCGCCGGCGCTGGGCGGTCGGCGTGAGCCACGGGCTCGGTGGAACGGCCGCTTGTTGTTCTTTGGTTTGCCGTCGACAAGGAACTCAATCCGCTTTACCGGGTCCGTGACCATGATGTTGCCCGTCAGGCCTGCCTTCTCAAGATCCTCGGCGGAAGTCGTAGAAACCTGGAAGACGTTTTCGAGCTTCTCCAGCGACTTGACCTCCTGAACCCATGTCTTCACATAAGCCCCCTCCTTGTCGTAGTCGAAGGCCTGCTTAACCGGGTTGAAGATGCGAGCTTCACCCCTGGGGTCGTTCCCAACACCCGCGACGTACTGCCAATTTGCCCAGTTGGACGACACGTCGTAGTCCACCAGCATCATCTCGTACCATTCCGCGCCAAATCGCCAGTCAATTCCCAGGTGCTTCGTGAGAAACGATGCGACATTCTGCCTTGCTCTGTTGGATGTGTAGCCCGTATGCAGCAGTTCCCGTTGCGATGCATCGATCAGCCCCATGCCAGTTGTGCCGGTGTTGAACCTCTGAATGATCTCCGCAACCTCGTCTGGACTCGGCTTCTGATCTGGCAGGGCGTCCTCCTTGACAGACGACTTCCACTTTGGCCTCTTCGCACTGGCTTCGCCTTCCCCATCGTAGTCGTGGTCTCGAAAACCTTCGATACGGAACAGTCGGGCTCCAAACTTCATTGTGCAGAGCCGCATGTAGTCTCGCCATAGCAACTCGAAGCGTACAGCACTCGTACCGTCATTCTCGCCGTTCCCATATCCATTCGCGTCTTTGTAATCAGGGTCTGTCCCATCCTCGTACTTCAACAGCTCATGGTGTACTTGTCGAGCTGTCACGCACCCCTGAGCCAGAAATGCAGACAGTTTGGTGCTGAACGCGGACCCGAGCATGCCATTGCGAGTTTCCTTGTAACTATGCATTAGGCCAGCTTTTATCAAGTGGCGTAACCGTTCGATTCCAGCGCTTTCTCCACCGTCGAACGGATGCGCAGACTCAGCGCCGTCAGGGTATGTAGGTACACCAGACAGGAAGTTCCTAACTGGAGTTAGAACGGCCTCTTCCAAGTTGTCGTAGCTTGTCGGTATAACGAAAGGGCCATGTTGGTCAGGTATATGCGATATCTCGACTACAGGAGGAAGCTTTCCACTTTCTGGTTTCGGAAGTGTGGCCCTCGGCCGAGACCTCAGGGGTTCTATGGATTTCCTGTAGGTGGTGAACACATCGGGAATTTCGCTGATAGGCGTCGAAACGTCTCGACTGAAGCACACTGGTCAGCATTGCCACAGGTACGAGAAGGGAAAGTTTGGTTTGAAGGAGGGCGGGGGGCGGGGAGGGCGGGACAATTACTAACTCGTCAACATAGTATTTCTCATCTGACCAGAGCTTGAAATCGGTACCAAGCTCCTTGCAAAGTGCAGAAACAGCCCTCTGGTCTCTGCGCTCTTCGACCCCTTCCTCGCCCGTCATCCACACAGCACCAACACTGTCCTCCCGGTCTCTAAAGCCGTCCAGCAAGCCCTTGACGACGTCGGCGACCAGGCCTACGCGGATTACCAGCCCGCTACCGACAGACTCGAGAGATTGCTTCAAGTCCCATACGGACTGGGTGATGAACTTTGCTCGGTGCGGGCCTGTCCTCCAGACTTTGCTCACTGCGCTTCTCGCCTCGGGGTAGGGGGAAGTAGTGCCGGCTTTCAGGAATCCAGAGACCTCGATTTGCTGCGCCGGAAAGACATAGACCGGTAGGAGATGTGTGAAGCCATGATCACCCTGAGTCGCCAGTCGGTGGAAGACTGGGTTGTCTGATAGGCGCAGGTCATGGCGGAGAATGTAGATCAAAATGTTGGATTTAGCCATGATGCCGTTACGGTTGTGACTTCGGTTCTGGATTTGGAGTCGCTGGTGGGAGAGAGCACTTTCTCTGCTCTTTTAGCGCCAGTCGAGGATACAGAAATTCCGAAAAGTTTCGGCTTCCCCCTTGAGACAAAATAGTGGAAAGTTCAAGACCACAGTCTAGGCAACGAGAAAGCAAGCCAATGCTTCGGGATACTGAAACATTCAACAGGTTTTCTGGCTTGAAGAAGTTCAGACAACAATAACCTGGGTTGGGAGTTGTATTTGGAATGGTTGTGTCATAGACTCCAAAATCGGTGCGCCAGCTAGGATGTAGCAGCCAAACAGAGCAACTCCAGGTGTCAAGTTCCCTCCGACAAAAGCGACGTGGGAGCAATGTTGTTTCTTCAGGGACGACCTTGTGCGGGAAGGAGCGTGAAAAAGGAGTGTCGAATCGTCTCTGTCACGACTTGCTACCCCGAACAAGAGTCCAAAAAGTGAGGGCGGGCTGGTGAGGCTCAGCACATGCGTCTCGAAGGGGGCCAGCTGCTCGGCATATGACGATGGATGCCAAGCCGGAGAAGGAAAGGGCTGGAAGTTGAGTTCAGGAAGACCAGAGCTACCTAGGTAGGGTAGAGTTCGCTCGCTCGCTCGGCCGCCCAGCTTAGCGGCGGGCTGGTGATGAATATTGTCTGGGGTCCTCGCGATGGGGGGACCCTGAATTCCTAAAAGGACCTTGGGGGCCCAATTGGAGGGGCAGTCTGAAAATTTTAGAGACGGAGATCGTTCCGGCAGATGCAACACACTGTGCTGGATGCGGCGCCTCCTGCGATGGGCGCGTAAAGGGGCGTCGCCCGATGCCTTAGCAACAATGTCGATGGAGTGGTATGTGGTCTAGCAGCGATCGACGCAATTTAGGCTGAGGGACGGGACAGCTTTCGCCATGGACAGCATTATCTGGAGGTCTAATTCCTAGGGTGGCAACCGGTTCACCTCGATCAAGGCGAGAACGAGGGCGGCGACGGTAATGCTCTCGAGCTTGGATCCCGAAAAGGCTCCCGAATAGGCTCCCGAGGGCCCAGGGGTAGGTATGATGGCCGGTGGGAACGCTTTGCTCCAGAGAACTGGAATTGGGACGGTTGCCCTTGCTGAACGTGAGAGTGCCATTTTGAAGTTCATAGGCATTGATGGGGCACTGGGAGGCGGATGGGAAAAATCAGTGTTTCCACAGCAGACCTGGCGATATCCAAACGCGGAGGCCGACTTGGAGATCGAGGCACAGAGACGTCAACACTCAGCCCAAGTCCAGATGTCCGCTCGCTCCCTGGCGTCCCCACTTTTTGCTTCTGGTCCCTGACAGACCCCTGCCAGATGACGGTACGTACCGCCCACACATGTAGATATATGCAGGTTTGCCAGCTGTTGATGTCTGCAAGATGTGCCTGCTGCACCTGCAGCGCCTGGGCCTCTGTGCTACATATACAGTATACTTGTGTAGCCACGGACATTTTATAATCTCAGGTGCAAGTATATGGGGAAGCTGGACAGCTGTGTGGGAGTGAGGCTTCAGGCTTCATTGGTCAATTGGAATAACAAGGAGCCTCCCGGACTCTCCGTATTCCTTCCTCGGCACCTGGGCGGACGGCGGAGCGGAACTACCCAGCTATGGAGTCATCACCTGTGGAACTGTTGGACCAGTAAATTATATCACCTATATCTTGTGCTGCTGTCGAGAACACAGTTTGGATCGCGTTGGATTTTCAGCCTTTTGTTATATGATATGTTGACGCTCACCTAGTTGGGCAGGATTGCAGACGCTGTGATCAAAGACATGACACGGCACAGGATGAGACGAAAGACCCCCGTAAAAGCAATGGCAGCTGTGCACTGCCGAACTCCGAGCCGTCCAGCAGCCAGGGTCGAAGACGTCACAGACTCAGGGGCGATCGTGGCATTGTTTTCTGCCACACTCAGACATCGGCCCCGTACATGCGTAGGTAGCACTGGAACTGCACAGCAAAGACCTGCTTCCGCATCTTCTCACTTTCGCATCTGAGCCACATGACACCACCCTACCAGACTGCTCGATTTCATCGGAATGTCCATCGTGAAGTTCTCAATGCCCATCTGATTCCTGCGCCCCTGATCCCTGGCCCTTGGGGTCCACGTCTGTGTCAGCTACAAGTACAAGTGCGTGCCTAGTATTCTCCAAGAAAGACACCCACTGTGCACACGGCCCACAACACGGTATCTTCCTTCACGCGTCTGTTCGCCCGCCAAAAGCCTGATCAGTAGGACCATCAGACGCCACATGCATCGAGCTTTGCACCCTGTCATCCAGCTAGCTAGCCAACCATCCCAGGCAAGATCCGATGCGAAGGAGATACCGTGCATCTCACGCTACGCTAGCTTCGCCTTGGCACAATCGCACACAGCAGATCTGTAAAACGTGGCCACCGCTGGTAAACTCAATATGCTGGACATGAATACACACGTTGTCACCCATCGTCAGTCAGCGCCAGCAATCCCCGATGCGCAACGATGGCACGTGCTAGTCAAACCTTCCAGAAGCCCCGCCACTATTGAGGCATCTCGCCGGTGCAACATGCGCCGAGTGAGCAGATCAAGAGGGCACAGAGGGCGAGAAAAGGATGGCCCGCCGCCTCGGCACGCAACCATCGAACGTGGGTGAAACCCCTTCTTCGGGCCCCAATCTTGCGGGCCTCGATCGGCTTACCGACCAGCCATGTTCCGCCCATCGCGACCACTCTGGCTGACGATGCCAGCTCGCACCGTCCTCCACAGGACGGTGTGTCGGGTCTTTCCGCCCGACTATCCACGCTCAATCATCAAGGTCCGACGCACGGGGTCCCCTTTCTCTTATTATGCTTTTCGTCCGAGACAGTAGTGATCAATAGAAGCGATCAGGCCTGAAAAGGTGGCCCCCCGAGACACCCACTTGGCAGTGCAAGGATGACTCGGCCGAGTGGCCGGGTGTGACGGGGAGCATCTCCGGGTCCACAACAACATTTGGCATACATAACCTGTGGACAGCATACGTGTCAGTGATCACAGCAGCGCACTGGAATTCTGGGTGGTAGTAGAGGAGTAAACCTCATTGGTCATTTTCAGCTTTTTATTCTTCTTTCATCAGGCAGCGTATTCGTTTCTCCCGGAACATTACTATCGAACACCTAGCCAGGCATTCTACTATCGACACATGAAACCTGGCATCCCCGTATCATCAACGATCCCGGGGGTCCGCGGGTGAGGCAAGCCAAAGCACTAGCAGTTCTGATCAGTGGCTTCCGACAATATCGCCTCATTCTCCTCAGATCGCTATTAAAGCGACGCAATTGAACCCGTTCGATTTGAAGGAGTTGTGACTTGGAGAAGTGGGAAACACATCCGCGTGCAGTCTTTCCGTTCAGTTGTCAGTCAAGGCCATCTGCCATCACCACCATGACTGGCCCGCAGGGAGCGAGCCTTTCTCCTCGTGATCGCGTGCTCTTCCATTCGCCGCCGCGACGGGCCTGACCGCGGTCGGACCAGATATCTCAACAGAATGAGTTGGTCGAGAAGGAGCAGCGCTTCCGGGCTGACCCATAAGTGGGCTTTGGGCAGTTGCTCGAGGTGGGCGAATGCCATTGACACCAGAAGTCATGTCATGATTCCGCTGGACAGCCGGAGCCGACGGGAGCTGGGTTGTATCTCGTTGCTCGGGCGTGATCCAGCGAGAATTCGCGAGACCCGGTTGTGTGAAATCAGATTCGCCCCCTATCGAAAAGCCGCCACCAAGAGGTCGACCAGGAAGTGATTCATTGACAGTCGAAGCTGTACCGGGCTGTGCGCTCTCGGTTTCGACCCGATCAGCATGGCTCGGAATTTGCTCCTGAGGAACGTTGTTCCTCTTGTTTCCTTTCAAGATGTCCTCCATAATTTTGGCCATGATGGCAAATTCGGATGCATAAATAGACTCGGGCTCAGGTTGGTCGGCCAAGGAGGTGTCAGCCGTGGTGTCGCCTGGGCTGACAGTCTCGATACGGGGCTCCAACCCCAGCATTGCGCGCTCGCGTTCGATCGCAGGCCGACGAGCCGCGTCCTGCTCCAGTGCCTTAGCCTCGTCCGGAGCTGCAGCTATCTGTCTGGGAGACTTGTCGGTCTGAACTACTTGTCCCAATTGCTCACAATGAGCAAATACCTGAGAAAGAAACTGGGTGCCTCTGCGCACTGAAGGATGGGGTGTCAGCTTTCGGTTATTCCGATCAAGAGGCGCATTCTGGAACATGCTATGGACCGGTCACTTACTTCCAGGGTGCATCAGAATAACCTCGGCCTGGCGAGCCCTCGTGAGAGCAACGCAAAGTCGATTAGCATCGTCGGTAAAGTCCGTGGCGCTGGAGCGAACGAGATCAAGGAAGACCACGTCCGCTTCGCCACCCTGAACTGTGTCGATAGTCCGAGCCTCGAGTCGAGCTTCCACACCCAGGCGTGCCTGGAACGTCTGCGGAAGGTTTTTTATGGACTTCTTGTACTTCATGTACGCTTCTTTGTAGGGAGCAATGATGAGGATGGTTCCACGATCAGTCCGCCCGACCTGACGGAAGCTTGGATCTTGAAGCAGCTCCGTGACACGATCCATGACCCAGCATCCGTGAGCCTCGTTGAACCAACTGGTCCCAACTTTGACTTCGCTGCGCGTGGGACTGAAGACAATCAAGCGAGGCTCACGACATGTCTGACCAGGATCCAAGAAGCGCTCGAGGTATCGCTGTAGGTGCTGGACTGATGGTGGAAAGAGTTTGTCATCTGCATGGCCGCTGATCATCTTCATCTTGTAGAACATGCCCGAGGCGAGCCGCTGGAGGCCTCCATAGGCGCGGTGGTTGATGAGGAGAGAATGCGGTACTGCTCCTGCACGATCCGCGCGCTCCATCATGCTTACCAACATCTGCGGAACCCAAGGGTTATCTCGAACATCGTCCGAGGCAACAAATGGCCGGGTTTGACGGTGATCCTAGCGCACGACGTCAGAGGCTTTCAAACAAGACATTTCTTGTTTTCAGTGCTTTCTAGTAAACTTACACCGCTGAATATCCACGCAACGGGCTCAAATTTGGCTATCGCGACCAAAGTCGAAGCCTCCCGGGCGTGAGGAGACTCGTCGAAGATCACAATATCGGGTTTGAAGTATCCATCGAACGCGGTAGCGGCAGGGACAGGAGTGGTGGCTATGAAGTCGACATGACTGAGTACATCACGGTACAGCTGATTCACGCTGTTCTTGAACTCGTCTGACTTCGCAAAGCTGCCATTCTTGGTTGCCTTGCCCATCAAGTCGTACAATTTGCTGTACCTCTTCGTCTTCTGTGCATCATAGACGTCCCACGCAAGCTCGTCGAGGGTAGGAGCCAAGCAGTCGGGATTGAAAGATTGCTTGCGGTAGCGATTCAATCTAGCCATGAACATGAACTTCTCAGAGAAGTCCACTTTCCCCGTCCCAGCGCCCCTATAGTGCCATCCATAGAGCCGCACAGCGTGTTTCTTCAAGCCCAGGCTCTTGTACAGCTTCACCATTTTGTTCGAAGTATCGTCAAGTGGCTTGTTGATGTCGAGAAGGTAAAGAACTTTGGCAGAACGCGGTTCAAATTTGTCCGGGGCAAGCCAAATCTCGTTCTTGGATTGTATGGCTGTGGTCAGCACCAAGTTCCAATGGGTCTTTCCAGCACCTGGACCGCCAGGGAGGATGCAAATGCCACAGGGCAGATTGCCAACAACAGTTCGGTACGCCGCGATCTGGTGCTCATTGAAACCCTTGAGCATTGTGATCACCTTGGCTGGGATTACTCCCCTGTTCATTGGGTCCGCTAGATGAGGGAAATGGTTGAAGAGGCTGACTGTGAAGCGCGGGTTCTTGAAATCCATCAGGTACAAGAAAGCATCGTGTTGCTTCTGCGTACGGTCATTCTTCGGGTTCAGCGCCAGCTTGGTGACGGCTCCAAACTCGGCGTCTTTGGTGGCGGAGGAGATCCTCAGCTTTATATTGACCATTATTGCTTTCTTGTCGCCCAGAAGGTACTTGTTGCTCTTCTTTGGTGTAGCGCCCTGATCGAAGTCATCAGGATCGCCCTGAATGGGCCGCAGGGTGCCTGGAGGGACATCTTTCGGGACCTTGACCTCGAAAGCGGCAAGGCGATAAGCATCTTCGGGAAGGCCCATGGAGGCGGCGGGGTTGTCGACGCGTTCTGCGTCGAGCCATTTCGTCCTCTGCTCTTTGCCAGACTTGCTCAGCAGCATTATCTCGCAATTCTCCCCCTCCTTCGGGAAGCAGAACTGGGACTGGTCGCCAGGGCGGATCAGGAGCAACCAACCCGACTTATCCTTTCCTTGCCACACATTTGCGACCACCCACGTCTTGAACGCGGTCTGCTTCTCGTTGAACGCATTGATGTCTTTGGCCTCGTTCTGGAACTCCACGAGGGTCCCCTGGCTGTGGCGACGGTGGTACTCGGCAGGGTCGTCGAACACGTACAAGGGTGTGATTCGTCTGGACATTTTGGCAGGCGTCAAACCTACCTAAGTTCCCAGTACGCGTCGGGGGAGGCGGTTGCTGATTTCAAAATCTTTGAGAAACAAAATCAGGTCATGCAACTTGATGAGAAGGTTGTGAAGGGCAAGTGACGCGGAGTGGCTGTGAGAGAGGGGATTGGTTTGGGTTCGATTGAAGGGATGGAAGGAGCTCAACACCAACGCGTCGCGCCTGAAAGAAAAGGGGACACGAACAGGGACCAGCCAAAACTTGGGAATTGACGGGGCAAGTCACCCGTGAACGAGACAAAAATCTTGCAAGATTTGAGAAAGGGGACCACAAAGGTGTGAACACCTGCAGGGCAAGTCTGCAGTTCTTGGGGACGGACTGTGGTGGCAGTGTCAAAGGAAGGAACCAGCCAGGCAAGTAGGACACGACTTGCACTGCACAAGTGGCCTTGGAACTAGACAAACAGGGACCTCTTTTTCCATGGGGTCAGTGTGCTGTGTTGAACGCCAAACAATAAGTTTACATCTAAGATGCTGACCAGAGGTCACGTATCCCTCTCCAGCATATTTTACTTTTCGTCTTCAGCTTGTTTGCATTGACTTCTCCAAGATTAGGTAGAAAGTGCACTGCAGAGCTGCATTCTAGATCTGACGTGAACCAAACGAACATAAAGCATGTGAACCATGGCGGCATGTGAGTGATGTAGATGACCCAATGTTCAGTATCACCCTCGCACTGAGGTTGTTGGCTCATCTAGGTCGACGACTGAGCCAGAAACTGAGGGCGCCCTTCCCTTGTGTCCGTGGAGAGGCCTCTAATGCTCTCGGTGCTTGAGCACTTTGTGCTTCTCCTTCATGAGAAGGTGGAGCGGGTCGATTAGATGATCCTCCACTGCTGGGCACTCCAATCAAAGACTCTCCAGTGTCTGACCCTCCAGTCAAAGGCCTTCCCTTCGATGATATTCCAGTATCTGGCCCCGGGGTACTGGGCCCTCCAGTGCCTGATGTCCCAGTATCGTATCCTGTAGCAGTGCCGCTGCTGTCCGGCGACCGTTTGATTAGGTACTTGCATTTCCCCTAGATTCTCCGCCCGAGAGAGCTGTCCAGCTTCTAGGCCGATAGCTGGGTGGAGGCCCCGGGGACGACGTTGAATTTCCACAGCCTCTCATGCCACCGTCTCATAACCAGGTCGTTTCGGGAATCGGGATAACTTCGGCGGCCGCCCGCACATGGCAACCCTCGTCGCTTATGTCCTCCAGAGTCAGTACATTCTTTCCGACCAATGGTTCCATGGATTATTGCCCCAAGAGAGGGTCTCACGACAGTTTACATCTGGTAGACTGCACCTGATCACATACCTCTCTTCTTCACACGTTTCCCCGGGCCTTGAAAACAGTCACTCTGTTCTGCGACCGCCTTTGGTTCCAAGGGTACACTTGGTCGAGGTGGAGGCGATTCATGGCGAGGTTTCTGAGGACCCGGGCGAACAAAGGGGTCTCCTTCCTTTCCGATCAATTCGATGATTTCATTGCAGGACTTTTGAAGTACAGCAAGTGACGCTTCTGCATGTTGTAATCCGGTAGTGAAGGTTTGAGCTTGTTTGGTCAGTTCGTCCAGATCAAAGAGTATTGCGGTACTCAGCGTATTTCTTTTCGGGTCGATGCGCAAGGCCTCCAGCCTTTTCTCCGTATGAACTAGCTTGGCCTTCAGCGCCCGAGTCTTTGCGCGCAAACCATCGGTGGTGGAATCAAGCCGTTTCAGTGTGGCCTGTAGCCTCTCTTGAAAAGTGCTACCATGTCTAGCCAGATCCTCAAGTAGATCACGCGGGAGCGCCTTCTGTAGCTCGACTTTAACCACTTTGGAATCACTTGACACTTGACTATCGTCAGCCTTCCTCTTCTGGCCTGACGCCGGCGACACGCGTGTTGTAGATGACGATTCCTTGGACATCTCGGATCTCTTCCTGTCAATTCCAAGTCCGACCGTCATGAGAATATCGACCATGGCTTTCAGCTGGGAGAAGCCGTGGACGTAGGTCTTTGGATTCACCAGTGACTTCTTGGGAGACAGCTTGGCAGAAAGATCCACAGCATCTGACAGGTGCGCCAAAATCGCTTTGTTGTCCTTCTGCGACCATCCTGACCCGCGGTTGTATCCTCGATCTGTACGAAAAAGCCGGCTCAGCTCAGCCGCAAACACTGTCAAGAATAGGTCAGGGCCCATGGCATGGCTGATCGGTCGGAACATTTTGGCAATCTTGCTGGCATGTGCCAAATCGTTCTTTGTGACTTCTGGTGGGGCTCGTAACACTTCTGGTCCGCCGCTACGAGCCCCATCGGTGATGTGCATGCCCTGATTGCGAAGCTGCTTTACCGACACGCATGTGTACGCTTCACCCGTGACGGGGCCATACACAAGGTACTCTTCGGGGTATACGTATGCAGTGAGGCTCATTTCTCTAAGGGCGTGAACGTGGTAGACTTCGTTGTGCTTCCCACGAAGCGAGGTATCGAACACGGCTACGTACGCATCGTTTCCGAGGCCTGCAAAGCCTAAAGCTGTTTGCAAATTTGCTGCCCAGGAACTGAAATGGCTCTTTCCAAGTCGCCCCTCTAGATGCATCTGAACCTCGGACTTGATCTGTTTTGTGGGAATCTTGAATATAGACTTGTCGTGTGGTTCCTTGTCCGAGCCGTAGAATGCGTGGGGAGTGACAGCGCTTGTCGTATTCAATCTATGATTGCCACCGCTTGCGGGATTCCAACCCCGGAACAGGAACCTCGGGATCATTTCTTCCCATTCTGTTTGAAGTAGCTCTTAGTATGGCGCGGTATAGTCCTCTTTTTTACTTTACCCAGCCGCATAGTGGCTTCATTCCCATGTGATATGTTACCTAGACACCTAGGCCGTCGTGGTTCAATTGAGTGAGACTTACTTGGGGGAACGTCAATTCCAGTCTTGAGAGTCTGGCTTTTGGGGTTGGGCGCCATTGCCTAGCCAATCCTTCATGTACGTGTTTGCTTGTCTTTCTGGAGTAGAATAAATCGACTGACTGGTTATGTTGTGGTACGTCAACACACTCTACAACACATGTTTGACGATGTGCGAGGCTGTTATATATGTACTAAAACATAAATCACGTTCATTCCGATAGGGAGGCTCCAAACACGAATATGCTGGAATCCTTGCAAGGATTTGAGCACGCTGTGACACTTTCACTTCGTGAGCCTATTTGAAGAAAGAAACCATGTCCCCTGAAATCAGGCAGTCTGTGACGACTTCCTATCTATGTACTTATAAGCCTTCATTGTATCTATCTGACTTGAAATGCTTGCTTGAAGGTCAGCCGCGAGTGGCACACAATGAGAAATGTAAACACTCGTATTCGATGGTCAAACTCCTTTAATCTGATTGTTTTCGACGCTCCTTTGTATTTTAAACCCACCTTTCTTTCCTTTGTGAAATGATATTACCGATATACCGAAACCTAAGGATCCGTCTTCCGAACATCCACTCGCAAATCCTGCGTTGCTGTAGCCCACATAGGCTTCAATCACATGTGCATGCAGCAGAACAGCCGGGAAAAAACATTTCTGCCTTCAACAGAGAAGGAGGGCTGGCTCAACATTTGAAGGCCGCCTGAGGGCCATCTTGGCTGGTTGTTTGGAGCAGAAGGTTGCGGAAAGAAAAGGAACCGAGGGAAAGAAAACGGAAAGGAACTTTCGAGAAGCAATTGGAATAATATTGTTGATATTGGCTGTTGTGAAAATCTGTTTCATAATGCGTAAGCTCTGGTCTGCAAGGCTCAATTTTAGCTATCTATAAATACAAGGTGCTATGTTCTTTTTTGAGAGCCACCCGTTGAATTGAGCTCGCTTTTCCCGGCTTGTTAATTCGTGGGGTAAAGTCTGCGTCTTGATACTCAGATAGTCTTCACGTGTGCTAATTTCGAACAAATGGACCTCGAACGCAGGCTCGTCACGTACCTTTGGTTTCAATGCTGAACGAGGAGACATGCACAAAGGTACCCAAGCTTTTGCGTGGTATTCTGATAATGTTATATACTGTCATTTCCCACGATTTCTCCCGTATCTTACATTGTCATGAGTATAGACTCGTTCTGTAGTTATGACTGACATGGATGCCTAGGCACGCATCCCTTAACCGCCCGTGGCACACTGGCACTGTTGGTAGTCGGATGACAGGGTACTTGGGCAGGAAACCTGTTCAAAGTCCACGATCGGATTGTCTCCCAGCACCTGACTCTGTGCCATGATATCGAAATGATAAGCGTAGCCAAAGTTATTATTACCGCTGGCAAACGGTCAGCATACACTGGATCAATAGCCGCATGGACACTTCACCTACCTCTGAGGGCACCACTTCTCATTGCCACTGTATGGACAAAGGTTTGTAACCATCACCGTGATGCTGCTGCCCGCTGCCCCTCCTGTGCCTTGGCCCGAGGGCGCTGAACCGGTGGACGTGAGCTTGAAGCATGTCCCACAGCCGGAGCCACACCACGTCGCGCTGCCGAACAAAGAAGTGGAGGCAGCGGCGGTAAAAAGGCCGTTCCCACCGCTCTTTTTCAGAATTAGCGCTTCGTACACTTTGGCCCGCCAGAAACATTTCAAGACACTCGCACGAGGCGTGGTCAAGCATGAAAAAAATTCCAGGGACACTATGGAGGGTGGCGGTAGCGGTCACCCAAGCTAGACAGACTTACCTGCCAACCAAAGGCCGAATTACCGGTGCCACAACCACAAGCTCCCTTCAGACCATCGTAGTAGCGCTAGAAACTTGTCAGTGGAAAGGCGTTACGTGGTAAAGTGTTCCGATGACACTGACTGTGGTCGTCGCCTTGCCGCTGAGCGCCGTGACAGACGTGGCCGCCAGTAAAAGAGCGCTCAAGAACTTCATAGTGGCAGCTGTGAAAGTCTGTCGGTGGATTGAACCGGCGTGTGGATCACAAAGAACGTCCGCCCATCGCTGGCTTATAAGCGCAGCCGGCAGTGGAAGTCATGGAAATACGTGGGCGCATTATTAGCGGGCGCTTTCAGTGGCAAGGTACGAGGGGTGGCTCGGGAATTATCCGAGCCATGTTTCAATCCCTCACAAACAGGCTGAGCCAAAAAGACTCATCATAGTTGTTTCGATTGTATTGACACTTGTGGCATTCCGCTTACGCAGTTGTCCTCGATATGGGAATTCAGGAGCCTCAGCATCCGAAGTCGCCAGGCATGTCCTGACTTCCCCACAATTCTTCAGGGGCTGACCCGGAAGTCCTTCCCGACCAGCGCGGTGACAGGCCATACCGAAAGCTTGATTCGAGAGATCCAGATTAATCTTATTGATCAAGCCGAGCTAGGATCCATCTAGGCGTCACTCGGAATAGCGGCCGATATTGTTTTGTTATTTCTCGTGGGTTTGCGATATAGCTAGCTGCTGAGAGCCAATATCGCAGCGGCAACCCTCTCTTCCAAGCATCATCTTTTGCTTCGGTGAACGTGACTGCATTGTGGGATGTGGCCGCGTATTTGAGATTTGTGGGAGTTTCCGGTGTCTCGCATGCCCGATTAATCAATCAGCCTCCTGTCTAGTCATGCTGCTGTCGCATGTCTTCAGCTGTCGTCCCAAAGTCTCCTCAGAGATGTCATCGAGATAAGGACCGCCTCGTCCGTCCGGATGGTCCTGCTGCCTTGATTCGGCAGGACGTTGACCCAGTGATCGAACAACTCCTTCGTCCGACCCCCACTAATGCCCATTCCACCAAGCTCCGGATCGTTCATAGAGGCGTACTCTAGACCTCTCGGACCGCCAAACACGATCAGAAGGTGATTGAATGTCTGCCTCTTGAACGGTGGAAACGCCTTGTTCGCAGGCGTGCCTCTCTCAGATGTTCCGATACTCATGTCGTACCCGCCCTCGAACTGGCTCTCTGTAAAGACTGCTGAAAGCGAGCTTGCATTCCGGACAGAGTATCCCCAGTAGTAGCCCGCCTCCGTGCGTGGAGTTTGTGGGTGCACTGGCTCTGGGTCCTTCAGCGATTGGTCGGGGAACTGCAAAGTCACCCTTGTGTTCGGAGGAATCTCTTCGGAGATGGTCACAGGTCTCTGCATTCCAATGTCCACGGATGTTCTGTGTCCTGGTTAGATGAGATGTACCTGAAGGCTGAGATGCTTGCTCACCCTTTCCCGCTCTCCGGACGTCCCCTGACCGTAAATCCTTCCCGGAATGGCAGCCACTCATCCTTGTGAGGATGATGCGGCATGTCAAGACTGGGCAACAGACCGGCCCTGGCCAAGTTATCGTGCAGTGGGAACAATGCTTTGCGCATGAAAGGCGGTGTCTCCAAGTAACCAAGGACATGCGCGATGAAATGACACGGATCAGTATCGCCGGTGTACCTGTCCTTGTCGACAGCCCGAGGCCGTGAGTCGCTGGGGCTGTCATCGTAGACAACGACTTCGTCCACACAGAAGACAGCCAAGGCCCTGGCAATGCGGCCGGTGGTTGTTATCCTCTGGTCTGCGGTTTTCAAACTGCATCAAGTTAATATGTATTCGACACGACTGGTCGGCATGGCACAGATGCCCAATTACTCTGTAATGATGCTGCCAGGCACGGCAATTGACACGGTGAAGTCACGACCGCCTGTTGGCTGAAACCTAGCTGATGGCTTGAAGGTGCTGGTGTTGGCATCTTCGCCATCGTCGTCAGTTCTCCTCCTCTGCGAGCAGCTAGTCAGTACGAGATTCCACTACATCGGACGACCTCTGTCAAGATTGGAATTGGTTCGGACAGATCCAGTGAGACCGCGAGACTGGCTTTCACATGAGGCCGTCATCGCTAGCGCATTTTTGTATTGCTGAGTTGGGATATTGCGAAAGGGTTATAAAGGCGAGACTCACCTTAGCCCTGTGATCTGCCGAATAAGACATGATCAAGTGATGGAACGAATTGTAATAAATCTGTCGGCACCTGCATGATCGTTGAGTGACGGCTGGATGGTCTCAATGGTCTCCCATGAAAACCTGCAACAATTCCCGATAAGAAATTCTGCCTTCTTATCGCTGTCCGCCTTCCCTTTCTATCACCCCTGCGGACCTAGACTGACCGAGGCTGCTGGCTGCCTGGGTCCAGTACAGCTACTTGTACCTCCCTGCCTGCCCAGCGACACCGGGCATCCGGCCAGATTACACCCCACGGTCAACAGTGTTGCACGCTGCCAGCTCTCCCTTCCAACGTCGATATTGTACGTTGAACCTACGACCGACTACAAGCAGATATGGCTGTCCATGTTGGATCCTCGTCCGAATGGCGACAGATCCTCCAGTCCACCATCGTGGTGGCTGACTGTGAGTGTGCTGCCATGCCCCAGCCAGCTCCTCGGCGCTCAAACTGACAATCGCCTACGTCCAGTCTACGCCGACTGGTGTGGTCCCTGTAAAATGATCGCACCGACGTTCGAGTCCCTTGCAACCAAATTCTCCAAGCCGAAGCGCATTACATTCGCTAAGATCAACGTCGACAACCAGAAGGACATCGCATCACAATATGGTGTGCGCGCCATGCCTACCTTCATGATCTTCAAGAACGGCTCCGCCATAGATACCATTCAGGGAGCCAACCCGCCTGCTCTGACCGCCGCGGTAGAGAAGGCCGTCAAGTTGGCGGGCCCCACGACTGGAGGAGGTGGTTTCAACGTGCCAGGGCGCACTCTTGGGGGGAGTGGCACTACACAGTCCCGGGAGTCGCTTCGAAGGCCGATCAAATGGGACCTGAACAACTTCCTGAACGCGATCATCAATTTCTTCGGACTGTACCTGGTCTCGTTGTTCTCGGTGAGTACTTCCCTATCCTGCACGGTTGCCCGTGTTGCAGCTTCACACTGACAGTCGCGACCACAGTTTGACCCTTACAAAGCCGCCGAGACCTCCAGGTACAACGTACACAATCCTGTCGCGCCTGCAACTACCTCCAACAGTTCTGCGGCCGGTGGTGGCGTAAAGAAACCAGCGCCCAAGGCTACATTCCGGACTCTGGCCGACCTGGGAGGCGATTAAACGACAAATCTCTCCAGTAGCAGCACTTGGCGGCGTGGGTAATGTGAGCGGAGCACGTTCTTAAGTTCTGAGGGCACGGCGTTTTGGGAGGACTACATGCCGACAGGCAGTGCAATTTGATTAGAGAATACTTGTCTTTGCAGATATTGGAAGTAGTGTAGAATGGATATCCGAGAATCCCATCAACAGACAGTGGGCCAGATGCATGATTAATTGCCACATGGTGGGGGAGCTTCCACCCGCGTCATGTCACGTCTCCCGCGCTGCAGCGGCAAAAGCTCCTTGAGCACCGCATATTTGAAATTTGGGGCTTCCGGTTGGACCACCAACCCTGCCTGAACTTTTCTCTTACAACTTTCTCAACACCAAACCTTCGCCGCCATGCTTACTGCTAGGAGGCTGCAAAACGCCTGTCCGTCATGCACGGCTCAGATCCTCAAGCTTTATGTGCACTCAATTGCAGAGATTAGTCCTGCCATAGCCCCAACTTCAAGGCAGACCATCTCGAGAAGCAGGTTCCGTGGCCGGAGGCAAAATGCACGATTCTTGTCGACAACGTCGAGGAAATTGCAGGATGGACGCACCGAAGATGCAGCCGAGGGTCAGATGTCACGTCAGGCCCCAGAAGAACTCCCTGCACGACCGAACAAAGCACGATTCCCACCAGACCAAGACCCCGAAACGGTAGTCCGGCAAGCGAAGCGCATGTTTGGCGACACCCTCCCGAGCGGCTACTTGTCCGATGAAGAATACGTAGTCTACGAAAGACTGTATGGGGCTCCATTGCGCCGGACAAGACCAGAAGATGTTGGGTTTGGATCCCTTGGCGAATCTGAGGAGGGCGATGTCATCGGCGTGACAAAGAACGCACTACTTCGAGAGACTCGGCATGGCGGGCTGGAAGAGGTGGAATACACATCGCAGTCTGTTCCCAGACTTGATTCTGGGGAGGAAGAAGCCATGGTAGAGGAGCTGCTGACAGCGCGACCACCGAGTGATGCGCAGCTTGAGTATATTGAGGCCAATGCCAGCAATCAGCGCGAGTACGATGCCCTCTTGCAGCTGCAAAAAGATTTCGAAGCGGCCAGAATCGTCGCAGTACAAGATGCGGTAGTTGCGGCGGCTCAAGATGCGGCCAAGGAGGCACAGCCGGAAGAAGAAGTCGAGGAGGAATTTGAGGAGGAATTCGAGGACGAGGAGGGCGAGGAAGAAGATCTCGACGACACAGAACCAGATGCTCAACTCCTGGATTGGTACCCAGGCCAGGAGGGCCCGCGGCAACACCAGTACACAATGGAAGGCCAGTTCAGAACATCACCAAGCACGCTACAGCTGCCGAACGTCGATTTCGTTGAACCGATCACGGAACTGCTAAGGCGAACGGACACAAAACACATTCGGACCACGGCTGAGAAGCACTTCGGTGGCCCCGGCCTCCCACACTCGCCAGCTACACCTCGGTCCGGCAGAAACCTGCCGCAGAAGGGTCTGGGCCTGGAAGCAGGGTACTACAGGATGTCGGAAATCGATGCAGATGCCTTCATCGCTACAGCATTGCCTGGCATTTATGCCTCTGTCACGAGCACTTTGGTAGAAGTGCGCAAGAGGCTTGGCCCTGAATGGCTGCGCGGCCTTCTGAACCGCAAAGACGCCGACAGCCAAGGGCCTCGCGTGCTTGACGCTGGTGCTGGTGGTGCTGGGCTGGCAGCCTGGCAGAACGTGTTGCAAGCAGAGTGGGATGTCGTGCGCAACAATAATGCGGAGACCACGGAGCCGGAGCCGGCACCGTCAGGGAAGAGGACAGTCATTGTTGGGTCGAATCAGCTACGACATCGCATATCACGATTTCTCGAAAACACCCAGTTCCTGCCCCGACTGCCACACTACACGCATTCGGTAGAGAACATGGAAAAGCAACTTGATGCTCCCGAGGTCCCACAGAAACGAAAGGTGTACGATGTCATCATTGCCACACACCTTTTGATGCCCCTCGAAAAGGACTGGAGGAGAAAAGACATCCTTGACAACCTGTGGTCGCTGTTGTCACCCGAAGGCGGTGTCTTAATTATGCTGGAGAAGGGGCACCCAAGAGGCTTCGAGGCTATCGCTGATGTGCGCGAAAGGCTTCTCGATGATTTCATCCTCCCACCTACACCTTGCGGCGCACCGGAAGCCATCGAGCAGGATGTGGAGCGGACCCGTGAGCCTGGCATGATCGTCGCGCCGTGTACGAACCACTCTAAATGCCCCATGTACTTGAACCCAGGCATGAGCCCTGGTCGCAAGGACTTCTGCCACTTTAGCCAGCGATTCATCCGTCCTCCGTTTCTGCAAAGGATCTTAGAGGCGAAGCATCGCAATCACGAGGACATCAACTTCAGCTACATCGCGGTGCGCCGCGGTATGCCGGCTTCAAACCCCGAACCGGCAGAGGCGTCCTCAGCTACTACTGAGGGCAGTTCTGAGCCTGTGGGCGTGAAGCCCATCCGTCAGGGCGTGGGAGCCACAACAAAAGCCTTTGCTGGCTACGAGGATGTGGCATCAGACAGCTCAGACCGTCCTCATCCCCTCTCTCTCCCACGCAACATTCTTCCACCGCTCAAGCGCAAGGGCCATGTCACGCTCGACCTCTGCACGCCGGCTGGCACTATCGAGCGGTGGACCGTGCCGCGGAGCTTCAGCAAACAGGCGTACCACGATGCACGCAAGGCAAGATGGGGCGATCTGTGGGCTCTGGGCGCGAAGACTCGCGTGCGGCGTACCATACGACTCGGCAGGGGCATCGCGGAAGGCGAGGCCATACCCCAGGACGGCGGCGTCCGGGCCACCAGGGCTGTCGCGAGCGGGAAGAAGGGCCGCCCCAAGGTCGTGGAGCTGGACTACGATGGCAAGGGCGTCCTGTCGGGCAGGCCTAGGGGTCTTGTCGGGCAGAGGCCCGAGAGGAGGACGAAGAGCGGAAGGAAACCGCCAAGGCCTAGGAACTTTGTGAAGGATGTGGAAGAGGACGAGGACTGAGTATGATTCGGCGTGCTAAGGCATGTGGCCCTGAGCTGTGCTGTACGTACGGCGATGCCCATGGGCGTGCGTCTCCAGATTGTGCCAATACGAACACAGTGCTTTCCCTGCACTGGGATCTCCTCTTCACTGCTCCTCGGCTGAGTCGTGCTCCTTCACGCCACGGAGCCTCACCGCCTCCAAACCCTTCGAAAGGCTCCAGATGCCGTGTTCTGTGTTGTCAATGACCCGTGCTGTGGTGACTCTACCTAAGTAGTGGTGCCAAGCCGCGCAAACTGTGGTGACTGTTGCTGAGACCGTGAGAACAACAAAGCTGCCGCTGGAGAGCAGATTTGTGGTATCTTAAGCGTGTGTCCCCAGATCAAGATTGTATGATTCTTCTGGGAGGTGGGGTGCTGAGTAGGCTACGTTGGGGCTTTGTTTTGCCTGAGAATGTGCTTCTCGGAGCCTCAGAATTTGCCGCCTGGTTGCTTCGATCAGAGCTCCTCCTCCCAAGTCTTGCCACGCGTCGCTGGGAATGTGCTGTGTGGGCGGCATGGGTCAGCTTGATATTTCATATGCTATGACCACCAGACAGGCGGTATTCCTCGAGTGGTAGTTTGGCAATTAACGCCAAGTATCCTGCACACCTGCTGTGAGGTCGTGCTTCACGGCCGAGATTTAAAGAACATTCGCAGGGAGTCTTGCCTGTGATATATAGCTTTCTCCCATGAGTCTCGATGGTGCTCGGCGGACCTGTCAAGGACGCGTATCTACGTGCTCTCGGGAATCGCAATTGTGCGATGTGCCAAGCCGGCTTGCAAAACAAAGCCCAAGCTACGGTTGCAAAGCTGTCGATGTGACCTAGGGACCATGGCTCACATGAGAGTACCCGAGCAGAGTCGAAAGCTACGAAGCAGTTAATCAGCCCCATGCTTCAACCTGCGGTGCTTGCGCCATGAACACAGCAATAGCATCAGTGTTCAATAAGATATACGCCCGGGCTGAGAACTCTGCAGACGTGGCGCCAAGTTTATCCTTCCAATAGAAAAGAAGATAATAGCAAATAAGGTGAGGGTTTAGGCGCATAAGGTCCCTTGGTTCACGGGCCTCCGAGGTCTGAATTCATGATCTGCCGGCGGCTCTCGACCCGGAACGATCCAGATTGCACTCTCGCAGCGTGCTTAGTATCTACACAGCTCACGTTGGGTGCAAGTTTCGTCTTGGTTCATTATCTTTCTAGGTCTTTGAGATGCCAGTCGTAGGAGGGCGTCAATATTTTGAATTAGAATTTCCGGAACTTGAGTTCGCATCTTCCAGTTATTTCCTTTTGCGGAAGGCTAAATCACGGAGCTTCATCAAATCGGCATATAGGCCGATGAGGAGGCAGAGGTCACAATAAGGTTCAGGATTCACACCAAGACGGTTTCAAGCAGCCTATTGATTTCCGGTTGCGCCGCACGGTTGTCTAGACCCTTCCAATGCCAAGTGAAGACGTTGCGGTTTGTCCTGTGCGTTGGATGAATGGGGTCCCAACGGCTGGTCCGGGAGACAAGACCTGGAGCTTAGCGAAGATCATGCGCACGTACTTGGTGTCTATCGCGTCGCAAGGTGCGGAGGGGGCCAGCTGGACAACAGTCAAAGCCCAGGGCCACGGCCCCGTATTCTTTCAATTTGGACGACTCGAGGCAATGCCAGGCGTAGATAACAATGACTTGGCTGAGTACTCAGGTAGGTATACACGTGCCTGACAGCAGCGTCTAGGCCCTCGTAGTCATCCAATCCTGATGACTCGGGGAAAGTATAGATAACATCGTCTCGGCCTAAGATTTTGGGGGTTTGAAGTTGTCACTATTTTGGATCTTTTCTGTCCCAAATCAATGGCATATAGAGACATGCCGAATGACTGACTCGCTGGCTCGCTACTACGACCCAATCTCTCAAGGGTCGTCACATATTATATGGGTGGGACGTATACCTTGTGGCTGGAATCCAACCTAACCAACACCTCCCCTCTGTCTGATAGGAAAGAGGCCACCCGCGTCAGCAAAAACATTGCAGCTGGTCGCTCCGCGGCGCGGAGAGGATACGGCCAGCTGACTTCTATCCCGATCACATCCTCCCTTCCGCCAGTTAAGCATGCACCGTGCGAGATGGCCCAGGTGCAACAAGGTGCTACTCCTGCACCGCCAGGGCGGGTTCCCAATTTCGAAAATCCGGAGGATGTCTTGCATACCATCAACCTAGTCTCGCAAATTCTCGCTGTGGCCACCGTCACGCCGATTGTGTGTTTCAGGCTTTATATAATAAGATGGAAGAATGCCTCTCCCTACCGACTGGATGACTGTATGACCCATCCTTGCGCTTGAGACTCAGCGTCGACTGCTTTCGGAACGAACACTGACTGCTGAAATCAATAGGGTGTTGTCTTGTTTCTCTCGTAAGTCGATGGACCTGGTATCAGCATTGAACCGACTTAGTTGACAACAGCATATAGTTCCTGAGTACTCTGTATAGTGCTACGGCTTTCACAAGTGCGTCCCCGCTGTCATTAATTCTCCCTGTCAGAGACGTCTAGCTAAGAACCTGAAGTGAACGCTTTCGGCGGGGGATTTCACTCATGGGAGATTTCGTCACAGAAGTTCTCAAACTTTCTTAAGGTACGTCTCCAAGACAAGGCCGACAGCGAAGAATATGGAACATGGCGACTGAACTGGTCGCATTATTCAAGGCACTCTACGCAGACACCATCGTATACGGCCCCAATGCGTGGTTTGTCAAGGTGACGCTCCTCCTCGTCATGATTCGCGTCTTCAACGTCAGCCGCGGCTTTGTTATCTTCGGATACTCTTTCATCAGCGCCATGCTGGGATACTATCTTCCCGTCATGATCATTAAAATCAACATCTGCCGTCAGTAACATTCTTCTCCTGCTACACATCCCCAATCTTTGTGCTTTAAAATGTTCCAGAATGTATCACTTCGGGATCCATAGCAGGTAACTAACAGGTACTAGGACCAATAATGGGATTTTGGAACTTGGATGTACCATCTCACTGCCTCAACCAGCGGGCCATTTTTGTGGCCGATACCGTTATCAGCGCGGTTACGGATCTGGCAGTCTTGCTGGCACCTATTCCACTCGTTAGAGCACTGTCAATGCCTTGGAAGCAAAAGTTGAAGGTCTATCTGCTTCTAGGAGCGGGCGGTGTGGCCACTGCGGCAAGTTTCGTAAGGATGTATCTAGTCATTATGCTGCAAAGGTCAGACGATCAGACAGTGGACTTTGTCAGATTCAACTTGCTCGGGTAAATGGACTCCCTCTATCAACAACGTAAAGGAGTGCAACAGTTTTTGACTAACCTCTGCGTTCTCAGTACCGCTGAAGTGAGCATCGGTTTGATTTGCGCCTGCCTCCCATCTCTGAACAGATTCTTCAAGGGCAGACATCAACCTATCGAACCAGTTAGGCATCCCTGGCAGTTTGGCATGAAGACTCCCAAGTTTTTGCAGAGGACAAGACGCAAGCGGCCGTCAGAAGGACTTACATGGACAACATTGGAGCCGTTATCGCGAACATATCAATCCAAGTCGGCGAACGCGGAGTACCAATGGATATCTGGATCACGCACCGAGATAGCTGGAAGCGAGATGCCAGAGATGCCAAGGACTTTAGCAAGCTCTCACGAATAGAGATCTTCCGTACGGAGAAGGATGTCTTGAGCCAGGGTGGAACTCGTCCAGCGTACGAAGAAGGACTTCCTCCAAAACCGGCAAAATTCCGATTTCCTGAACGGAAGTGCAGAAGGATCAAGCTTTATCGGTCAATCCTGCGGGCTTGCCTAGCCGCAACCCAAGTGGTGAAGACGCATCGCCATCCTGAGACCAGGGGCTGGTAAGGCCTGCCTTGAGATTACCTGCGTCTGGATAGCCAGCTCTATAACAATTTGAAATAGCCTCTGATAACATATCTCCTACTAGGATAACCTGCACAAGATGATCTACCCGAGGATAGTCTGCATGACCACACTTCGCTTTATTTGAATGATGTTGAAGCCCCCTAGGTCCCGGATGCCCTCTCAAGGCATGCTCAGCGTCAGAGTCAGGGAGGCTTGGCGAATAAGCCGTATGGATGGACTCGCCTCTTCTCTACCTGTTGATCCAGCCAGTAATTAGATTTAGCACAGGATTTAAAAGTGATCATCAAATGGTGGGCTGCTATCGGAGCACGAAATACAGATGAATGTCCTCCCAGAACGTTTCCCCGTGATATCAAAACTGTGCAGACTACCAGACCTCGTAGCAAAGAAAATTGAAATATTCTGTTCTCATGCATGCATCTGTACCCAAAGGTAATGTGTACTCATCCACGCAGGACCTGCATGGCAGCCTCCAGGCTTTCCGTTTCCCTCCTTAGTCGCTCTCTCTCCTGCTTTGTAGCCTGGTCCTCACCTGCAATCATCTCTAGCGCGTCGGCGCTGAGGTCGAACACCAGATCTGTGCTGAAGACATGAAGTGGGCTATCTTTGCCGTTGAGGAGGAAGTGGTCGATTACCTGTTGGCAGATGACGTCCACAAAACGCTTGACAGATACCTTGTAGTAGCTCTCCAGTATGTCATGGAGGTGTTCGCGCACTTGTTCCGGGTTCGACCTGGTGATGTTTATGCTACTGAGTGACTTGAGCCTAATCACTGGTCCCTGAAGGTCCCCGCTACTTATGGCCAGGCTGCTGAGGGATTTCTGGAGTCGCTTCCCTTGGCCTTTCTGGAGCTCGGCGTTGAAGTAGTGGTTGTAGGTGGTGGGCTTTCCCTCACGCTCAACGTCCAGGAGGAAATTGGCATGATGCATGCTGCGTTTATACGACTCTTGCAGCTTTTCGAGGAGGACATTGTCCCATAGCTGTGCCATCACTTGCTTGTTGTCGGCACATATATGGTTGAGCAACTCGATAATGAAATGGTGCACCAGCGCGATGGCATCACTGACGTGGGACATGACAAGATCCTCCCAGCGCCTGGACTGCTCCTTGAAAGTAGTGGCCAGCAGCGCGCCGCCAAACTGCAGAAGATCAGTATTTTATCATTATCAAAATCCATTTTCATACTCACTGTGCCCAATTCAGGCCCGCGGCTTTTTCGGAAGATGTCCTCGATATGCTCCATGAGTGAGTCATCCGACGGCTCCGGGCACTGGAAACGCTCCGGACGGATGATGTCCTCTAGATCAAGGACTGCATCACTCGGTATCTCGAAGTCAATCTCTGGCAGCTGACCTTGTGACTGCTTGCTGTAAACAACTTGCTCGCTGGATTGCTCAAAATGTCGGGTGTGACCTCTCTGAGAGAAGACCTCGGAGAAGACCTCATTCAGACTGATGATCCTCGTGATGAGTCTCATTTCCAGCTTGTCGTTGAACATCTGGTCCTCGGTATCTAGTACCTGTTAGTCACCTGCTACGGATCCAAAGTGATACAATCTGGAATATTTTAAAGTACAAAGATCGGGGAAGTGTAGCAGGAGAAGAATGGTACTGACAGTAGGCGTTCAGCGAGTAGCCTACAATCCGCTCAAAATTGGCTGCGAGTTTTCCCAGGTAGGCTCTTTGGGATTTCTCATCGCCCCTTGAAGGGCCCATGGCCTCCGTTCTCTTACCGCACTCGGAAAGCTTCTTGGTGATTTCTATTGAGGTTAGAATGAGTGGCTAGAGCATACGAAGTGCGACAGGGTTTACATACCTTTCTTGACTATGGGGAATTCTTTCTTCGAGATATCCATGAGGAGATCCCGTAGGTAGGTTTTGAGGGCAACATTTCCCAGTCGCCCCGTCGATGCCACCGACGCCCAAGGCTCCTGTCGGAAGAAAGCCCTCTCCTCTTCGTCTTTCCTTTGCAGGGAAGAACTCTCGTCGTCAGCCCCACGGTTCTTAACCACGCAATACCCCAGCCTCAGATTCTGACGCCTTCCTTGGATGAGATCCAAAATGTTCTGCTGCATCGCTCTCTCTGGCGCAAGATCAGGCTTGGTCAGAACTCCCATGGTCCTGGAGCCGTTTGGGTCGGCGTCCTTAGCAAGCTTGAGAATCTCCTGGGTGGCGATATCAACATTGCACGGGATCACTGCCAGAATTATCGTCCTGGAATCATTCATGTACCGTTTGACCATGGACGTAACCAATGTGATGTCACTGTCAGTGGTCAGGCCGGGGGTTGGTGCGCGAAAGATACCAGGCACGTCGATGACTGTCAGACCTGGTTGATCCGGACCGTTGATCTCGATTTTCAAGATGTCCTCACTGAAGGTGATTGAGTCATCATTTGAACCATCGATAGGTTCAGCACTCGACCGTATGCCCATCGCACGATTTGCGTCCTCGAAGATGTCGGCAAGATCCTGTGCGTCCATCTCGTCGAGACAGCGATGGAATTGCCGCAGTCTTTGCTTGACGATTTCATTGGCGTTCGGGCGAGGGATGATAGTGATCGAGACACTACGCTTTGGCTCTCGCCGACAGGTGATCTGCGTGGCATATCTTGTACATAGACCAGCGGCCCGGGGAAATGAGAAACCAGTGAGGCTCTCAAGAACCGAACTCTTGCCAGAAGACTGGTCGCCCACGACAATGAGCTGAGGCAGGGAGACGATGGAACCGACATTGAGCTCTCTAAGCCTGTCGATCTTATCCAAGAGGGCCTGGTTCCCGAGGCCTTCGATTGGGTTGTCCGTGTTGATTATGCTGCCCATTGTGAAGCGGTTCTTGGACTGGTTGAGGAATTGAGGGATGTGCCCGTGTGTGAACAAAATCGGTAAAATAACCAGAAGAACGGGTATTTGAGTAAAGATAGAAAGCACTCGAGAACTTCAGGAGTAGAAAGGTGGGTTGCCCTTCGAGTTTTATACACATGCGATAACGTTTCCGCCCAAAGAATGCGCCAGGCCGTTGACATCGGTTCGTAAGGCATGAGGTTGATTCTCAATCATTTAATCCTCTTTATCTAAAGCGCCTTGCAGGATGGCGGTGCTTGCACCGATGGCTGAGGGGCTGTTGGTTGTGAATTTGGTGGGCCTCACACAGGGGTGCCATGTAATGCCATTGGCTTGCCGTGTCCGTGGTAGGCCTCCTGCAGCTGCTCCCGGTCGTCCCTGGGTCGCAAACGCAGCCAAACCAAATCAAACAGAAAACCAAATGGTTGCATATGAAGACAGAGAGAGTTAAGAAATGCCTTGACCATACGGGATTATCGCCATTGGGACTGATGGTGTACACAGGGATTTGCAGGCAGATTGTAATCAAACGAAGACCAACAAAGTCATCGTACTTTTGAATACATGGAGTCAAACGGTCGAATATCTCGTCTCTACAGTGGTTCGAAAGCCAATAATATCGTGTGTAGAGCAGCTGCACAAGACGGCATGTCGGCTACATGCATCTTCTGAAGGCGGTAGTAGGCCTCAGACACTGGGGTTAAGAAAACATGTCGCGGCTTGAATACATCATTGGCTAGAATGCTTCTGCGTCCTTCCACCACTCTCTATCGCTCTTTACAAAAGCAAATTCCACAATGATCATCTCAGTTCAGTACAAATCCGGCCAGCAGGCAACACTAGCTTCTTCATGTGTCGTGGCGGCACCGCCCTAGTGCAAAGTCGTGTTGCAAACGCGGCATGACTGCGAAGAAGTGGAAAACGAGCTGGAATGGTTCGTCTTATATTGATTGGTAGAAGGGATCGTGCCCTCAGCAACCGAGCCAAGGAGCTCAGGGGTGCTACGAATAGCTCGACTCAGCAGACACATCAGAGTCCTGTAGCAGCTCTCCAGTGTACTATCAAGTGGTTCATAAATTTAGACCGGGATTGTTTTGGTACCAAACCTGCTAAGCGCTGCTGGCTTGATTTCATGTCTTATTCTTACTACCTAGGTATAGACGATGGAAGGACAGGCTATTTCTGTTGTGTACAGAGACTTGGAAAAAAAGCTGATAGGGCGAAAACGACCCCGGGAGAGAGCACACTTTCACTGAGAATGACTTAGCGTCTCCGTCCTCGATATGCCAGATGATATGAAGTAAGAGCTTATTGAGCTCTCATTTGCATCGTCGTCAGTGCATGTGGCATCCTGACTGTCGTCTTTTTCGACCTCGACAAAATCCTCATCTTCGGCCTCGTCGTCAATGTCCCCGTCGTCAAAGAGCGGTCTCGGATGTGGCGAGGCCTCAGACCCGGAGAGCAAAGCAGCCCTGAGGTCCGTTCCCACCTCGCCGGGCAGCTGCCCGCCTATCGAGACATAGAGCGATTCATCCGAGGTATGGGCCCGTAGTTCCTCGCACTCGTCCATCCAGGCCTCCAGCCGCAGATACTGGTGGACCTCTTCGGCGGTGACTCCTCGATCCCCGCGTTTTTGCCGCTCAGTGTGTTCCATCGCGTGCGTGAGGAAGTCGTGCATCTCGTCCACGAAGTGGACATTGCAGCGCCAGACTTCCTTCCCGCCCAGGGTAGAAACAACACCGAAGAATAGATACAAGTCATGGTCCTGAGGCGACTTGAAGCATATACGCAACAGCCCGGATGTCAGAAGGGCGCTTCCACCGTCGAAGGCCGGTAGTCTCAGGATGGCCGTGTTGGCGTCAAACACCCCTGAGGGGTGACTTTCTATATCGTAACCCATCGATCCTAAGGGCATTCCGTGTCTTCCAGGGTAGAGTAGCTGCCGTGCGGTAGGGTGGACAAAGAGCATGACACCGTGCTTGAATCGGCGTTCGGGACGAGTCAGATATGGACCGTCAAAATCAGTGTGAAGGAGGTGTCGGGAGCGAATGACCAGGTCATGGCCCTCCCTCCTATCCGTCGCTTCGGCCGACAGCATCATGACTGACTCGAAGAACCTGGACCGGTGCAGTATATTTGTTGCGGTCCTCCTCTGTGTGGCGCGCTGCATAGCGATGCAAGCCCTTGCACCGCGGCTTCCGCTTGACAGTCCCGCGTCGAGGACAACGAATATCTGCGTCAAGGTGTATATAAGTGGCAGGTGAATCGAAAGTCCAAGGTTTGTCATGGGATATGGCACGGGGTTCTCCCAGGCGTCGACGGGGATGAAGTCTCCCGCATCGGCGAATGCCAGCGGTGAAGGGGCCAGCATACTCGTCCAGTCTGCTGGTACATTTGCCCTCTTGTCGCGATTCCAGCAGAATATGGTGTGGTCGTTGGACGTCTTAATGATCTCTTCCTGCAACCTGGTAAAAGCCTTGGTACCCTCTCCATAGAGAAGAGGCATGTTCACATCGAATATGCCCAGAAGACAATAGGCCATGTCTTCGACGCGCGTCGTCACCCGTCTTGCAGCCCATGACATCTTTCTAGCAAGGCTGATCTGGTGCAGGGTCTCCCTTCCCGTCAGGATTGATGTAGGTACCCCAGTTATCCCGGACACCGTGCCGAGTAGAAACTTGTCAGATCTATAGCCAATCTTCTTCCAGGACTGGGAGTAGAATATTACCCCCCGGGGTGCAATTAGCTCTTGGAGCGTCCATCCTCGGGTGAACCAGCGGCTCTCGCGAAAGTGCCGAAGTGAATCGCGCTCTGAGGGCTCAATATCTGGCACGTCTGACAGGTAGGCATAGCAGACGCTTGCCTCTTGATACCATGCGTACATGGAGTTGATGGCTTCGGTTAGCTCTGCCGAGCTGGACTTGTCGATGCAGTTCGTATCAATCCATATCCACTCCACACCATCTGCGAGTGCTGTCCTGCATGCCCCTTGTACCTTTTGGAAGCCGGATTTGGTGGTCCATGCCGGGTTCAGGTCAAGGAAGTCCCGGTAGCCGATCTCCTCGCCGTCGATCCAAGTGTGGCTTAACGCGGCGTACTTGACGGTCTTGGGTCCATGAAATTCCCTGAACTCCAGTGTTCTGGTATTGAGTAGCCGCATCGCGCCGTTCTTAATCGCAGCCCAGTGAGGCCAGCCTGGTCGCGGGAGTATGTCATGAACATGGGGAGAAATGGTGATCCGCTAAAGTTCTTGCTCAGCCGCAACGTATCATGGCTGCCGGGGGACTCCAGCTGACGCCAGTTCTGGTTGGTCAGGAGCGAAAATCCTACGGCCAAGCAGTAAGCTCGCCAGTACGACGCGTTGCTGGGACATGGACAGCAGCTCTCTCATCTTCACCAACAACTCCGAGCTACAGCCACCCACCAGTCTGAGAAGCTACTAGGCCGAACTGTTTGTATACAGCGATTGATACCATTCCTGGCACTTAGGTGTTTTGACGGGTCAGTCCTAGTGTGAGACCTATCCTGGTTCGAGATCCCGCTGTCAGCCGGCGAATGACCGGCACTTCGGCCAGCTTACCATTCCGCAATCACAACCTGCTGAAGTCTTACTGGGTACGTATCGTTGTTCAGATGCGCACTTCGTCCCTTTATGTCCCCCCCCCTCTTTTTCTTTTATGCTTCGAGATCCTAGGCGACCCTTGAAAGCCGCGTTATTGTGGAGATTCAGAGCTGAACTGACCCCACATACGCGCGCTTCTCTCGACGTCGCGCTATCGAGACATGCGCCGTAAGCAATGCTGTAGAATCACAGTGGATGTGAACCAGAATTTTGCCTGGTTCTGCATTGTCTACGATAAAGACATGGGCAACCACTTACGCGTCTATGGCTTTTAGTTCAGAGAGTGCACGCTGTCGTAGGCCCTCGAGGTGAGCGAAGAGCCACCTCGTCTCACCCAAGCAAATCGGAACATGATGATCGCGGCATGATCTTCAATAGGCCTCAGCAGCAATTTAGTGTCGAATATGACATGTATGTCTCTTGTATGGCTCAACTTGTACACGGAATTGGATGCAAATGGGTCCGCCAGCCGCTGGTCTGTGGCAGATTACATCCTGTTGTTTACGAGAACTGGACGCACTTAATTTGTCATCAGGTATAGGTTCCATGGGCTGCAATGGCGTGGAACGAAGTGCTGTGGTTACTTCAAGCTCCGCCGTAGAACCGGCGGGGACGCGAACAGTGACGGCGCGCCCTTTTACGCCGCGCGGTGCCTCGGGACATTGCAGTGATACAGATGCCCAAGAGGCTTCTGTTCCGTGACATACAATCTAGAAAGGCGCTCTATGTCAACGAGAGACATTTGTTCGAGCACTTTCGTATTGTCGAGTCATTCCGCGCTTGCTCGCAGTGCAGTTGGTAGTGACCGACTCGTCCGGCAATCCTTCCGGGGACCCGTACGGGGATCCGTTCAATAACAAGGCTCCGATCACATTGATTGCTGTTATTAGGATCCAGGCCACAGCTTGGTTGGGAGCTTGTTTTAAATGGATAAATGCGGCAACCATGGCGTAGATCATGAGCGAAAGGAAGGAGATCTTGTTCCATGGTGGTCGGCAGCCACATGGTAGTCGGTCAGCGACAGGGTTAATCAGAGTACTGAGAGCTACTGGCAATCCAAGAAATGGGCAAGAACATTACTGAGATACGCTCCTAAACGGCGGTGAGCCACAAGCTATTGGACCTTATTTCCCTGTTTTGTTCGGGGGGGGGGGGGCAACGGTGGGCTCTTACCGTGGCGTGCCTTGACATCCCAACAGATGCTGCTCGTGCTGGGATCTGCCTCAGCTGGGGGCCAAAATGCAGCCCACCACTACTACAGTGATCGCCAGCCGGACTGTTGGCGTTCAGTGAATGAGCAGGCGCATGTGAGCGTGCCCAGTAGCCCCATAGGAAATGTGTCGTGCGGGAGATCAAACCCGCCCACAGAAACTCGAAGCGGTCACAAACTCCTGGTCTCCTCAGAATGAAATCCGTCACATTTCCTGACAACGTTGCCAACAATACGCCTTCGCGTTGAACCCGCCTTTCAACAAAAGACGTCACGCCGTCCACGACAAATGGCTCACAATCAGGCTGTGGGTGACCAGGGTGAGGAACACCCTGGGCAAGGAGATCGACTGAACCTGCCTTGAAAAAGTCTTCCTCTCATTTTGACCAGAAATCGTCGGCAGGATCAGCTCCCCTGAGCCTGTTCAGAATCAAAGGGCCCTGCCGTTTTTCCACACGTGGTTTTCTACCGTGGATATTGACGTGATTGGAGCACGGGGCCAGCCGTTGCAGAGATCCATTACGTGCATGTCTTCAGCAGCCGGGGCGAGACGGTAATGCATCCCGGATCTGCTTTGAGACGCCATTGACAGACCATATGCAAGCGCCTGGGGAAGCAGAATGCTGTCTCATCCACCAAAACACGCCTGCATATGACCATAATATGTGTGCTTCGGAACATGAAATGATGTATTGAGCAGTGCAAAGCACCTGCATACGACCATGATCCTGGGAACATGACTTGAGGTGCCCAATCAGGTGCAGAGGCAGGATGCAGCCAACTCCAAGCCTGTCCGGCTCGAGTGTGCATGAAATGCCCTGTGCCGAAACCGTTGACAGAACACCAGGCGCGTGAAGTCTGTCATGGCCTTTTCTTCTCGAGGCTTCACGCTCGCCATGTAGCTTCTCGGGAGCGGTCTGCGGTTGCGAATCCGCGGCGAAGATCTTCAGAACGTAAGGTGGAGCAGAGCCCCCCAGCGGTTGCCACGTCGACCGAGTACTTGACCCATGGAGCGATACTCGCGTCAAGGCTCACAGTGCTGTGGTTCTGGCCTGCCCAAAAATTGCATATTTGGTTGCCTTATTTGGTGCTTCTTCCAGGGGTAGTGTCCGCCTTCTTGGCGACCTGTCAAGCGAAGCAGACAGAGATCTGAACCTCCGGAGCCTATCTCTGCGTTGGAGCTCCCTGTCATTGTGGTCAGTTAATCTGGTGGCAGGCTGTTTCGAAATATCTGGATGCTGCAAGAGGGACATAAAAGGAGACTGGAAACACCTGCCGCGATAGCTTCCTCCTCAACTACTCACTCCAAAACCCCGACTGCTATGCTCAGTGATTCCCGAGCGACTTCAAGCACGAGCCAAAATCAACAGCCATATCAGGGATCTCTAGTACGACCTGTACACTGATCTTGGTCATACCGCAATGTCGCGTGAAAGAAGTTCTGGGGCGTCTGGCCCCCAAGCTGTCGGTCGCACAACGTTCTCACACAGGTGTTTTATGCCACCCCTCCGCGTCGCCGCTGGAAGCCATCCCAGGCCGTGGCTGACTGATCCCTCATAGAACACGAGTACAGCCTGAATCAGCCTCTGATCCTTCGCTTACGAACCCCGATATTGTAGGGGAAAACACCCGAAAGACTCGTGCGGGTGTCATTGGGGCCGAGTTGAGAGACCGCGGAGTGGTGGAGGCAGACCAATACATGGCCTGGAAGCACATGGCCGGGAAACGGGACGAAATTCTTTCTCCGTCCGAGAATGGAGTCGGGACTGGGTCTTCGGTCGATGCCCAGGTTGGGTCCTCCAAGTATTGTTGTCCCTCTACTGCAGTCCAACAATATTCCTCCAGTTCGTACCTGCTGACCCGGGAGCCTCTCCGTTCAGAGCGAATTCTGAAAGTAATCTCGTTCACGACGACACCCCCGACGACGTCCCCGACGACGCCCCGAATGGGGTTGAAGACGCCCCGGACAAGTTTGGCGTTGCCTCCGACAGCTTAAACAACGCTGCCGACAGATCCAACGACGGATCCAACGGTGTCCCGGACAGATACTACGACGTCTCAGGCAGCCCCAACAACGCTGTGGGCGACTTCGACGACCAAGTCTCGACTTCGTTATTGACTTTCTCAGCGCATGGAGGGGCCGACATGGACGAGAGCGTCACTGATCTGAATTGTAGCCCATATCCACCAAGTCTCTCCGAAGACACCGATACAATGACGACGAGCTTGTCTGGTCCTTGACTTTCGTACGCGACAAGCATTGATAAAGGAATGCGCCGAGCAAGGTAGCGATGGAAGATATTGTTACAGAGAAATTCGAAATTGCTGAGCCAGGCGAAACATTTGTTCCACCTCGTCCGGCGGCGGGTGCTCAGGGTCAAAACACGGGGCTAGAATGATACCGATGTGGCTCGATGGTAAACTGGTCGTGATGGAAGCTCTTAATGTAGTGATGAAGCAGAGTATAACAAATGAGACAGTACCCACGGCTGACGCGAGTCTTCCAGTGACATATCATGTACCTCAGCGTACCTCAGATCCCAGGACCAACACGCTCGTGCCCAAGTGCTTCAAGGCTGTCGACGTCCATGACTTCGAAGCCCTGCCAGCACTTTGGGGCCGTGACCAGGACCTCTGGAAACCCGCAGCAAGAGCGTGGGAACTTCCTCCAATGGACAAGATGCTGTTTTGCTCAACAAGGGAAAGCACTAGTCGGCGATATATTCGAACGCGTCGCAGGCCAGAGTCTTCCTCTGTCTGCTCGGAATGTTGAACCTCGCACACAGCGAGTCCGCCCCACAAGGCGAAGAGAAGTCCCCGCTTCGGTATACCAGCTGATATTCTTGCTCCACATTCGGTGTCAAGAGAGGTTGCTATTGAACCTCGGAATTGGAGGTTGGGTTTTCAGCACGGCACTATCTCGGTGTAAGAGGAGTGTTCGTGGCACGGGAGGCCGGACTCGAGACTGGCAATGTCGACGTCTTCCCCGCGTTGTTCCCTGCCCTCATGCATGCGGGCGAGCAACAAGACGGACCTGTCATCCCGTGACTTCTCATCTTGTCTTCAGGCCCCGGCGCTACTGCTGCAACCTCGAAACAGGTGCCTCGGTACCGGGTCTGCGCGGATGCCGCTGCCCTGGACAAAAAAGATCGGGCTGTCGATGGGGTCAGTGTGCCGCACACGTGTGTGCCTGATGGCTTCCAAGGCCCTGTTGGGGCCCCCGGGTCTCGCAGTCATCGGGGTGACTGCAGCTGCAGACGCGGAGGATGGGCATAACCCCAGACCCACAGCAACGCTCGCTGGTGGGCACCCATCGGCTCGCTACCACTGTGATCGGGAACGTGGGGACTCTCGTATTGTGGAACCCACGGACCCGCCAACTCAAATCCGACCTCACTCGTCCACCTGTGACGCTGTGCTGCTGTGTGCTGCTGTGCAGAGCGTCTTTGTGTCCGGATATGGGTGCAACGGCCGGGAGGAGTGAGGGGGAAAGAGCTCACCGTGCCAAGGGGACGCACGAACGACCTTCCAGAAGAATGCTACCGTACAGTACGGAAGGAATCGGCACTTGGAGGTGGTACCGCAACTAGGGATGAACTGCACGCGAACCAGAGACAGCGCAGATCCACTAGATCTGTGACAGCGGCAACCCTGTTCAGATCGAGCCAGTCGGGCTGCCTGAAACCACTACAGGCGTCAGTCTATTCGTGGCACAGCCTGGACCTGGGCCAACCCAAGTTGCAGTTTTGACGACTGTAATGCCCAGATCTGGATATCTGCAGCGCCTGTGCCTAATCTGGTTCGATTCCGCCGTTGGTCTCCGCGTCGGCTGGGCCTCGGCAGGAAGATCAGTCATGTAACCGGGCCTGTATTGGCAGGGAGGGCGGGCCAGGAACAGGATCCAATGTGACCAACTCCGCAATGTAGCCCGGCCATGGCAGAGCGACTATTGACAAAACCAGATCACCAGATCCAAGTGGAGCCGGGCTGCCGTCACAAACCCCAACGTTGCCGTTACATCTTCTGGCACTTCCCCTTGGCAATTTTAAGCCTCACCCAATGGCAACCTGGGATGTCCTGGACACATTGCCGAAAGGGGCAGGCGAGCTGCCCTTACACATCTTGGGCACCCCTACCTAGCTTCGCCCGAGATCCGGGTTGATGGGATTTACCGCTGTGGGGAGCATCATGGGATTCCACTTAGCATTTCAAGAATATTCAGAAATCTCACTGTTGGTGGGGCAGGCTGCAGAGGATGTCAGAGAGCCCAGACACATAAAGGGCTCCACTTCCTTCCAAGACCTCAGCAGCTCACGGCCTCTGGGTGCTCATCACCGTCAAGCTCAGCAATCTCAGCAACTCGCTGACTCCCTGGGTGCCTGAGTACCTATCATAAGGACTCCTGCTGGCAGTTGGACTACACTCCCTTGTCCTGCCCCATCCCCCAGAGCCATAGTCAACATGAGGGCCTCAGCTGTCCTCGCCGCCGTCGCCTCGGCCAGACTGGCAGTCTCGGCCGCTATACCCACCACCGAAATCCCAGCCGAAGGCGTTCCCATCACCGAGCTAGACTCCTACCCGGGCCTGCTCACCTCAACCGAGGCCCCTTCCGACATAAGTCTCGCCGCGACTGCCTATGCGGGCACAGCCAACGAGCTCACTGACGGCACGCCCTGCCGTGCCGTCACCCTCATCTGTACGTATATAAGCCTCCCAGAAAACGATCTCCAAGAGGCCATCATTCCGACATTTGTAACAAGTGTCTAATGTACTACAGATGCTCGAGGCACGACGCAAAGCGGCAACATCGGCGCTGCCGGCGATGTGGGCCCCCTCATGATGAACAACCTGTCGTCCATCATCGGCGCGAGCAACCTGGCTGTCCAGGGGGTAACCTACGCCGCCGACATCTTCGGGTTCCTCGCGGGCGGTGACGCTGCGGGAAGCCAGTTGATGGCGAACCTAACCACCCGGGTAAGTCTCACCCGTGAGCCTCACCATTGGGGAGGAAACGCGATTGCTAACCCGTCCGGACAGGCAAGCACGCAGTGCCCTAACACTAAGATCGTGCTGTCGGGCTATAGCCAGGGCGGCCAGCTCGTCCACAACGCCGCGAACCTCCTCAAGTCGAGCCAGGCTGTTGTCGACAAGGTTGCTGCCGGTGAGTCTACCCCCATATGTCTCTTCCCATCCTCCCTTCTCCGGCCGCTAACCGCGCGGTATCTGCATGTAGTCCTGATCTACGGTGACCCGGATGACGGCGACCCAGTCGGATCCATTCCCAGCTCCAAAGTCAAGATTATCTGCCACGAGGGGGACAATATCTGCGAGGGTGGGATTCTCGTTCTGCCGCCGCACACGAACTACCAGATCGACGCGAATGCAGGGGCGCAGTTCATAGCTTCAAAAGTCTAGCCGCCGCACGGCCTGTTGTTGTAAATAACAGTTCTTCATTATGGAATTAAAGTTAACAAGTCCATATGATACAACTCTCAGCAATGCTTCCCAACGCCTCCATATGTGTGCATAAGTGATACAAGAAAAGCCCAAACATGATTTTAATACAAGAGAAGAAAAAGACGTGTAGTGTATTTAATTAAGCTCTTTCGGCTTGGTCATGGACAGCGGTAAGGAGTCTCTAGGGTTTTATACGCCACTGTCAATCTGCTCAGGGATGTCCGTAGCCGTGAAGGCGCTCCAGTCCCTGCAAGTCTGGGCGACCTTCTGCGGGATGGGCAGCTTCTTGACCTGGTCCGGCTGCACGAGGAACTGCAGGAAGAAGCCGGCGGACGCGTGCCATGCGATGTGGCAGCTGTTATCTTGTCAGCAGGGGCTCACTTAGGTGGTAACAAAGAGAGTGATCTCTCAGATACGGGTGGATACTCACTGGAATGGCCAGACTCCTGCGTGATCCGGGTCGAACTGCACCACAATGTACCCGTTGGCCCGCACCTGCTGAACGTCACGGCGCTGGGGGTTGTCGGGGTTCACGACGACTCCATTCCAGGTCCCGGCGCCCTCGGATAGGACGTACATGTTGTAGCCGTGGAGATGGATGGGGTGACTGCGGAGTTTAGTTAGCATTGATCGAACCAGATGAAGCAAGGCCGTAGGGAGGAGACCGGGGAGAGCTTACGCGGCAGGAGTGTCATTCTGAACAATGATCCTCACGCTCGAGTTGGTGCCGATGTTCCGAATGTTCGCCTCAGTGGGGAATGTCAGGTTGCCGGCGTTGGCCATCAGCAAGGGCGGGGCGTTATAGTCGACGCGGCTGCTGACGCCGTCAAAGCTCCAAAGAGTGTTTCCGGATGCGTTCTGGAACAGCTTCACACCAAAGGTGTTCGTGGTGGAAGGCGTAGGGGGCTTCATCTTGTACATCGGCGTTGTGATGGCCAGGTCGTCGTTGGCACAGTTTCCTGGGTCAGGAATGTTCCAGGCCTGCGATGCTGGCTGCTTGGTCGTGTCTGCTTGGTCGTAGTAGAGCGCGGCGACAGCGTTGGGCTGGTTCGTCAGAGAGCACGAGGTGATGTTGGAACGGATCCAGAACGCCGACTTGGAGTTGCCTGCGTTCGCGGTGACCAGGACGTCAGCACGCTGGCCGATTCCAAGCGTGACAACCTTGGTGGAATACGGGTTAACCTCAACGAAGTCGTTGGCAATGACTGTCATGTTGTGGCCATCAATAGAGAAGCGCTGGACACCCTCGGAGCCACTGTTGATGAGACGAAGACGATGAGTCTTGCCGGTAGTGAACTTAAACTTGCTGACTCCGGCGTTGTTAGTGCACTTGGAGGTGTCTCCTTGAACAACCTTGGTGCAGTCGAAGTTCATCTTTCCATTAATCAAGTTGTTGTCAGAGAAAACGGGCGGTTGCTTTGGCGTCATCGTCTGCTGTACCAACTGCAAATAAGAGGGGTGATACCAGTCAGACAGCATTACAGGGCCGATGTCAATGTCATAGTTCCTCTGGTTGGGGCCGTAAATAATCATCGGACCGGTGACGCCGCCAGAGTATTGAGCACTGCAAGTTCAGATTAGTGATTGCTCGCCGATCCATGTGTCGTCTAACTCAAGAAAGAAAAAGAAATGTCCTTGTTTCAGAGTCCAAACTCACCTGTAGTGGGAATGGTACCAAGTAGTTCCGTAGAGTTCAGCCTTGAACTGGTAGGTATAAGTCTTTCCAGGTGGAATAGGGCATTGGTCAACTCCGGGCACACCGTCCTCCCATGGTGTTGCGGTTTGAAGGAAGCCATGCCAGTGCAGAGCTGTGCCTTCGGCATCGCCTGTGGAGTCCTTGGTGATGTTGTTGTGGACGGTGACTTGGATGATATCTCCCCAGTTGGCCTCAATGGTAGGCCCCGGGAAGGCACCATTGACAAGCAGAACAGCTTTCTGATATCCATCAGGAGCAAGCATTCCTCGACTGATAGTGAAGTCATATGAGCGAATGATACCGGTGTTGGGAGACTGAGTGTACGGGCTAGTGTTGGTTGGTGTTCTGGTCCCCCATGGAAACCCATTAGGTAGAGGATTGTTTGTCAAGAAAAGCGGAAACAAAACCGCCTGCAAAGTACCAAACAGTGATTTTCCGTTGGTAGCAGACTGGGCCAGGGCTGCTGTCACGCCAAAGAGCCAGCCGAGGGTCCCACTGATGACCCCGTTGATGGTCCCAAAGATGCCATCGAACAAACCCATATTGAGTTACAGTCCAGTCTCAACGCTATGTTGAAGTGGGTGTATTCTCGGGTTTTATGTTGTAGTGAAATTAGAGAACGAATGAGAGAGAAATGAATAAGCGAGAGAAAGAATGGAACCTGATGCCCTTCCTCCCATGATGTTGAGGACGTGGAAGGCAGGCTCTTATATACGCATTGGCATACAATCGCGGCCATGCGGCTGCTGATCCATCACATCCATCCTACTCGTGTCCAACATCGACAACACTCATACGACGGAGTGTAGTCCCACCTGGCCAGTGCCGTGGCTTGCGGCTAAGCTGTTTCCTTTCCGACCGGTGCTGGAGAGCTACTGCACGACCCGATCGTATGGAAGCTAGCTAGAGGCAGAAGAGTCTAGTGAGTGGTATAGGAGGGAAGCAAAATACGTGAGGGTCAGCACTTGGGGCGAAGTCAAGTCGGCGGCGCTTTGAGCGCCCCGTGGGTGATCTCAATCTTTCGATGTGGCACCGGGACAAGAACTGTCACTCGGGACAAGCAATGTGCGGGAAGCAAAGCCAAGGCTGTATGATGGCGTCGCACAAGGTCCACGGTATGTCGCGAGCCGAGAACTCGGAGTCTCCTCGAGGTACGACGGCTCAGAGTTAGGCAAGCAGCCCGGACCAGTCCCTTGGGATACGCAGGTGGTCATCGTTAGTACTGTCATTGCACCGGCTGATCGGAACTAGTCAGGGGATTTTCCCCGAGATCTAGGTTGCGAGGCCCGTGGATTTTAGCGCCAGCGGAGCCGAAGCGTGGTTGAAAAGCATGGGCTTTCTTCAGCCGCTTGAAACACACTGTCGAGGAAACAAAACTGAACTAGCTCCCAGTATGGCCTTCGGCCACGAGGCCGACCAAGGCCACCATGCGAAAGTTCATCCGAGGGTCGGATCCTAGACGGGATGTGGGCCAGCCCGTCCCAAAGTTCGGATCATGGTGCATCAATACCTCGTAAACTCTACGTGCAGGCAGCCGGTCCGGGTTCCACGGCCTACCCATCAACAGCCTAGAAAGAGATGTGATGCGCCATATTGACAATGACTGCGTAGAGACGAAAACCGATGGCATCCTTCATCGGCTACGGTCACATTGGAATGGGTGTCAATAGTGAGATGAAGGAATCCGTCAGGTGGTTGTGTAAGGCGCAAAGCTGAGCTGCTTGTTTGTTTAGTTTGGCCTCCCGAGTGGCGGCCGGCTGAGGCCACCGGGAGAAGATAGCTCATATTGGCTGGGAGCGTCCCTGCAGGAAGCAACCCCCTGTACGGTCATACGAGATGTTTCTATTATCGTAATTGTTATTGTTATCAGTATGAGCAAACCCAAACGTTCGGGACGACCTGCTCGGTCTTAGTGGAGTCGGGGCACCCGTAAGACGGATGTGGGTTCAACCACCACCGTCTAGCAAGGCGGCAAGCGCTAGAGACTCGACCGTGCTCAAGGGACAAGACAAATTTAATGTCGGTGCAGCGTTGCGTGAGCTTGGGCCACGAGGTCTGAGAGCGATTAGGACCTGGTATCCGCACCTCAGAAGCGGCTCACCCGGTCCAGACGAGGACCAAGCTGCAGAGCAAGAAGATGGTGCCTCTTTCGGAGGGAAGGATCCATGTGTGCCAGATAGCGCGGGACTATTTGCGATTAACAGGCGTGGCCAAACACCGAGACTAACTGTGGGATTGTCCGTGCTTTCGAGGACATCCAGGCACGCGTCCCGTTATAAGCAGTCGGCCTCGGGGTGGCCTGGCAATCGCCGTACTTCCACGCCTGCTCATCGGCCGTAGCATCTGCCGTTGCTAGCTCCTACATCGATGCCTGCTGCTGACGTCAAAGTAGCGTGGTCGCCGAGTCCACGATGTGGGCTAGAGATAGAGAATGGATCCAGTGCCGCAATAGCTACTGCAGGAGCAGGGGCCGACGAGTACCCTTTAAGCCCACCTGCTGCGCCGTGGGCACTCCTCGGCCTAGTTGCAGACATTCCGCGATATGTCAAAGCCAGCCGGTCCCAAGAAAGCTCCGGCAGAGCATGGGACTTGGTGTTTTTCAACACGCATCATCGATTCGATCAATGTGGCGACCTTTCTGATCAGGGGCATCGAAGGCTCACTCCTGTCTGTCTATCCTGCTCCTGTTGCGATTTATCACCGGGTAGCTGTAGGCATCACATTCAAGGCGGGCAGCCTGACGGAATTGAGTTGTTATTGTCGTCCAGAGAAGTCTGTGGATACCCCCGTGTCCAAACGCCACTTAAGCTTCATTGAAAACACGATTTTCTTCGTACAATGCCCGAAAGACACGTCCCAGTGTCGGGCCCGCCCGTCGAGGTTGGTACGGCTTCTCTTTTCAGTTTTATTGTTTTCGCGTTGGGAAAGGGGCTCGGTGGGCTGCGGCCATGATGATGGGACTCCGTCGCGAGTTCCAGTAGGCTTGTTGGACGATAGGAGAGGCGTCGGAGCGGATCACACTGCCAATGGACATGAAGAAGCTGCGAAAAGTAGTGCGATGAGCCAGTGTTCCTCGCCTCTGCAACGGTAGGCATATGTATAACTCACCCGAAGGTAGCCCCTGATGCTCCCATGTATTGACCCAAGGTCCTCATAATGCCGTTGGGCCCTGCGCCATATCGAAAGATGCTAACAGTTCCTGAGGCGCGGTCAGGATGCTGGTCCGAAGAGGGGAGGGGAGGAGAGTTGTCGCCGTACCATAGATGAAGCCGATGATGACGCCGACGGCTGTTGAGCTGCGTCAGATCCCATGCTTCAACGACTTGAGAGCCCTACGGCCTCCTGGGGCATAGAAACCTACTGCCGCCCATCATGGCACCCATCTTCACTGTTGCGCCAGGGCTGGTTAGCAAGGTGCAAGAGGAGGCAATGCGAAATGCAAAGGATTCGGGCAGCGCATACTCTTGTCCACGTTGGACGGGCCGGCGTGGGCCGTGTTGACCGGTACAGGAGGCATGTTGCGATGGGTGATGGAGCCGAATGTCCAAGTCGAATGGCGTTGCCGGGTCGTCTGGAGGGGAGAGGGAGTCAAATCAGAACTTCGTTATCCAAACAAAAGCTCCCGCCGTCGCACGGCAGTCGGGTGACGAAAACACTCCACCTCTTTGGCGCCCAGCTACCGTCTGCCGTACAGTTTCCCCACCTGGAAGAGCTGCTCCTCCGACCGTCCACCGTTAGTGGTTAGCGCAGCTCCAAGCCTCGGAGCGCGGGCCAGCTCCTCCACTGAACTGCTCCTGTGGCCCTGTATCCGTAGTCCTTGACTGGACCAGGCGAGCGGCAAGGGTCACGTGCCGAGCGGACCTGGTACATTTATCTCTGCTCGTGTTGCTATTCCTATCCAGTAGGCCTGGCTGTATGGAGCCATACCCTCGCTGCTGTAGGTCAGTGGAGACACGGCATGAATGCCCCCTTCTTACCTCTTGAGCGGGTCAAAATTCAGGAAGATGGCATCCTGATTGTTGCATTGGTCGTTGAGTGCGAAAAGCTGTTCTGGGCGTACTCGGGTAGTGGGACACCCCTGTCCGCTCACTGCCCGTGAAGACAGCACACTCCCGTACCTAAGTAGTCTGGGTACAGCAGGGCGGCGCTAAGCGCCAAGCAAGTCTACCAAACAGGAGACTGGCCCAGAGGCTGGACTTTGTTCGCTCTAGTCCACTGCGTAGAGGCTGAATCCTGATCCTGACCTTTGGAAATCATCACTTGTCTCCATCGACGCCGGCCATTTGCGCCCCCTCCCAATCGCTGAGTACGTCTGGCTGTCCTCTCCTGACTTGTCTGGCCCTGTCGTCGTCGCCGTTGACGTGTCTACAAGCCACTCCCATCTGCCTCTGGCCCGGCTGGCCTTGCGCCTGCACCAACTCGTGCCGATGACCTTGGGGCTAACATCTCCACTTTGACGACATTAGCAATCTACCGAGCCATTTCATCCCCTCGACGCTCCTGCCCATCACCACCAGCGATCTGCACCACGCGAATGCCATCCAAGCCTGACACCAGCAGGCCCCGACCAGCATCTCGCTGAGCATCTTGCCCCATACGTCAGCGGCCGCGACCCGTACATGGTGGTGTCAGATTGGGGCCAGTCCACACACCCGCCGCGCCAGGGAACACGCATATTGCGACGCCTGCATCCGTCCATTCCCATCTCCTCACCGAGCACCCAGATCAGTCCTTCCTCATGACTGCCGTTGCTAGCCCTCCCAGTTTCTCCAACATCAACCGGCCGGCATGGGGGATTAATGGTGGCGGTGGCCAGTCCCTGAACTCGATGAATTCTGAAGACGTTAGAGGCGTCTTGATGCCTCGGAAGTCAATCCCTCGCAACAACTCATCCTCGTCCGTATCGTCCAGCGCATCCAGCTCTTCCACATCAACAGCCGTCAGCACAAATGGTCAGCCCAACGGCGTCGCGCACTCGCCAGCCGGCGATCTAGGTGGCTGGCCTAACACGGCACCACGCAAGAGACCTCAAGGGAAAGGGCAGTGGAACGGTCCCAGGCTAGAAGGAACAGAACTCGGCAGGATGCCACAGGCCCGTCCACAGATGGTCAATGGCCTGAACGGAGCCGCACCAATGTCTCCGTCCCCCTTACTACAGTCTCCTGGACAGTTGGCTCCTCAGAGACCGCTCACAGACACAATACCGGGCGGGCAGCCTGTGCTCTACCTACTGTCCCTTAACGGAACATTCGAGCGAAAGACGATCCAGGTTCCCTTCTACCCCGAAACCTTGCGCGTCGGTCGGCAAACAAATAACAAAACGGTTCCAACCCCTCTGAATGGGTTTTTCGACAGTAAGGTGCTCTCGAGACAACATGCTGAGATATGGGCGGACAGGCAGGGGAAGATCTGGATTCGCGACGTCAAGTCATCGAATGGTACCTTCGTGAACGGAACACGGCTGTCCCCCGAAAATCGCGAATCGGAGCCCCATGAGCTCCAATCCTCTGACCATCTGGAGCTCGGAATCGATATTGTGAGCGAAGACCAGAAATCCGTGGTGCACCACAAAGTAGCGGCCAAGGTGGAACATGCCGGGTTCCTCAATCCGTCGAACAACCTCCTGGACATGAACTTCGGGGATCTTGACCCGGCAAATGGGGGGATGATGATGCCCCAACCTGGCCTGCCATTCCGGAACAGGAACGCCAGTCAAGCTTCAGCAGGGACAAACGGACGGATGGCTGGAGGTGCACATATGATGAACGCCCAGTCGGCCGGAGTGGCATTCAACAATCGCACATTTATGAATAACAGCTTTTCAACAGAGCTTATTGTAAAGAAGCTGAGGGTGAGTTGCTTCGGCATGGCATATTTCTCGTCACCGTAATGACTAACATTCTATAGAACGAGATGCGAAATGCGCGGCAGCAGGCCCAAGACCTGTCTCGTACCAGCAAGTTTTTGGACGCGCTATTATCCAACGAGGACGTCAAAAATCAGGAGAAACCCGAATTGCCAGAACCTCCAAAGCCGCCAGTGGTTAATGGAAACGCGCACTCGTTCCGCTCTGATGGGAAGACACGGTTTTCTGACCCTCCGGCGCCCCCGCCACAACAGCCTCTCCCCGAGAAACCCGACGTAGCAAGATCCCAAGGCGATGTGCCTTCCTTGAAGCGCGCGACAACGGAGCGGCCAAAATCAGGCCCATCGAGTGCATCACCAATCCGCCAAGATAATCTGAGCCAGATAATACAGTTGACAGAGGCACTGAACAGTGCCAAACGAGAAATCGACACACAGACCTCAAAAATGAGAGACCTCGAGGACATGTTGCAGAGAGAGAGGCAAGCGCGCGAAGCAGCAGAAGAACTTGCCAAGAGACTAGAAGACGATGCCCACTCGCGTATGAACGGGTCTGCGAAACCACAGATCGAGGATTCTACATTGGCGGAAGCGTTCGAGCCCCCTGCAGAGCACACGGGTGACGACAATATACAAGTCGAGGAAACTCGGACGATAGCGCAAGATGAGGCCAGTGAAGACAAAACGACGACACTGCAATCACAGATCGACAACATGTTGTCAGAGATGAAAGGGTTGCGAGAGCAGGTCGACAACTACAAGAAGCAGGCAGAACAGGCTACGTCAGAACGTGACGCGGACCGCAAGACATTGGCTGAGATGGTTCAGCAGATCCGTCAGCGGGACGAGGAGGCCGCAGCTCTCAAGGCTGCAGCTCGAGCCCGGACGCGATCGAAGTCAAACGGAAGGGAACGTAGCGCGACTGTTACGGCCAGAGAACCGAGCAGAGGCCGATCTGTTGCCAATCGCGCCGATGGGGAATTGGCATCTCTCGCTAGCATTGACGAAGACGCATTGGACGACAAGCCGACGCTGTCCAGAGCAAACACCATCACGCCGACGCCGAGGTCGCCGTCGAAACGCGCCGTTTCGGACCAAGCCATCTTGGAAACCATCCCGTACGCCTCAATGATGGGTGTTGTGTTGCTGGGCATGGGTCTCATGGCCTACATCAACGGGTGGCAGCCACAACCTCGCATTGATCGGTGAGGTCGGCCTGCGTGGCCGACCTTACTTCTGGACTCGGTGTTGGCATATCAAACACATTCTCCGTTTCTTATACCCTTCATACCATTCACGACGCACAACGACCATCACAGCTTTCCTTTGTTCACCTATTGGCTTACGAGCTTCCTCGCCGCTGCAGATAATCAACAACTGGACTGCTGCTTGCGGACTAGGACATTCGACCTATCGTTCAGCCTGTATTATTGAGTAACAGCATGGCATTGGGATCATTACATGTGGTCCCTTGAGCGGCTCAGCAATGGCAATTATTGAGCTAGACCTTTTTGTGGTGCATCGTGGTCAATCTTCCTCGAGGTTGATGAGTGTGTTCGGCCAATACTTTTCTACCGTCTTTCATTCTCCGCGGCGAAGCGACTCCAGCAGATTCTCTTGATGTACAAGTTTTGGCTCTCAAGGCAGGGTCGGGTATTGCCTGGAAGGCTATGAAAAAGGAACAAATGGGGCGTGCAATGAGTGAAATGAGAGACCTTGATTTCCATCTATTTATTGCCAAGCTTAATAGAACTGCATGGGGTCCGGGTAGGGCATTGTTGGTATCTTTCAGTCTAAATTCTTAGGTGAAAGTAAATACAAGATATGCTTTCATCCTCAATATCATCATGGCTGAACCTTCCTCAAGCAGCATGTGTCAGACCAACCAGTAGTTTGCGGATCTGTATCAAGCGTGAGCCTCTTTCTCCGCCGTCGTCCGTCGCTGTCGTCGAGAATTGTTCTTGCTAGGCCGCTCCTCCAAGCCTACCGCGCGTGTGTAAGCGGACTTGGTTACTACCCGAATACCGCCCCGCTTTGTCAGCGCCCAGGCATTACGGACTTCTTCTAATGATGTGCAGTACTTCGCAAGATCCAACCTCCGCTTACGACTCCTCGTGGAAGTCAAGTATTGGCAATGTATACCCAGACATGGACTGTTCTGGCCCAATGCGAATGAGAATTATGGATTGATCATCACCCCGCAAAACCCTTCTGCATCTCATTAATGGAGGATCAATGGGAAAGTGACGTGTGATCGATTCAAATCCTTTGTCGTCGAAGAATGCAGTGGACAGGCCACATCAAGGCATGTCTTTCGTTCAGGCAATACTCAAGAGATGCGATTATTATTCAGCAGTCAGCAGTCAGCAGTCCTCGCGCTTACTCGCGTCTAATGGACATAATTGTGAGCTTGGCAATTATTAATGCGCACAAGAAAGAGGCTGTCGAGTGTTACACGCACGATGCAGCCATGGTGTGTGAACGCCATCGATCACATCATTAGCAGTACGAAATGTATAAAGCTCCTCGGTTACACCCAGGTAGCACCATGACTTCTTCCATCAACACATCTCATCACCAACTCAATAAAAGCACCTAAATACATACCAAATCAAATAGTTATACGCAGATACAGACAAATAGCATGTCTCCTACTACACAGAAAGCCCTCGTTGTGACTGAGATCGGAAAGCCAGTCAAGCTCATCCACGATCAGACTGTCCCAGAACCTGGCCCCAAGCAGATCCAGGTCAAGGTCAAGATCGCGGGCATCAACCCACACGATCACAAAGCCCGGGACCACGGCCTCTTCATCGCCGAAAACCTCCCAGCAATCCTCACCAATGGTAAGCACAAGTCTCCTCCCCTTGCGGCTCCCCGCCTCTTGTATTTTGGAATGTTCCAGTATGCATCTTTTTAGGCTCCATAGCAGGTGATTAACACGTACTACGTAGACGTTGTTGGCACAGTGACGAAGGTTGGCGAGGGCGTGAGCGGCGTCACGGTCGGCGACAGAATCGTTAGCCAGCCGGGCTTCGCGCCGAATTCCACGCAGAACGGGCTGCAGGAATACGCCGTCGCGGACGCCGGCGCCTTCACCAAGATCCCCGAGGGCACGTCCGACGACGAGGCCGCCACACTCCCCACGAACATCATCGCGCCCCTGGTCGCCCTCTTCAAGGTGCTCCAGATCCCGGCGCCGTGGACAGCCGAGGCACAGGGTTTCGACTACAAGGGCACCACGCTCCTGGTCGTCGGCGGCGGCTCCAACTGTGGCAGGTTCGGCGTCCAGCTCGCGAAGCTCGCGGGGATCGGCAGGATCGTGGTCGTCGGCGGCAACGAGGCCGAGCTTAAGGGCCTCGGGGCGACGCACGTCCTCGATCGCCACGGCGGGCACGACGAGGTGCTGGCGCGCATCCGCGAAGTGGTAGGGGATGACCTCATCTACGCCTACGACGCCGTCAGCCCCGTGGAGGACCAGGTGTTGGCCCTCAATGCGCTCTCCAGCACCAAGAAGGGCGCGCTCGCCAGGCTTCTGCCCCTCGGCCCCGTGGACGAGAGCAAGGTCGTGGGCAAGAAGGCCGGCTTCGAGGTGCGGGACACGTACGGTAGCTCGCAGGTGAACCCGGATCTGGCCGTGGGGTTCTGGGAGCGCCTCCCCGGGTTCCTTGAGGCGGGCCAGATCAAGCCGACGGCCTATGTCGTCAAGAAGGGCCTGACCGCGGAGAACGTGAACGAAGTGTTGGACGCTTATCGGGATGGAAAGTCTGTTACGAAGACACACATTCATATCTAGATAGTAATATCAACGCTTCGAACTATCCTGACGGCTGTCGAGATGCCGTTCTTGCTATGTGAAGATCTCTACACGAGACTATACACGTCTTAAGCTCATTGGCATATTTCCCTCTGCGTATTCCCGCCTGTCTGTCCTCTTTCAATCAGATTTGTGAGCCGGGTCACTCTAACACTAAGACTCTTTTTCCCTCTCGAATAGTTCCCTCAATTGAGAATGGGAACGGATATTCGCACCGGTAGAAATGGATGATACACCGGTTCATCACCAGCACTAACTGAATCAACACTCACGCCTAACACCCATACACCCAACACCCATACACCCAACACCCATACACCCAACACCCATACACCCAACACCCATACACCCAACACCCATACACCCAACACCCATACACCCATACACCCAATACTCATATACCCATATACCCAATACTTATATACTCAACACCTATACACCCAGTACCTATACGCCTAATACCTACACACCCAATACATATCCGCCTATTTCACACATACTTAATTTATATACCTAGCACCTATATACCTAATGCAAATTAGGCGTGTAAGTGCTGTAGCTACAGCTATGGCCCGAGTAATATACCGGTGTACCATCCGTTTCTACCGGTGCGAATATCCGTTCTCTTGAGAATGACACGTTGGAGTCTCACTGACTCTTAGAAGTAGAGAAGAAGTTGGCACTGCTAGGTCCAATTCTCGAGCCACTATATGCTCTTTCTCATCAACTTTACAGAGGTGAGCAGGGTCGCCTAAATTTGCGCGCCGAGCCTGTGGATTTATCAGAGTCCTCCAATTACCGAAGTACTTATATGCCACACCAAGTGTTTCCAAATCATACGATCCCAGCTGTGTCGTAGCAGGGATTTCGTATCACACTCGGTATATTCAATGAGTCCAACGATGAATTCAACGCCGAGGTAAGTCAAAGTGCCACTTCGTCCTTCGTTACACCTTGAGTGGCTGCCAGTCCCGAATTTGTGGAGGTCGAAAGGTAATACACAAAAAGCACTGGATCTGTTCCCTCTTCTAGAGTCAAAACTGACAGGCTCAATATGGATTTTATCCAGTGAACCATGTCACTTTGCATCCGGAACCTTGCCTCTAGTACTATCCGGATATTGCCTTCCTAATACAAATTCGAATGCCTCATTCTTAGCCTTTGCTACACGAGCAATTTCGGGTTCAATGGCGGATCACCAAGCGATAGTAGCCCTGTTTTCTGCTCATCTTCCTGGTCGCTTAAATCCAGGCACATGTATTTCGTCTACGTCTGAAGGTGGACGTATACCATCCGGATGCTGCCCTCGCCGAGTGCAGGTTTAACCGAACCGTACATTTGGTTCTATGAGCTGCATGTCGGTCAGAACGCTGCGCGACTACACTGTCCGAGCGATCGAGATCCAATCTGCCAAGGCCCCAAGAATCAACAAGTCATCATGAGCGCGGTGGCAAGAGGCTTGCAGAAATAGTATGAGATGTCTTGAAAGAAGACACGACTCCGTAAAGCTGTACTCTCACGTAGAGAGGGCCAGGCTGCATGACGATCGGGCTCCGGCCATCACCGTCTCAATCTCTGCGTCGTCGGGGCGGTGAGTTCCTCTGGATGCGTCGTCGCCGCCAGAAGCATGCAGCATGAGGGGCTAATGTAGTCAAGGCGGCCGGAATCATAATTATATGCAGGTGCGATGGCTCGGGCATTTCGACCCAAATGTCGCAGGCAACGGTTGTGCTGCTACTGAAGAAGGCAGAAACGGAAATGGAGCCGCAGCCGTTGGCAAACAAGCAAGCCAGCGTCGCAGACAAATGGGCCCTGCAAGAATCACCCGTTGAAAAGCGTCTGATCATGTAAGGTCTGTCTGATGATGAGAAACAAGACTTTCGTTTCACGAGCTTGGCGTTCGTCCCACTAGGGGGAGAGAGAAAAAAAAGCAAGACGGCAAGGAGAAACAGTCAGTGCGAAGCGCAACGTGGAGATTCGCTCGGCATGTCTACATGCTACCAGGCCCTGAACATGGGAGGAGAAGTTTGGGGTGGCGGCAGATTAATTGGCATCGGATTGATTTATTTGATGTTTGGAAATCGAGCTCGGGATATTTCGCACTCCAGGCTGAACTCGGGAGGACCAGTCGAAAGTGATAGCTAGATACTGACACCGGACAATGGGCGAGCTGCGCAAGGTAAGATAACTCGACCATTAATTGACGCATCATCTTGCGGGGTGCGACAAGAAAGGGACCCCTAATAAGTTTCTGGCCGGCGATGGTGTCTGTGTACGGTGTCGTGAAACTGTCCTACTCCATGCCCAGCCCCTGAATGGCGGGTGGGCTTGCCGCATCTGACCCCCAAGGCGATGGCCATACACATCGCGCTCCTCGTCCTCATGGCTCACCTGGGGCCGACTTCAAAACAGCACTCAGTCGAACACAACAATCACGCCTCAAAATCGAAAAAAGCAATAGTGTGCACCAGTTGCACGGCATCGCACGATGTGTGCGGGTTTCTGCAGGCCACGGGCTTCAGCAGGGCGCTGTGCGAGGCGGTCTGCAGCCCAGGCAAATGCCGAAAGCATACATTAGCTGAATCCCACGCGGTCAGCACGGGTCCCTGGCCCCATATTGCTACTGTGTAAGTGGTCAACTGAGTTTGACCACGGCCGGGTAGAGCACAGCGGAGAGGTGGATGGGAAGAAGGCTTGACTCGTTACAAGGGACGTGGCCCTGCGGGGGTGATCAGCACTTGACAGCGATGGTCAAAGGTAACATGAAGACCTTGACCTGGGAGATGCTGGGGTTCCCCGAGATGAGGACATGATTGATCGAGCGATCGGGCTGAGCCGACGAGGCGAGTCTCAGGTTGCCATGCGTGTGAAGGACGATTGTTGCTCGTGGCGCTTTTCAGTGACTGCACAGCCCCAACTGCCATCCATCACCCATCATCAACGCCAATGTCGGCACCTTGCTCAACCGACAGTCTGCAGGTTGTTGGCACTTGGGACGATTGGTCCCCCTGACGACAGGAACCACCTGGCGGTCAGCACCTGTGGGCTACGGCCTTCTCCCGAGAGCATTTTGCGGTCTGCCGTGTCTCTCCACAGCCCAGGGCTGAGAGCAGGAGCTGGACATTATTAGTTGCGCCATCCCTTCAGCCCTCGTGGTTTGGGTGCCACTTTGGGCAGGGAAAAGAAATCAGAAATGCCCCACTGACTCCCCATCCTGCCATCCGCCCTCTTTCCTTCCCTTTCTTCCCTTTTCTCCTTCTCCCGTTTCGGCTGACAGCCTGCCATCGCGTCATTGCGCACCTCCACAGTCCGTGCAAAGGAGTGCAGGCTAGGCCCAACCAGGACAAGGCTGGGCCCCTTTGGGCCTAGCCAGGAACAGGAAATTACAGATGCAGGAACAGAGATGCAATTCGGCGGATCTCGTGCAGAAGTGCAATCCTATTTTCCACTCCCGCGCAGCACCTACGCCCCCATCCGGATCAGCCCTCCCAGCCCAGGCTGCTACGCTCGCCGACCATTGTTGGCCGGCTGCGACCACAAAGAAGCAAAAGTAGAAACGGCTGACGATGATCAAAATTAGGCACAGCCAAATGGAAATGACACTCGAGCAGAGAGCAGAGGACAAAGGTCGGTTGGCCTCCACCGGGCATCTAGACCACCTGAGTACCCGCAGTGCTTATTAGTGGTCCCAACGGCCAGCCGACTGGCCAGCAAGACATCAACATCAACGACGGCCGTCGACCGTCTGCCGTCTGCCGTCTGCTATCTGCTGTGTAGACACTCCACAGGTCATAGATCGGAGAGATACAGGCCACACATATCACGCGACACCTCTGTCTGCTGGCCCAGAGCCGACGGGCTGGGTCTGGCCAGCACAGGAGGGCGAAACTGTCTGCGCGGCACCTTGACCATTGAACCTGGGAAATTGAACCTGTAATTTCCCGTTGTGCTGGCGCGCATGGGATCATGCACGTCCAAAATACCTTCGCTCTTGGCGTGTCCAAGAGGATTCGCCCGGTACCTAGGACTTTGTGCCGCCTGCCCTCCCAGCTGCCCGCTCTCTTTGTAACAGAGGGCAGGGACAGGGCTCCCTGGGCTCTTTCTTACTTTCTTTCTCTCTCCTCTGCCACCCCGGCCATCACCAGGCCATTGACCCAAAGGCCCACGGTCTTGGCGGGTGCCGGTTGTGCCTCTCCTCCTGCCAATTGGTGTGTCCGGCGCTAGAGGTTTCCTCCCAGACAACGGGCACTGGTACAATGTACCGCGGTACCTTGTTTTCGTCCCAACGTCCTGGCTTGCTTCACTCTTTTTAATTTCGTCTGTGTGTCACCCAAACTCCCCTGGCATGCATTTTCCCTCCTCTCTCGACTCTCTCCAGAAAACCCTCGCACTTCTCCTCCGCTCCACCGCTGCTATATTCCCTCACCCACGGACTTCGTTGGCAAAGTCTGCTTACCCCGTATTACGATACCAGTGTTTGAGATAGAACCAGGTTCTGCCCACACTCACACAAGCCAGCTCGGCACTCGATATCACGCTCACTTGCACACTCGCCTGCATAAAACCACTTCGCAAACCTTGTTGCGCCCCTCCAAGCCAGATCTCGACCCATTCGTTTTCTGGAAAATCGAATCGTTCATCGCCAGCCGAAACCATACAACTTCAGGCCCAAGACAAAGAGGCATACGTTCGACAGAGCACAGCATCCAGCAGTGTTCTACTTCTGCGCGAATACAACAACACCCTCGTTATCTGGACCCACCGCTCAGGAGCGCAGGACGAAGGCTCAAGGCAATCACTTGGCGCCATCCACTTGACCGGCTTACAACACGACAGCCGCCAGCGCGCGCGATATCGCTACATCTTTTCACCGTGGATTTATTCGCGACATATCACATCTTGAATTCGTCGCCATGCAGTTGACCAGCATTTTGTCGGCGGCTATTCTGCCCCTCCTCGCCTTTGCGCAGGACACCACCTCGGGGACAACAACCCTCACGCAGACCTCGACCATGACTAAGACCGTCACTTTGGCCAGCAACACTGTGACCATGACCGCTACGAACAACTCGACCAACGAGCCTACCAGCGTCACTCGTTCATCATCCAGCCGGGCGACGGCGACGGCGACGTCCTCCACGAAGGCGTCTTCAGAGACTCCCGGCGTCAACGGCCTTGGCAACGGCGCCGCGTCACTTGGCTCCTCCCACGTGGCTATTGCTGGAGTGGCAGGCATGCTTGTCGTTGCGTTGATGTAAGAAAGTGAGGAAGTCAGCACTCGACTAAGTCGAATCGCTTCCTTGCTTCCTTTGGAGCAGGCTACGCGAAACCATATTCAACCTTCACATTTCTATCACTACTTTCAAACCGAACTCTTCGATGCGAGCATCACTCCTGGCCATTCTTCTGTCGGTACGAAGCAGCAGTTCACACAAGTGCTTACTGAGCGAATCAAATGAAGGACTGGAAGGAAACGACCACGACCTTACGCAGACGCTGAGCGCCTGGCTGCATCGGACCCGATACTCAAGACCACAACAACCAATGGCATCACCGACACTACGAAAAGGCATTTTGCATAATCGGAGTTGAGAGAGTTTGGTGGCTTGGCGATTTGGCGGTGGCATCTTCACAAAAAGCTTCTCACGGACTCAACTACTTCTCTTCAGCCTCCCAGCGACACACCGAAATGTACCCGCTCCTCGACTACTCAGTTGACCTGCACCTAGAGCGCATCGATTGCGCCTTCAACAGATGGGGCTACATTATTCTCCCGCAGTACTTTCCGGGACATCAAGCCTCACGGGATGACCTCCAAGATGAAAACATCTCGCTGCTCGCTGGCCGGACACCTCACAGGTCCATAGTGGCCTCACAACTTCTTCACCTCTACCACACCCTAGCTTGGCGGACTTGCTGTCTTTTGATTTTACGGACGAGCCATGATGTCTTTGATTTTACCTCGCTGTCCTTGCACGACAGCGGGGACGACTTTGAATTTTTCACGTTTTACCTTTACCTTTCTTATACCAAAATCACCTTGAGATTTACATACTAAAGAATCCGCGTCCTTACTACAGGGCTTGAGGCGGACTTGATTGTTGATACCCACCCACTCTTCTGTTTCACCCGTGGGAAATGGTCTGGATGACAGGGCGGACGGCAGGGGCTGAGACCCCTATTAGGGGGTCTCTCCGCGGGCCGTCGACTGAGACCTGGTTTGAGGGACATTTAATGACTTCACTGAAACATCATGTTTTTATTTTGATGAGTTAAATATTACCATTTGCACCATTTATCAAACGCATCCAATGGCATGGCTGCCCTACCTAGTAGAATTTGATTCATGGGCAAGAAGCCCAGTGATGTGTATCTAGGTACTGTCCCCAGAGAGGCTGGCATGAGGGCTCGACAGCGTCAACACACGAATGTCTTGCCGAGCGCCGAGATGAGATCTCGATTACTTCTCGGGAGACCCACCGACAAGGCGCTGGCGTGTTCGTAGGTCGAACTTAACCACTTGCTGCAGCATTCTTTTGCTCACTGTATCAAGATTGAACAATCAACACAGCCTCGATTCAATAGGACCTTTCTGACCCACCATGTACCCACAAAATGATCAACATTGATGAGCATGGAGCAACGAGCTTATATCACGAGCCTAATTTGACCTCCAAGGTCGTGCAAGTCCACCGATCGGCATAAACCACCACTAAATGCTTCTGCAATCTATATCAGCCGACTCGCTCCTCTCTCAAGTACATACGACCATATGTATGAGAAGATTCGGGATCTCGTCCGCCTTTCCACAGACCAGCTGCTCAATGGTGGGGTCATTCGCGAAGGGTTCTGTGTTCACCGGCCGGCTGGCCGTCCCAAAAGCCGTCCCAGGTCACGGTCAAGGTCCTCGCGTCGGTAATTTTGGCCGGGTAGGAATACAGATCCGATGCAGCAGCGACATTACACCCTATGCGGCTTCAATACACCTCAGCGTATCCCAATGAATCTGTCGCTCCTGGCGGAGCAGACATAGCAGGATGTGAACAATGCGACGATTAGACGGCGCAGGGACAGCCAAGTTATATTACCCAATAAATCAATTAATTTAAACATTTTGTTGCTAAATAGTACCAAAAGGTGAGCCATAACCATCAAAACGGGCTAAAATAGAAGCTATCTCGACCATTTTCACCGGCGCTGCCTACCTAGATAATTGGTTTCTTCCTAGGCCCGATGTGTTTCTTTGCCTCCACAGTCACAAATATACGATTGTCGCACTCTTACCCGAGGTTTCTGTCCTTCCATCTTGTTTTATACTACATCGATCATCATCCTATCTTCGTTTCCAAAAATGGGATCAACATCGCCAACGACGTCCTGGCTCCATTTGCCCCAAGAGATCCGGGCCCTGATCCTGCAGGACCTGCTGGAGGACGGCTGCAGTGTCGCAAAGTTCGCTACAGTATCCCGGGAGTGGCAGGAGGTCATCGAGCAGCACAACTTCACCCGGATCAAACTAACACCATCATGCCTTACTGACTTCAGTTCTATGGTTCGTCGCAACCGGGCCCTTGTGAGCTATATATGGCTTTGTGTGGAACTCGAGCACTATTCTTCACTCGAAGCCTATACAGGTGAAACTCGGCTACTATCCTGGGAAGATCTCAACCTTGTTGCCACCGCAATACATGGTTTGTTCTCAGCTCTCAGTACATGGGAACCAAATGGTGAACTACTGCTTGATATCAGTATTCACTCTCCCAGCGATTCGAAATATCTGCTGAAGTATCTTACTTTCGAGCCCGACATGCCATCGAACTTGTGCTCAAGTCTAGGCAGCCTGGACCTGGCGGACAAAGCAGGGCATGATTGGAATGCTTGGAGTGCCATGGGAAGGTCCGATAAACCTATCTACAAAACGCTTAATTTGATCAGTCTCCACGACCCTTCATCCTACGTCGACGATGCTCCAGATGATACCGAGGATTCTCTATCTGACATCGACATCGACGACTTTTCATCTGACGATATGGATCCCTCTTTGTTTCATGACATGGATGACTCTTTATCTGATGATATGGATGACTCTTTATCTGATGATATGGATGACTCTTTACCTGATGATATGGGTGCCTCTTCATCTGATGATATGGATGCCTATTTATTTGATGATACGGATGACTCTTCGTCTGACATCAACAATTCTCCATCCGAAATTGATAGTTCCTCATCTGATGGGGACACTTCCGACGAGGAGGACACTTTGCAATCTCAATGGTGGCAGCAAGTCCCATCAGTTCCAGCAATAACGGGCTTACTTCTACGCCAACAAAGTCGCCGGCAATGGAGTCCCAGAACTCTTCAAAGGATGTTTGTCCGCCTTCCTAGGCTACAAGAAGTATTTTACGAGCCGTGGAGACCAGTACATCATAATGGTCGGGTGGTTACAGACAAAGGTAAATAGTTTCTTGTTACTTTCCTTCAACCCGTTGTGCGATGTGTTTCCATGCTGCTTACTCAAATAATGGATGTTGCTAATACTTGTTCTGATTGTAGGCTATAGCTCCATCTTGGAGATGCTTGCTTCTCAGGGAATACGGAAACTTACAGTGTTTGAGAATTTCAACTCATACTATTCACGCGTTATCCCTGAGTACAAACGCGTCCGGGTTCCAAGCACAGTTTTGAGTCGAAAAGCTGCCGAAGCTAGCCTCAAGCTTGAGCACTTCTCCGCATCATTTCTAGTCGATGCTGGCTTGTTATTTTCTTCATGCGAGGCATCATGGAAGTGGCCCAACCTGACATCGCTCACGCTTACCTCACGATTCTTGTCTCCAAAAGCGAGCCAGACTGACATCGACAACCTATTGGTATCAGCAGCAACGGCAGCTATGGAGATGCCAAAGCTGCAGATTATGGAGATATGGAATGGGCGAGCAGGAATAGCAGCTCTTTTCAGATACCAGTCAAGATGTTCTGTTGTAAACTGGAAGTGCACATGGGACTCCACCCTGCAGCCTCTCGTCATCCAGGCTTGGACACGAGTTGGGCACAAGTATGGATCTCGGGGACTTGTTCTTAGGGAGGAAGTGCTCGATAACCGTGCAGACATTCAGTCTCATGGTGACGCGATCCACTATCTGAAGCTCTCAGGACAGGTGGTTCGGCCTATTTCGTTGCGGCAGATCCGCACGGAGCACAAGGTACATGGCATTTGGGAGGAAATGCGGAAAGCGAAGGAACGACAGGAGGAGCTGGAGAGTGTCTAGTTCACTTTACGCAGGAACTGCAAAGGATGAACCAACCCCATAAGAACTTCAGAGCGTATAACTCATTATGCGGAACCCGAGTTGGATAGTTTTCAAGCCTTTAACTTTAATTTCGATACATCCGCAGAGGCGAACAAACGAGCAAATTTCAGTTCCCTTCTCGTCGAGACTAGAAGGGCAATTCAAGACCAAAGTGCTATCAAAATCCCAACTTCCTGAATCGGTTTTGCGCGGAAGGCACCTGAAACTCTTCACAAAGCCCCATTTTCCAGCACGGTCGGTCTTGGGACTTGCAGCTCTCACAGTTATCAGCCTACTCGTCGCCATTAATGCGCTCATACAGTCTCATTGGCGGGTATCACAGCCACTTGCTCCCAAGGTGAGTAGCAGGGATGCTTTCCAGCCTGTGTGCTGCCCCTCGCTCTCATGTCTCCATGTGTGAATGAGAAGGCACAGGCACAACTTTACGTCTTTGAGGCCATGGTCTTGGCCTCTTGACGCACTCAAGGCCACTTGATTTAACTTCTGGTGGATGTCCCTGCACGTTTCATCTTAAAAGCTTCCAAGTATTCCATGGACTTACCGAAAAATAAGACAAAGGTGGTACGTAAGTAGTTCAATATGTCTCTTTCCACCCCATTCAAACCTTGGAGTAATGACAAGAGACGTAAGATGCACAGAGATTCATTTGTGGTTTTCTCTAGGGAAAGCCACAAGTATTGTGCTCCTTGTCGAGATTCATTTTCAGGTGTGTTATGTGTCCAGACTCCACATTCCCAGGGTCATGGTGAAATGGTAAGACCCTGCCGCAATGAAGTCAGGAAGGATTGGTGACGAATCGACCTTTTTGTAAGAGGTTGCCTGTTTATGAAACTCCATGACCTTTTGTCTCGGCTGTTCTCTTTCAGTTTGGCTTCTCTGATGTTGTCTGCTTCCGTTGAGTTACCACTCATTGCTGACAATCCCAGTCATCACCGTGAAACTCTCTTCAAAGGTTCTCGCACTACGGCCGCTTAGGCTCCTCATAAGACAGCTGGAAGTACTTCTTGTGGCACTGATGAGTGCCGTGGCGGTTGATGCCATTGGTGACGAAGGACTAGGCGCAGCACGGAGGCTCTTGTCAGACATCATCAGGCCTCGTTCCAACCCTGGTCCTCCGGAGTATGGGCAGATATGGCTTACCTTGGATATCTCGTTGAACGTAATCGAACCGCTGTCTTTCTGTCGTTTGAGCTCCTCAATCTCACCAGGGAGCCAGCACCACTTGCCGTTTTTGTGGGTCTGATGATAGCGTGAGCAGACTATTCGGTTGCGTTGGTATCCATGGAAACCAACAGCTACCAATATCCATGAGCCTGATGGAATTCTGACGTACCTTCATGCTGCACGAGCCAGAGTGACCCGGTCGAGGCATGATTGATCTTGTTTCTGTCGAGTGATGAGACTTGCTGAAATAAACTTGGGAAAGCCTTCGATGCAGGTGCAAGTCTCAATCTTTCAGTGTTTGATGATGCTTTGCAGCGGGAAAAGTTACAGGGTGATGAGAAAAGGAATTGGATAGTGGGGCGTGAATACCATGAAGGCTAGATGTCCGTTTTCTCCGTGCTCGCACAAAGTGCTTTGGGCTGAGAAGAACATCCCCAAGTTCTCCGTGATTTACCTTTCTTCTCCCTGAACTTGCAGACAGAGCCTGAGAGAAGCCGCAGTTAAGCTGTCCATGGCATCCACCAGTAGTCAGACCAATTATAACGGCCCAACTATACTGGAGCTCTACTATGTGCCTGCATCTGAAGCTGGGGATGAGAGTCTGGTTCTTATGGAAATAGCACTGGCAGTGTCCTGTCAACTGATCGGGCTCGGCTACGTGCCTCATTCTGTAAGATGCCCCCAAGCAATGTTATCGAAGGTGACATGGGTCAAACCTATTGGGCGCCTTGCACTTGTTGTCTTGCAATTTTGTCACGGGCCAAGTGTAGCAAGGGCTCAGTCACACGAATTGTAGGTGTAAACTAAGATTACTAATGAGCAAGCCCAGAATCTCATTCCTTGCCCATTACTTTGAACAACACACAACCCCCTGCTCAAAAGACGATGAAATTTGACAGAGCCTCAAAATCTCTCAATAAGAGCCACCGAAATCACCAAATTGGTACCTCATTTTGAATCTTGCTCCACATCTATAGAAAGAAAGTTTGTCTAGGTAAACTCGCCAACTCATACCAAAATCGGTAAAGCTTCTGGCAAATTCCACGGAGCCACGCCAACTGCGAAGAAGGCATAGAAACATCGCCCGAGAAGCTTCTGGCCCAAGTCAACGCGGCTTCGAGATGGCTGGAAATCATACCAAATTGTCGTTGATCTCGAGATGCTTGCGAAAAAGGTGCAGTTATGGCTTGAACAGAGCAATCGACTCCCCGTACACGCTCCAATTATCAGACCATAGCACAGCATCAGTGCCATTGTTTGTCACCATGCTGATGGCACCGATTGTATAGAGGTCATAGATGACGACATTCTCCGAGGCGCCCGTATGGTCCTCGATCCACGCAATTCTGGACTGGCATTTTGTGTGCGAGTTATTCGGTCCGGCGCTGCACAGGGTGCTGTAGTTGTTGAAGAAGCTGTAGAGACCAGCGCCATAGACGAGGACGTCCTTGCTATCGATGATGCGCAGAGCCCAGGCCATCTCGCAAGGAGCAGTGATATTAGAACCGGGAATGTAGCTCTCGTCCAAGGTGGCACAGTCAGTCGAGAAGTCTGGGTCGCTCAGGGCTGTGTTGATGTCATTGAATGGTGACGGAGCAGGCGGATTGGGTTGATAGTAGGGTGTCTCTGTCTGAATCTGGCCCATCCAGATGTTCTGAGTGTTGATGAGCTGGTACTGGTATAGAGTCCAGTGCTCAACGCCTGAAGCGACCGCCCAGATGCGACCAGCCTCGGACTCGATGAGGAGGCCACGACCGCCATAGACTGAGATTTGAGTACTGTTCGAATCTTCGATGTCATGGCTGCAAGCTGTCAGCAGTGAACATACTCCGTGTCACATAAATCTCTCTAAAGGGGCATAGAGAGTTACTTACTCAGCGACCCAGATCCAATTGTTCTCCATGTATAAATCGTTGGCTTGGGTTGTTATGTGCATGCCCAAATATGCAGCAATGCAATTCGGATTGATGAAGTTTGCCTTGGCCGGTGTCGTCGGGCAATCTGTGACCTGAAGCTGCGAGCCAGCAAAGCCGCCCACGCGAACATGGACGTCCCACATCCCGGATGGCTCTGGGCATCCTGAGCAACCTGATAGATTGTACTCGATGAGTATGGCGCCAGAAGTTGAGCCCTGGGTCGAGACGATCATGTCACTCCATTCGATGTAGCCGAATTCCCCCGGCTTTCCGACTTGTATGACAGGGCGTGGGCCATCTGTGCTCGAGAATTTAGGTCCAGATCCCATGATGACAGATGCTAGAGTCTCGCCCACGAATCGAGTGTTTGGCGGGATGTAGACGGTGTCGGTGACCTTGTAGTATCCCGCATCGACGAACCCAACAATACCCTGACTGAAATGTTGGGAGAGATAAGTGAAGAAGTTCGTGAGGGCGGCCGTATCGTCTGAGTATCCATCTCCTTTGGCACCAAAGGCACGAGCGGAGACAAACATGCTGGCGGGTTTGTCTTCGTACTGCGGCTTCGACCGCGTGTAGTACCTGTTGCCTTCCTTGAGGGTAGCAGGAGCAGGGAACCAGTCGTTTGGCCCCGAGAACACAAAGACAGGGCCGCCGGGTGTGTAAACGTTTCCCTAGTGCCCCATCAGTCAGTAAGAAACTTGCAAACATTGAACAGGATACCCACAAGGATCATGCCGTTGATCAAAGTTCCAGTACTGCCCTGAGCCTCCAGCAATCTGCCGTTACTCCCTTGAAATATCGACTCAACGTTTTGGAAAATGACATTCTCCATGACCAATGTCCCCTGACCAGGGATTTCGCCTGCGCTATTGACGCTTCTGGAACTCAGAATGCCGATGGAGACATTGTAGAAAACGCTGTCTATGATGACAGCTGAGCCAACTACGGGGCCGGTCACATTAATGCCGACGCCACAGTCCACGATGGTGATATCTTTATACACCCAGAACCAATCCCATATGTGCAGGATGGCTGTTTGGCAATTGACAAAGGTCAGGTTGCGTGTCGTGTATTGCTGATTACCGAATTGCGCACCCCATTGACCTCCGTAGAAGACAAGGTCACCCAGAAAGCCGCCACTGCCTTCCTCCATGTAGATACCGGTGTGGTCGCTGTCAGGGGTCTGTGGTAGGTGAAAGATAACGTTTTGTATGGAGGTCGCTTGAGCCGATGGCCAATGGACAGCCCAGGTTCTGCCCGGAACGGAGGTAGTGTCAATGATCAGGTTGCGAATCTGGCGAAAGAACACGTTGGTCGGCGTGTAGGAGGGACCGTCAGAGGTCCATGGATCTGACTCGATGACTACCGTGAGCTCATTACCGGCCATTTCGGCAGACGCCTTGATGGTGGGCATGGAGGTGGGATCGCCGATCAGTTGAGTATAGTAGGTTTGCAGAATAGAAGACGAGACCTTGTAAGTTCTGAGACATCAATCAGCGGGCAGGTCCACAACAGCAGACATTGTGACGAGACAGCACACACCCAGCAGGGAAGTAAACAGTGGCGGGAGTGGTTGTCGCGCCGTCACAAACACGGCCGAATCCGCAGCGGTTTCCGTCGCTGATGGCCGCGTTGATGGCCGCAGTGTCGTCCGTCACGCCATCTCCTTTCGCTCCATAGGTCTTCACGTTCCGAAAAACCCGATAGTTCGGATTGGGGTTGAAGGGAGCCAGGCCATAGTGTGCAATGTCCTCCATCCAGTATGCTGCGACGGCCTGCAGCAGGAAGGCTCCAAGAAGCACATGCGCCCAGGGTCGCATCGTTGCTGCTGACAAGTACCAAGGTAAGGATGAAGGAAACAAAAGCCACAGTAGAGGGTGGAACGAAATTCGAGATGTTGAGCGAGTGAGCAAACGGAAACAATTGAAATGCGAATGCAAATGCAAAATGAAATGGTTGAGAGAGAAGCTCGGAGAAAAGCAGTCGCCTTGCAGGTAGATGTTTTCCCTAGGTACCCAGGCAGCTTCTTCCTGAAGGAGGTACGACTGGTTGAGATGAGGAATAACGGTGGGCAAGAACCACAGAAGGAGGGAAAGAACGAGACAGGTACCGAGGAATTACCAACCCTGCATACCTAGGTAAAGCGTGATTTCTATGCGCAACTGAACGAGTATGAAGAAGAGGCAGGAAATGGACGAGAGTGAACATGAAACAGTGCAGAAAGAAGATGATTGTGTACTGGTTGCAGAAGTGGGTACCGCCCTGGTGCTCGTAGTCAACAAAACACGGACGAGTCTACAAGGGAAGCTCAGGGCCTGGGGCAGGGAAACAAGCTCTGGAGTCTCCTTGCTGACAAAATGCCCCATCTATGCAGAATCACTGAGCCTATGAATCGGTCTTTTGATGGTTGATGCCCCCATGGCATCGTCACTCCATGCCGATACTGATACTGGCACCCAGGTCGACGCGTCCACACCTTGGACTGCGCGTCACCGGTAAAGCCGCCTAGAATTCTAGGTAGGGAGGAGGCGCCTTGTATATGCGTTACAAAAATCTCCAGTCATCTTAGATCACCACAAGAGTTGAAAGCAAGTTACCTTGATTCATCTTCGAGAGCTTGTGAGCTGTGAAAGGGCCGGTTGGTGATCTCAGAAGGGCTTGATATTGGACAACACATCGAGTATCAGAAAGTGAGCACAAATGCAGGAAGGAGTTGACACCAGAAGTGGGTCGGTGGATGCTTGCCTCGACGGTGATGTGCAGACCGCGTGGTCAGATGTAGAGAAGGAAGCCCATGATTTCCCATTTAAGCAATTTGGGCTCAGCCAAGGTGGAAGACACTTGTGTCACGGGTAACGACCATAACTCATTAGCAAATTGTAGCATGCTGTCCGACATGACGAAGCGAGGTTAGATATTGGACTTGAGAACCCTTGTGTGACGAAGTATCAAGTGGCAGGTGTTCGTCCGAAGACAAAAAGACGGGAGTACCGTCAAGATTAGACCCAGAGGCTGGGTAATGAAGCAGGCATTCATGACCTCCCATGGACTGGACCTTTTGGACTGGTACTGGGCATACACAAGCAAGCAAGCGGGACCGGGACCACTCAAGCCATCTTCGGCCGATACACCATGGGTGCTGGCGGGCGGCATGACATATCGTGGGACGAACACCTCATGACATCGTGCAACAACAGCACCAAATGCGAGATGGGCGCCCGCAGCCCCGTCCCAACCTATTTGTGGAATCACCGTCCGGGTTCTTGTAGACAGGACATCCGGGCCCAAGCCTCAGGCTTGGGAGGGGAGGGGAGGCTGTCCCGGTGTGGTTCCTGGTCTGAATTTCATTGGGATTTGTTTTCAATCTTCTGGTCAACATTCTTTGCTGGCTAAGTTCTGTCCTATTGACGAGTTCAGGCTTGTTGGGATTGTGACGGGAGACGGCCTTTGTTCTTTCACCCTTTCACCAGCCCGCGTGAGAAACGTGCAGTCTTTGGGTAAGTTATCAACTCGCCAGAACCTAGGAGTCACACCCATCACTTCAGGCCTGATAGTCGGTAGTAGAAAGGCTTAAGGTTACATCTCAAAAGTGCCTGCATGTCTTTCCCTGCTCTTGGTCAGGAAAGGCGATGTCTGCAAGTGTTTGCGAGAATCAAGAGGTAGGCCTTTCCATCCTGCCCCAGGCAGCCGCCACGGCATTCCACGGTAACCGGAAGCAGCAAGCAAGGGGTGCTTGGTTGTGGATTGCGTTAGAAAGGTCAGGGAGCGGTGTTGTCTGCGATGCTCATGACAAGGCACAAAACTGTGCTTCCAATGTAGAAACACAGCTGTTTATTGGAAGCAAGTACTGTAAATAGTGCAAGTCTGTAATTACAACCAAGCTTCTCTAGGTAGCCATGCAAAGGAGCCTGCCCATGCAAGCAGTGACGTTTCTAGTGGATCTCGCCCTGCCAAGATCGGTGTAGGAAGCTCGGACCAAGTCGCCAAAAACGGCTGCTTTGAACCGCGATGGCGGATGCGCTCCTTGGGCGCAAGTCGTTTCCAGCATTGCCTTTCTTCCGCCGTCTTTCTGGCATTACACGTCTGCATCTCCGTCTGCATCTTCTTGGCCCTGCCACATAACCGCTCGACTAATCGTACCTCAGCATGCCTTCGCGATCAAGGTCGCCCGACCACGATCGGTCGCCCAGTCGCGGTCGGTCCTACAACTCGCGATCCAGATCCAGATCACACTCCCCCTCGCGACGTCGCTCCCCGTCCCGAGACTCTCGATCTCCCCCACCTCGTCGTAACGGCCGAACCAGAGACAGCCGGAGTCGCAGCTTCACTCGGAGTCGGAGCAGAGATGACAGGGCGCGTAGCCTCAGCCGCGGCCGCAGCCGCTCTCGCAGCCGCAGCCGCAGCGAGAGTCCTCTGAAGAGTACCAAGGTTGGTGGTATTGCTTGCCTGGCGTGCGCTCATTTCGCTAAACCTGGAGGCAGATTGTCGTCGAACGGTTGACAAAGAACGTCACCGAAGAGCATCTACGCGAGATCTTTGGGCAATACGGCCCAATTGACGACATGGACGTGCCCCTGAGCCGGCAGTGTAGGCTTCCCTCCCCAGACTTGGCAGCTGTTGGTCCCACACGCATACTAACGTCTACCTCTCCCACACAGTTGGTACAAATCGCGGAGCTGCATATATCCTCTACGTCAACGAAGTCGATGCTGAGGCGGCCATCGCTCACATGCACGAAGCCCAGCTCGATGGCGCCACCATCAGCGTGTCGATAGTCCTACCGCGACGCAAGTTTTCGCCCCAGCCTCCCACTGCAACTCATGGCGCCAACTACGACCCTCGACTCCCACCTCCCGGACGCGGTGGTAGGGGCCCCCGAGGTCCTCCAGGAATGGGTGGCATGCGTGGGCGTGGTCCTCGAGGTGGAGGTGGAGGCCGCTTTGGAAGGGGAGGCCCACCTCCTCCATCCGATACATACCGGCCACGATCGGGCTCGAGATCTAGGTCACCTGCCGCGTCTGGCAGAGGAGGAAAATACCGTGCGAGGTCACCTTCATATTCGCGGAGTAGGTCCAGGACACCCCAACCACCCAAGGGTCGAAGGGGCCGAGGACGATACGAGGAGGATTATGACCGTCGTCGCAGCCCAAGTCGCGACAGCCATGGCGGTGGCTATCGCGGCGGCAGAAGTCGCTCGAGAGATCGCAGGAGTTACCGCTGAACAGCCTTCAATGGGCCGAGTTTCCGGGACATATCAGCCTTGTTTGAGGTTGGGGCAGTAAGGCTCCCTGATGAGTCAGCGCACTGTCTCTTCTTACAGGCGACGTGCTGAGGCCTGTGTGCCGGGTAGCGGAGACTGGGGCGTTGACTTACTCAGGTGTCAATGACAGTTTCGAGACTGAATTTTGGAATTGAAAAGGGGTGGCTCATCGACACAGCTGAGTTTTCAGGCAAGAAAGGTAAACATGGTGACAGGTTTGGGTGGGACTGCTTTTAGGTAAGGTGCGTCAGCCCCGCTGACCACCAGAGGTGCTCTGCCGTCCCAGAGACATTAGCCTTCCTGCTAATAGCCCTAGGGTTGCGGTGGTCGACATGGGAGACTGTAGCGCCCGATCGATTGCACGAGCGCGAGTCAACAGGTCCCTGGATACCCCCCAGATAGAAAGATAATCAGAGGATGAGGGCCCGGGTTTTTGCGCAGCATGCCGACCTCCATTTCCAATCACAACAGAGATATTCTCAGTGCCTAGCCAAGGCTCAGCCATATTTTGCAGGTCTGTTAGTCTTGCCTTCGTGTATCTCTGATGGGAAGCACCCTCTACTAGGCATCAACATACTCGTTCGAGATGCGCAGTCCTCTCGCCTCCATGGCCTGCTTTTCGACGGCCACCTACCTGCCTTGGACCCGAGGCTTGGGTCGAACCGGCTTGCCGTGGGCTACCTGGCTCCGCCGTATTTACGAAAGCTCGACAAGGACTGGTGAATACCCATAAGCCCAGCCATTTTATCATTGGTCCAGTCTCGGATTCTGTCTGCTTGATCAACCTGAACGGTGAATGGACATCCATGGGCACAGTATTTCGACGGAGCTGGGTGTACCCAGGGTCAACGGACTGCTCGGCCTCATCCACGACCCGGGCTACGACCAATAGTCAAGAGCTCCGCCATTTCCATCAATGCCTTTGAATTGGGCAAATTCAGATGGACCATCAATCTGCCTCGTAACTGTTTTCTGGCTATACTGCTCCGGGTGAGGCGAAGAACGATGGCGCAACTGAGGCAGAGCATAATATTGTCCTATTTGTCGCTACGGAGTCACGTTATCGTCCTTGGGTTACAGTCCCATTGTGACCCATGAGTTCCTACGGACTTTCTTTCTTAGCCATCCCGAAGGGACATCCAGGCAGCAGAACCTGCTTCGCCATCGAGGCAGATCTGAAATAGTATGGCATGTTTAGAGGACTTGGAAGGACGGGAGATCCTTAGGAATTTGCACTCATTGCTTTTCCACGACTTGACCTGACATGGGTAACAGAAATGATGTCACGATGATCAGCGAAGTCGTTGCTGCGAAGACAAATATTTCCGGACTTTTGGGTGTTATCTCCTGAACTTGGATGTTGTCGGGGGACCCTAGGTGGGTCGGCCTGTGCATGCACCTGGTGCTTAGCAGTTGAGCCTTGCAAAATGGGATCATGAGGATGTTCTGCCTTGCAACCTCAGCTCTTGATATCATATGCTACGCATCTTGCCATTTTCGAATCCTTCCAGTCCTACTACCACGATCAGATATCACCTTCCATCTCCGGCCCCTGTTCCTGCCCTGGTCAAGCGGCGAGCAATACCGGCACTGCGGTCACACATAACAAGCACAGTTCAGTCGATTGCCGCCCGCGCTTACTGTGCAACCTGTCAGAATACAAAACCAGCTCTTTTTAGACAAGGGGTAAATTCCTCCAGCCAAACGCCACCCAACAGCCTTCCTGCTGTACTACGCCTGGGTCGATGGCCCCCACCCCCGTTCCCGAAGGATTGGTTTTCCTCCTCTCGGCTGGTCTCCCGATTAGAGGCCCGACCCACCCTTTTCAGCCCTATTGCGCTACCTGAGCCCTACCAAGAGCCACCGGCCTGCAGGCCTACATGCCGGCATGCCGCCCTTGCAGGGAGGGTTCATGTAATCCAATGTCAACAGCCACTGCGGCCACAGACTCACGTTCTACGACGAGGCACTCTTACCTTGCTTCAAGCTTCATGGCAGCACGGCGATTAACAATCATCGACCTCGTGATCGCTCATCTCTCGGCCAAAATATGCCTTGCTGATTTGATAGACTCCTCTATCGCGGCTTAGTCCCAGCGCTACCACATCTCCGCCGGGATCCGCAGCAGGAGAAGTGCCGCCAGTACCACTAATGAACGTAGGGCAACCTCTACGTTTCTCGTCCAGCTTGATTCCCGCTTGAACCTCTGATTTACTCGTGGGGGTTGGCAGTGTTCTTTGTCAGATTTGCAGGCACAAGATGCTTGACACCAGCGGCCCCAGCATGACGTGATACGCGCCTATGCCCCCTAGCACAGTTCTCCACAGCGCGGCAGACTCATGGCCCGCACAACAATGCAGATCGTGCGCTCTGCGCTCTGCACTCTGCACAGCACGCTGCACAGCAGACGGCAGTTGAAAACCCCCGTTCATGGCACGTGCCACCCCGAACGCTGGGTGGGCGAGGGTCTGACCTTAGGCAACAGAATAAACAGAACAGCGAATTCTGGGTTGAGCCCCTCTAAGCCTCACCGACGTTAGTGCTGCATCCTGAAATGGCACCTCACCGTCCTCCCACCGAGACGACCCCTGGGTTACACAGAGCCGAGAGTTCCCACGGCAGATGCAGGCCACCCATCAGGAGCAGCCACCGCCGTATTTGGACCACCTCAGACCTGAGCTCTCTTGGCCGCAGGCTCACACTACCAATTCTGGAAATTGGAACCCCACCCCCAGGCCCCATTCCGGACACCTTCGTGGGAATCGTCAAGCCGGTATAGCAGGCATCGAATTCAACGCCGAATCCACATGCCCTATATCCAGCCCCCAATGATGGCTCCTGGCAACGGCCAGATCCTGCTAGGCGGCTCTGAAAAGAAGGTTTTCTCTGACAGTGGCGGGGAAGTGTGTGAGACTCGCCGATGTCTTCCATTATCCCCTTCGTCATCCGTTCGTGTTCCTTCAGGATGGCCACCCCGTCGACGCGGATTGTTGATGGTCGTAACTTGGATGATGGAGTATCTGAACTTCCGAAGTGACTGCCATGTCGGTGCCTTGAGGAGTCGAGGTACAACGTCCAGGATGGCGAAGTCAGCGACCGGAGTGTCACCATGAACAGGTCCCCTTCAGGAGTTGACAATGTTCGAGGTTTTGGAGACACCAAGATGGCATTGCTAGGTAGCAGTTTAGGGGCTCTCTTTACTGGGTTGACTTGGGATATAAGATGCGCTTGGAATCTGTTCATGGTGAGCTGCAGATGGATCAGATCATCATCGAGCAGTTCACCAGTCTCATACCTTGAGATATAAGAGCCCAATCACCTCACCTGAAACCAACTGAAATCAGCCAAATCACCAGTACAATACAGACAAGATAAAATCACACCAAGCAAAACAATCTCGCACTTGTTTCTGACCTCGAAGAGCGACAACGGTCACGATGGGGATGAACACCAACGTCTTGGGTGCGCCGAGCACCCAAACTTTCCAAGCTGCCGGAAGCCTCAAAGCCAAGAACTCCATCCATGCCGCGCAGAAACATTCTACGGGAAACCCAACCAAGTCCGGAGCAGTCGGGATCCGTGTGCTCATTGGCGGCATGCCGGCCTTCATCACGTTTCCCCGGCCCCAGCCGCCACCCAGCCCCCGTCCGCGCCCTCGCCCCGGCCCCGTCAACCCGGGCCCGCCCCCGGGAAATCCCACCCCGCCGCCCACCCCTCGCAGGCCAGCAAGTGGACCCTCGGTGACAGCTAGGGGAAGCAAACTCGGCGGAGAGCCTGGGATCATCACGTTTCCACGGCCTCAGCCGCCGCCTAGCCCGCGTCCCCGTCCGCGTCCCGGGCCCGTCAACCCTGGCCCGCCTCCTGGAAATCCCACTCCGCCCCCGACGCCTCGGCGCTGATTCGACCTTGTATGAGGGTCACTGCATTGCCCAACGATATCGGAATGCCCTGGCCCTCAACAACTGCGCGGACCGTGCCAGGCAAATTTGATCCGTTCAGGACCATCGCACGGCACTTGGGTCGCTTCGTCTAACGACACTGCATCAACATCCCTGCATATTTCCTTTTCTCTTTCTTTCCTTTGTCGCATTCCAGGTTTCACTTGACGCGTTGTTTCCACTGGTGGTTTTGGACTCATTGCACTGCATTATTTTCCTTATTTCCTATGTCGCATTCTTGAGGAGTTTGGGGAAGACCCGAGGGGTTGCTTGATTCTCGGCAAGGAGGGGCATGGCAAGGAGATGGCATAGACATGGCGAATTTTGGAGGCAACAGGGGTGGGCGGTTTTGACTTTTCCTTTCCTTTTACACATCCACCGTTTTGCTTTCAAGAACACTCCGGCTCACGCCTGGCATACTGCATTTCTCTCATTCCATACCCTGGCAACACCGATTCTAGGCACTAGACTCTAGAACTAAGCATTGATTGCTCTTGCAAAAATTACTGGTCCAGTCGTAGTGAACGTGACATTTTCAATCGGTACTTCGCACCGTCGAAGCTGATACAGCGAAGACGATTCAATTAGCTTCTATCCGTTGTTGCCAGACTCCACTTGCAACTTTCAGGAGCCACTCTGTGTGCCCAAGTGCCTAATAAAATCAAATCAGTGCTATTAGAACGTCATCCTCCCTCTTTGAGATTTACAGCACGCCCGCCGCATCTAGTATACCAACACCGAGCACGCCGACACCCATCGCACCTGCGAGACCCGTGCACTTGGGAGCAAGGGCTTCAGCACCACCATTGTCAGTCGGGGTGCTCTTCCGTGGCGTATATGTGTCAACTGTAGACATCGGGCAGTCAGCCGTACATGGAAGTGCACTAGTGAACGGCAAGGGGACTTTGCTCCCCGTCGACGTGCTGCCCGAGAGTTTAAAGGCCGGCAGCTGCGCTATCCTGGTTGGGATCGGGCGGGCGTCCGGCTCGGCAGGGTTCAGCACGTCTCCCAGCATGTGAACCACACCAAATTCGATGAGGATATCCGGGTCGAGGATCTGACTGGAATCGATGTACCGGTTGTTGCCCGCCACCGTGACGGTAATGTTTCTGCCGCCGAGGGTGGGCCAGCTGGCGCCGTCGACGAGGTCTTGGCTGTAGAGCACGGTTGTGGGGACGATGTGGAACTTCATCACCTCCAGTAGCTCTGACTGCGATAGGGTAGACATGGCGCCGGACGTACGCTGGAACGCTGCGTTGTTGGGTGCGAAGATGGTGATGTTCTTAGAAGTCATGACCTGCTCGGACAGGTTCGTCTGGTAGAGAGCACCCAGAAAGGCGCCGAGTGGTTTGTGGATGCGGCAGGCTGGTCCCAGGCTGGGAGGCGGGGCCATAACGGTGTCAACAATGTGAATCACACCGTCGCTGAAATCGATGTCGCCTTCGAGTAGCATTGAGCGTCTATCGGCTCCAGATGTAAACACCACCTCGTCTCCGTGCTGCCTGTTGATGATGACACGCGTGCCGTCCAGGAGTGTCGGAGCAAAAACTGGAATTCCCTCCTCAATGGTGCCCACAGAGACCGTGCCTGGGAAGATATGATATCGAAGGATGTTCAACACCTCGGTATCGTTGTGGGAGTCCCAATCTGAGATCTTCTCGAAGGCTTCGTTGTCGGGTACGATCATGGTAATGCCAATGACTGGTGGGAGATCATCTAGGCAGTGTGGGTAAGCCTGAACGAGATCAAAAGTTAGAAACCTCAAAGTCAACCTCTCAGGGGGGGGGGGTCAAGTCCTACCTTGAGGAGATTGTAATATGTCGATACGCTCTCGTGGCGAGCAAGAGCACGGAACAAGTCATTCTGGGAAATAAGTTCGCCAAACACGAGGGCTCCGAGGCCCAAGAGCATGGCCAAGACGTAGAAGGGGCGTGTTTCGCTCATTGTGACAATGCTTGAGCATCCAAAATATGGGTTCGAGTGGATCAGTTGAAATGCTTGCAGCTACTGTATGGAAGATGCTGAACTTCGATGTGAGAGCAAGAATGGAGTGGGAGTTATCGGGGGAGCAGGTTCAGGACAACAGACAAACCCCCATGGCTACGATGTGTAGAAGGCACGAGCGGGGCTCAGAGGTCGCAGTCAAAATGCAATTTGACATAGCTTAAGTGCAAGTGCCAGCCAGGCTGATTTCTGTAGAGCGACTTCCATACTTGTGCTTAATCCGAGATTCCAAAGCTATTGCTGCACAGTGGTTTCCATCATCCACAATTTTCATAGCTTGCACCCAATGCCTACACACCCACATACCAAATACCAAACACCTAATACCCACACACCCAGCACCAATACACCTAGTAAATTAACTATATGAATAACGCGTATAAGTATTAGGCATAGTAAATCAGGTCTGTGAATTGGCTTAGTGCTGCCGATGTACAGGTGTACCCTCCGTTTTTGCGGGTGCGAATATCCGTTCTCTTAGATTATGGTGACTGTATGTCCCCTCTGGCTCACACGAGAGAGGCTCCGGGTTAAGAAGAAGTTTTCTCCCTTTGTAACAGCCACAGTCGTCACTGATACCACCATGCCACAAGGAAATCGGTCAGAGTAGTATCTCCATCCTGCGATACCTGTTGATCGTCACAAAAAAGCGTCAGGGTGCGTGTTGCCCTGGGTCGTCACGTCATGTCACACTCGGACAACATCGCTGAGGTCCGTGTCACGCCCTCAGGAGGTTTTGAAGCGTATGTCGCAGACGCCGAGGGGGCGGAGGTGGTTCTCAGCGACCGCAACGAGACAGTAGTGATCCCAGAGGCGGCCGGACCCCTGCCAACTGTCGGCGAGCTGGGCCCGTGGAGGCTCACGGTAGAATCGCACGGCCCAGCATCCAACGACTCTGTCGAGTCTGCCGTGGAGACCATCGAGGTCGGTACGCTACAGACCCTGTTGCCATGGATAGAGATCCCGCAGCTGGCGCAGGTCAGCGGTGTGGGCACGTACGAGACGAGCTTCGACTTCGCAGCCGGCACTGGGGGGAACGCCACCGCAGACGGCCTTGCGCTGCGTCTCAGCTTCGGTCCCGTCAGCAACACGATCCGCGCGTGGGTCAATGAGCGCCAGCTGCCGCCACTTGATATTACCGACGCCGTTTCTGATGTCACTGATTACCTCGTAGACGGCAGGAACAGCGTGCGGGTCGAAGTGGCCAGCTCGCTGTTCAACGCCGTCAAGGCGCGCGGGCCTGAGGCGCTGAAGAGCGCGTCGCTGGGGCCACGGAACCCTGATTTGGTCACCGGGCCGGATTTCGATGAATTCGGCTTGATTGGGCCAGTCTTGGGCCAGGTACTACGCAGGGATTCTGTGCTGTGAGCAGACGTCTTGGATTGCTAATTTGTGAAGCATCATGTAAACCACTCATGCTCGATCATTCTTCTGGATTTCGTGCTTGTGACCCTTCCCTGCTTTCGAGCACTTTAAAGACTTCACACTGCTTCTAGACTTCCACAGGTGGGCAGATGGATGCATGCACAGCTATCAAGGCTACTTTATAATGCAAGATGGCGCCATGTTCACTGTACATATCTGTCTGTGTTAGCAGCAACGACGTTTCTTGACGCCCAGCCTTGCGACTGCCCGAAGAGGAAATCGGCAGCAGCAACCGTGAAAGCGGAGTGGTCGAGCAGTGTTGCAGGGATGGACCCACCTTCCCGGGCCCCACCGTGCCTCCAAGGCGGCCCCGAGGCGGCCCCAAGGCTGGACTGATCGAGTTTGGCCGGTCCAAATATGTACCGACATAGCATGGTTTCCACCTAGGTGCTCTGCCAACTGATTCTGCCCTCTGCCCATAAGTCACTATGCCATACAGACGGGCCCAAGTTCCGATCCTAGACAGACACAGCTTGAGCAGGCTATGCGTCCCACCAGAGGCCAGTGCTGGTCATGCCACCAACTATGCACTTCGCGGTATACTTAAGTACAGATAGAAACGCCCCGGTAATACCACGAGGCCAAAAACTTACAGTCGAGCCGTGTTAGTTTCCTGTAGCGGCGGCAGCTAGTTACCCACATCTATGCGCGTTTACATTCCCCGTGTTCTCTTCCTGATTCAGCTTTATCCACATTTTAGTCAACCTACAACCCAACCCAACCCAACCCAACTGCAGTCACAACACGAGAACTGCAAACAACACGCAAAATGGACAACCCATTCTCGCACAGCTACGCCACTCAGCGGAGACGGCCTCGCTCTACTAGGGCTTCCTCCTCCAAGGCCAAGGCCCCAGCCAACGTCTCGGCCAGCGCCTCCGCCGAGGATCCTTTCACCGACCACTCCGTGAAATCCTCCCAGCCAGCCACAGACCCCTTGTCGAGCTCGCAGCACCTCCCTAAATCAGCCTCAGCCCTCAGTGACTCGACTGCTCCTGGTGGTAATGATTACAGGCCCGGCCGCGCAAGATACTTCCACAGCCGTCGCGTCCGCAAAGACGAAGTTGTCAAGCCGTGGGTCAAGGAGCCCAGGGATCCCGCCGAGAAGTGGATCGAAATCATCCCTCTTATCGGGTTGCTGGTCGGTATTGGAATTGCGGGAGTCCTGATCTGGGATGGCCTTCGCAATGTCATTGACCACAAGTACTGCCCAGTCTTGATTGATGACTTCTCCCATGGAATAATCGATCGTAATACTTGGCAACCTGAGATACAGCTTGGCGGCTATGGGTGAGTACCCTTTCCTGTCTGTCAGTGACTACATCAACGAAACTGACATATTTTCCTCTTCAATAGCAACGGCGAGTTTGAGGAGACCACGGACGAGAGTAAAAACCTTTATGTCAGCGACGGCAGTCTGTTCCTCAAGGCTACGCTGCAAGATGAAAACTTGGTCAACAAGGAAAACACCAGGGACTTGCAGGGCAGGTGCACAAGCAACGAACGTTACAAGTGCAGGAAAGCCACGAGTACAAAACCGGGGAATTCATCTATCGTGCCACCAGTCATTTCTGCACGCATCAACACAAAGCACAGCAAGAAGATCAAATATGGCCGAGTCGAAGTTGTTGCCAAGATGCCCAAGGGTGACTGGCTCTGGCCTGCTATCTGGATGATGCCGGTCAACGACACTTACGGGCCCTGGCCCGCCTCGGGCGAGATCGACATCGCCGAGTCCCGTGGTAACAACCACACCTACTCCCAGGGAGGCGATAACGTCATATCATCTACCCTCCACTGGGGTCCTGAGCACGCCGTCGACAGGTGGTGGCAGACATCCAAGAAGCGAACCGCAAGGCACAGCGTCTACTCGGAAGGCTTCAACACCTTCGGTCTCGAGTGGTCAGAGAAGTATATCTTCACATACATCAACAACCGGCTGATGATGGTCATGTACACTCCCTTCGCAAAGCCGATGTGGAAGCGTGGCAAGTTCCCTCCGGCAAACTCCAACGGCACGGCCCTCATCGACCCCTGGTCGCAGACTCACAAGGACAACACCCCCTTCGACCAGGAATTCTATCTGATCCTCAACCTGGCGGTTGGTGGCACCAACGGCTGGTTCAAAGACGGCAAGGACGGGAAGCCTTGGCTGGACACATCCAAGAACGCGCCCAAGGAGTTTTGGGAGGCTCGGGACAAGTGGATGCCCACATGGACTCAGCCGTATATGGAGGTCAAGAAGGTCACGATGCTGCAAGAGTGCGATGGGAAATGAGCAAGAGGGTCATTGTTTCCGTTAGCACCCCAAAGAATGGGATGCTGCCATTTGGTAGACTGATATGAGAGTCTGCACCTCGCCAAGTTGATCAGAGATCGTTGCTATTTATTCTCACATCCATCCAAACTTTCGCCGCTTCCTCTTTTAATTTTTTTTAATTTTGTGATTTGTGCACGAGTTCCAAGTTTCTTAGATAACACAGATAGAGCAAAAACTTATCAAGACACCATAAGGCACCTAGAGGTGAAAAGGTGATCATGCAACCCATTACTGCGCTCCGTTGCGTGCACTAGTAGCACTCAGCGTCTGCCCGAGAGGTCTGGCGCATACACGAAAAACACAAGTGAATCTTCGACATGGACATATCACCCTTGATACTTTCTGGAAAATCAGCCCTCCATCTCATGATTTATTTATGGACCACCAAATTTACTAGTCAGGGCCCAAGTCTTGATCGTTTCGACTTAGCCAGTTTCCTAGAACCCCCCCTAGCTGATCCAGTAGACACTTGTTTCGTGGTTCTCAGTCCCCTCCGCACTTTCCAAAAAGATTATCGCAGGGCTGCAGTACATCTTATTCTTGCCCCCTCAAAGCATTTTTGAGCTTGCGTCTTGTTAGGTTCCTTGCATTCTGTGCCCTCCTGGCATTTTCAAACCTATCCACCTGCACAACTGTGTTCTCGGTTTCCGCGATCCTTGTCAGGGCTCAACACCATTGATTATCTCGAAGTCTCTCACCACCTGTGAGGCTTCCTCTTCAATGGACGACGCCATCTTCCCTGTTTTTGAATCCCTCAACACAATCCAAACCAGCAACATGCAAGCGAGTATGGATCGCAGCTATTCACCCGTTTCCTGGCTCCCATCCACCGAGCCGGAAAGCAGCAGGCCGCGATCTCAGTCGATGCACCACCGGACACGACGGTCCAAAAGCAACGCCCGGAGTCAAACGCCAGGCCGCAGTGGGCGCAGTAGGCTCTCGAGGCAAGGCTCACTGTCGGCAAGGGATTCCAGTGGCCGGGACACCGACCGCCATGCCGCCCCGGGCCAGCAAAAGTCGCGGGCCAAGAGCCTTCCGGGGCGCGCGGGCCGTATCAAGGCCAGGGAGACATTCCTCGACGACATCAAGCATGAGGTCATGGTGAACTACCTGTACCAGCAACAGTGCTCTCGCCTCTGGGTCTCGGACGGCAACGGCGTTCTCGAGGGTGTCGTCGTGCGGAAGACCGCTGACAAGTACATGAGTTGCCCCCCCGAGCTTGCTACCTCGGCGTTCGCACAGTCCATGGCCGCCCTAGGCGTTCAGGTGAGATCGTCATCTTCCCCCGAGAAAAGTGAAAAGGGACCCCAACTAACATAAGCAGTGCGCCATGACGGTAAATTCCCGCATCATCAAGTCGTTTCTGGCGTGGAACCCAGGCGCTATTGACGTGCCGTTGAAGAATGGCCTCCGCATCCAGATTTTGCCCGGCGTGCGGGACCTGGCCAGGGCGAGGAAGCAGCAATGCGCGGCCTTCCTCGCGGCGGAGGGTCTCCTCGTCGTGTGGGACGACGACGCAATGCACTTGGTCGAACGAGCGACAAGCATCCAGGACGAGCTCATGCGCCTCGTCTGGAGGACTGAGGCGCCTGCGGATGGGGCCACGGCTGACAATGTCTTCGGGACGGAAAAGAAAGAGCAGATCGTCGATGCAGAGACTGGCGAGATCAAGCCCCAGAAGAGACAGAGGCACAAGCAAAACGCCGTGCTAGTCAGCCTCACCCTCTGTCTCATCACTGCCTCTATTGGGGCTGCCCTGCGGCAACTCGTCATCGAGTCGGCTTTGGACCTGGCATGGCTTCGCATAGCACTGATCAGCCTGTTTCCGATTTCCATCTTCTTCACCCTTTTCTTCTGTCAGGTAATCTGGGGTTCCGGTGCCCAGATGGTCGGCCCCGTCCGCCAGATGAAGACAAACTCCAAGTACTTCTCAGCAGAAACTTCCACTCGCCTGCAAAACTCCATCCTTCCCCACGTCACCATCCAGTGTCCCGTCTACAAGGAAGGCCTTGCCGGTGTCATCATGCCCACCATCAAGTCCGTCAAGGCGGCCATGACGACCTACGAGCTCCAAGGCGGCTCGGCGAACTTGTTCATCAACGACGACGGGCTGCAGCTCCTGGACGAGGAGGAGCGCCAGGCCCGCATCCAGTTCTACTCCGAGAACGGCATCGGCTGGACAGCTCGTCCCCGTCACGGAGACAAGGGCTTCCAGCGCCGCGGCAAGTTCAAGAAGGCCTCCAACATGAACTACGCCCTCATGATCTCGTGTAGGCTCGAGGACAAGCTGGTTCGCGTCCAGCGCACCGCCAGGTGGACCCAGAAAGACGAGGCACAGGCCTACTGCGACGCTCTGGCCGAGGTGAATAAGGAGATGGAAGGTCGTGCGTGGATGGACGGCAACATCCGCATTGGCGACTACATCTTGCTTATCGACTCTGACACCCGTGTCCCCGAGGACTGCCTGCTTGACTCTGTCTCAGAGATGGAACAATCCCCCGAGGTCGGGATCCTGCAGTTTTCATCGGGCGTCATGCAGGTCGTCCACACGTACTTCGAGAATGGCATCACCTTCTTCACCAACCTGATTTACTCCGCCATTCGGTATACTGTCGCCAACGGTGATGTCGCCCCTTTCGTCGGGCACAACGCTGTCCTCCGCTGGTCCGCCCTCCAGACTGTCAGCTACGAGGACGAGGACGGCTACGAGAAGTTCTGGTCCGAGTCACACGTGTCCGAGGACTTCGACATGTCCCTGCGTCTCCAATGCTCGAGTTACATCATTCGCCTTGCCACCTGGGCCGGCGAGGACTTCAAGGAGGGTGTGTCCCTGACCGTGTACGACGAGCTGGCGCGCTGGGAGAAGTACGCGTACGGCTGCAACGAGCTGCTGTTCCACCCGATCCGCAAGTGGCCCATAACAGGGCCCTTCACGCCCCTGTTCCGCAAGTTCCTGTGCTCAGGCATCCCGACCACCTCCAAGATCACCGTGGTGTCGTACATCGGCACCTACTACGCCATCGCCGCCGCCTGGATCATGACCAGCACCAACTACTTCCTCTACGGCTGGTTCAGCGACTACCTCGACCGCTACTACGTCGACTCGTGGCAGGTCTGGTTCTCCATCATCATCGTATTCAACGGCCTCGGCAACATCGGCCTCGCCGCCATGCGCTACCGCGGCCACCAGATGAGCTTCTTCGGCTGCCTGCTCGAGAACCTCAAGTGGATGGTCCTGCTGGCCATCTTCCTGGGCGGCCTCAGCCTGCACGTCTCCCAGGCCATCCTGTCGCATATGTTCGAGATCGACATGACCTGGGGCGCCACCAGCAAGGAGGCCGAGTTCTCCAACTTCTGGATCGAGGTTCCCAGGGTCATCAAGAGGGTATGTAACTCTACCATGGATCAACGCTCCCACGCCCTACGCCGGCTAGGGCACCCTGCACACCCATCCGATCCGCTCGAGTCAAGGCTCGCCGGTAGAAATCGATAACGCTGACATGTTCCTACTCACAGTTCCGCTACTCGATGATATTCTCCTTTACTACGATCGTCGTCATGATTATCTTTGGCGTTGCACCTTTCATACCTTACGGCTGGCGCATCACCGACTTCGTGGCTATCCTGCCCATGGCGACAGTTGCTATCTCGCACATGCTGTTGCCCATCGCCCTGAACCCCGCCCTTATGACATTCTCTTGGTAAGATTTACACCTGATAATTGCTTGAAAGCAGAGATAAGCAGGACACCAAGATGCTAGATTCATGTGCGGAAAGTAAAGCCACAGTGATGTGGAACGGTTGCGACGGGGACCACGAGGCCTGAGTTATAAAGTGCAGTCGAGAGATCTTCCGGCATTGCACAGGCATACAAAGAGGGCAGAATAAGGATATTTCGGTTTTTTTTTAAGGTAGTGGCTACTCAGCAGAATTTTGAATTTCTCTTGGGGCTTTTTGATACTGTCCGCCTTCTTCTACAGTTCACCAGGAAGTTTCTCACAGGTCCGCTTGTCAGCTCCGAGGACGGAGATGTGTTGGCTTTGGGAAACAACATTATATTTGACAACCAGCATACCATTAAAATGTGCGCGGCCATGTCTAAGACTACTTGGGTGCTGCGGTGTCGTGTTGGCGTACTGTAGATATGTGGCGAGCACAGTGGGCTCACCACCATGACGGCATCTACTACGGCACATATGCCACACAGTCGTAGAGGCCACTTCTGTCACATTCAGGCCGCTCACAATCCAAGGCAATGGATGGATGAATTAATTCTCGCTAAAACACACTAGACACTATCCTCACGCGATCCCTGCCTTGTCGCCAGCACGATTCTCAACCGCCCACGCGGCCAGAGCATCCCAGTCCCTGCACTGGTGGGTCGAGTTGGCTCCCGAGAAGCCCTTCCTCCTCCCGTCGGGCTGGAGCTCCGCGAAATCGAGTGTCGTGTCCGCCGAGCACATTATGCTCTGCCGGATGTAGTCGATGCAGTGATACTCGTGACCGGCCCCGGCGAAGCGCGACTTGTCGTGCTTCTCGTACTTCTTCACCACGTCTCTGATGACGCCCTGTTTTGGGTAGATTGATGAGCACATGTCTGACTCTGAAAAAACAAGAACTAAGTGTCAAGGTGGTGGGTTGCATCATACCAAGCAGTGGAGTTGATGCAGCGCTGAGAGGGAGTAGATCTCCGCCTCGTCGGGGTCGTCCTCGATCGTCTTGCTGGCCGGCATGTCGAACCGTCTTGGATGTGGGACGCGCACAAAGCCAGATCCGACTTGAGCCTGTTAGCGGCCGTGCGGATGCTATCGCTCGCAGAGAGGCACAAGTCACTTACTGGGCATCAGCTTGTCCCACAGCTTATCCCCTTCGACACTGGTATCCTCGTAGTCGGTGGGAAAGTCAAACATGACCTCCTTCATGGGGACTGCCATCGACCTCGTCAGCCGTCGAGCTTCCACCAAGCCAACCAGCCACTCTTCTTCAAGAGCTCAATGCTCTGAGGCTCGACTCACACTCCGGGACGAATGCCTGTGGTGGTAATAATGTTCCGTTCTTGCCACTGTCGCCACCCGCCACAGCCTCCTCCTGTCCACCGATCGACACCGCCGCCTTGAGCGTCTTGCCATAACTGTCTCCAGCCGTGAATCCAAGTAGAAATACCACGATAGTTAGGAGAGACAGACAAGCCCATTTCATAGCCTTCTCGAGCCGCGGTGACCTCTGCCGTTTCTCAGCCGCGCCCAGCGCATAGGGGCCGTCGTCGTCCAGCGGCACGGACGTGTACGTGTCGTTCCCCATGGTTCAGGTCGAGCTCTTCACCGGCCGGCGTCGTGAAGGTGAAGATTGTAAAGCACCATCGGATGGTGTGAAAGGAACAGCAACATGATATTCAGGTGAGAGACCAATTTAGGAGACGGTGAGTCTTGATACAAGCCGTATTTCCGGCGCGGGCCCTCCGGGTGCTCAATTGGGAAGAGCCCAATTTACCCGCGGCGGGTCAGGGGTTTGGTGGATCTACCGATCTTAACCCTCACCGAGAGTCTTGACGGCCAAAATCGGGGGTTAACGGGGGGATCTGCAAGACATCGTGGAATTCATAGACAACACAGATAAAGAAAACATGTCACGGGAGGGAGGCTGAAAGGCTCCAAAGATCGATGCACATAACTTAATAACCCATTAGAAAAAGTATGAAGTGGACCGTGGTCGAGTCTACTCTATCCGAAATCACGATGCCCCAACCCATCTATATCGAAACGCCGACCGTCTATAAGCATCAGCTCTATCCACCTCTTCTTTTAAGGGTCCCAATAACTGTGAAGCGTGCGTTCGCCGCCATGTTCTCGCAGAATTGAAAAAAGCACGAATGTTCATGTCCAATCGTCAAGCAGGAAGGCCTCCACAGCCAACTATTTACGCGTCCTCGTCGTCGGTGTCAGCGGGGTGCGGTGTGCCCTTGGGGCTGTTCAGCCACTCGATGTGCCTCAGGCGACGCCTGGCCTGCTGCTCCTTCAGGTCCTTCTTGGTCATCTTCCTCTTCTTCTTAGCCTTGAAGTTGAGCGGCGTGTCGATGTTGTCCTCCACTCCGCTGTTGACAGCGCTGTTCATGGCGCTGCTGACGTTCGTGCTCGCTCCGTTGACGGGAGTGCTGACACCAGACGACGGGGCGGTAGAGCCAGGGCGAGAGTCTTCAAAGCGATCTAGGGAGATTGCGTTGCTGCCCCTGTGTGTCATCCGTCCGTCTCGCACGTGCCACTGTTCCGAGGCCAGCGCACCTACAAACTCCTCGTTGTGACTGATCATCACCACACCGCCCTTGAAGTCGCGAATAGCAACGGCCAGGCCACCTAGCGAGTCACGGTCCAAGAAGTTGGTCGGCTCGTCCAACACCAGCAAGTGAGGGTTGTTCCACATGGCGCCAGCGATGACAACCTTGACCTTTTGACCGCCGGACAGCGATCCAATCTCGTTGTGGTTGGCAATCTCCGGGTCAAGTCCAAGATCCTCAAAGTGCTGAGAGATGACCTTGGGCTCAAGGACACGGTAACCGAGACCCTCCCGTGAGGCCTCGTGATCATCGAACTCCTGCACCAACTTGTCGAAACCGAGCTCAATGAGGGTCTCGCGGCTGATCTGGGAGTTGTGCTTGGGCAACCATCCCTTCCATTGACTGTATTCATGTTAGTCATTCGCTTACTCATTGAGTTGGAGATTGGGGAGTTGTTGGTAAACTTACATCTCGTACTGGAAGGACTTCTTGTACTTCTGTCGACCAACAAGGGTCTCGATCTGCCGAAGACCCTTTCCATCTCCCATGTCGATTGGCTTCTCCATTTGAGCACGGTCCGCGTCAGACAGGGCTCTTGTCTCCTTGAAGTGAACCTCTCGGTCATCGCCGTTTTGGTAACGCCACTGGAGATACTGGTTGGGCGTCTTCTCAAGATGCATCTCCACGTGCTCAAGCGCGTGCTGTTTGATGTAACCGATACGCAGGTTGGGGTGCTTCTCCACCTTTCCAACTGTTGGGATGACTTCGCCTGTCAGCAGCTTGATAAGTGTGGACTTTCCAGCACCGTTGGGCCCGATGACAGCAATGCGAGACGACAAAGAAAGTTGGCAGGTAACGTCGGCCAAAGATGGCTTTGGGGCCTTGGGATACTGGTAGCTGACATTCGTCATACGAACGATGGCACGGGTCTGGGACTTGATGCCAGATAAGATACCAGGTGGCGGGAATCTGAATTGTACCAGGCTGGCGGACAAGGTGTAATAGCTCTTCGCTTCGGGGCGAACCTTGACAAAAGCGTTGAGGTTACCCTTGAAGTGACCAAGCTTCTTGCCCGGTTCGTAGTGGTAGATGTCCGTTGTGACGTTATCCAGGAAGCCAGAGTCGTGAGAGACAATCAGACTAGTAATCTCCGTGTGCGATTTGAGGTACTCTTCCAACCATGCGATGTTCTCGACATCCAAGTGGTTAGTAGGTTCGTCCAGCAGCAAGACATCGGCCTTCTGCAGCATAGCCCTGGCCAGTGCGAGCTTCATCTTCCAACCTCCCGACAGGGAGCCGACCCTTTGAGCCTGTCGGCCATCGGGGCCAGAGGTGAAACCGAACTCTGCGAGCACTTCCGAAATACGCTCAATACCTGTGCCGAGCTTCGTAATCTCAGGGTCCTTGGCAACAAAGTCGAGGATGCTGAGATCGGCATCCTCGCCCTGGTTGTGTTCGACATAGCAGGTTCGGAGGACATCCTGTGAGGGGAACCCTTCCAGCTTGCCGCCAGAAATGGCCTTCATCAAGGTCGACTTTCCGGCACCATTGCGACCGCACAGTCCGTAGCGATGACCCTTCAACAGGCGCAAGTTAGTGTGCGAGAGCAGGAGCATACCGCCGTAGGCCAGGGAGAAATCGGCGTTAACAATCTCGACCTCTCCGTCATCCTCCTTTTCGGGCTCGCCGAACTTGCGATGGTCCTCGTCAATGTAGTACTTTTGAACGGCGTCCGCGACAGCCTGGTGGGCACCAGAGCCCTTCACGAAACCCTGGAGATAGGGCGCAAGCTTTCCGGCGATGCGGTTGACGTAGCGATGGTTGACGTCTTCGGCGATGAGTTCACAGGCATACGGCTTTGCCGCCTTGAACAGTTCCGCGTCGCCGGTGACGCCGCCGTTTTTCTTGATCTCGGCATCAACGATCTTGGCAACATCGTCGGCGTTGATGCGCTCAACCACGTCCTTGTCGGTTGCCATAGCCTTGTCCATGACGTCCAACGCTCTCTGGGCAAGCTCACGGACCTCGGGAAGGGATGCACGGTCGAAGACACCCTTGACACCGGGCTTCAGCTTTGGCAAGAAGGTACGTGCCTCGATCGGGTCGTGCACTAGCTTGGTGAGGTTTTCGGTAATGACGACCGTCCTTCGCAGGGTTTCTTGGGGTGTGGACGGGGTGTGGAGAGACCGCTCCAGGAAGGGTGTCAGGAGGGCGAGAACTGGGGATGTGACAATCGCAACGAAAGTTGTCTGCGAAAGAGCATGGATGGCCTTGTATACTGCGTCCGGAGAAGGCTTGCGCATGGCCTCGAGCAGCAGAGGCAACTTGGGGGCCACGTCGTCGTTTTGCAGGAGGGCGGTGAGCGAGTCCATTGTCTTGACTGCTTGCTTCTCGACCTCGGGCTTCAAGTCGTGCATGCCATTCTCGACGAGTGGGATCAGGCCGGCCAGCTTGGCACCCATTATTTCGCGCAAAACGTCCTTTTCATGGGCCTCCTCCTTTGTGCCGCCGAACTCGAGCTTAGCCTTGTCGGCCATCTTCTGCATGAGTTTTAAAGCGCCGACAGTGCCTTGCCACTTGCCAGTTGTCTTGGACAGGTATCTTTGGAGGGCAGGGAGGAGGCCGACGACGAGAGCCTCGGGGCTCAGGTGGTTGAAGAGGGCATCGATGCCGTACTGTGCTGCGTCGCGGACAACGGAGCCCTTGTCGGCTAGGGCGTCGAGGGCGCAAGCGATGACGCCGCCATCTTTGACGAGGAAGATGACTTCGGAAACGGGCTGTCGTGGGGGGAACCGCTCGAGGAGTGCACCAAGAAGGTTCTGTGCGCTCTCTCTCCGGAGACCGGACTTCTTGTCAGACGCGGCCTTCTTGACCTCGGCGAGGATGCCGTAAGACTCCAAACCGCGGCATCCGACGCTGGGCGAGTTCAGAAGAAGTTCGCAGAGACCGTAGGCGGCCTCGACCGAGGCGTTGGAGGTCTTTGCGTTGAAGATAGCCTCCATGAAAGCCGACACATCGGCTTGCGATGGTGGCGGGGCGTCGCCATTTGCGACGACGGTCGGCGGGTTCATTTCAGATGAAACCGAATGCGGCATTCCAGATTACAGAATGTCGGAAAATCTGCAGCAAGATGGTCTTGCTTTGCCACAGAGAAAGAAGAAGAAAAAGAAGGAGTGGAGAGGTTGGCGTGCAAGAAGCAGCCGGGAAAAGGGGGATGGAGCGTGAGTTGGCGACCGTGGTTGAGCGAAAGAAAGAAAATCCAAAGGGTCCGCTGCAGAATTCCCACGGGGGGTAAAGCGAAATCTGCATTCGTCGGTCAGACTTGGGTTCGGCTCTTGGGCAGCTGAAAAATTGCGGTCTATTCTTATCGATAGGCCAGATACAGTCCCGATAAGCCGGGTCAGAGGGCGAGGTGAGACGGCTGATTAATGGGGAGCCTGCTGATAGGTAGTCTGCTTCCTCGGGCAGCGGGTAAGTGTTCCACCATGAACAGAGATCTATTCAGGGACCCTGCATCTACTATGTATAGATTCAAATCAATGAATTCTTCGATTAGCCACAATTTTCCTCTGCGATTCTCCCATCAATTTTAGACTGTTTTCGGCACGGCCTACACTAGCCCAACTCGATTTTTGTGATAAAACGTCGCTCCACGTCATTTTAATGCTTTTACCCTATACCTACACCCTACCTTTAAGCTTTCCTTTTAGCCTAAAATAATAAACCCTTAACATTTACATTATGTCTTATTATTAATTATTATATTTATTCTTATATCTTAAAACCCTTTATAGTTAAGCCTACTTATATTATAGTATTTTATAATACCCTTAATTAACTTTAAAAAGCCTTAATTATTAAGTTATCTTATAAATATCTTATAAATTTAATAAGCATTATTAAGCATTATATAAAGTTATAAGAATAAAAAGCATAAAATATAAGTAAAGTTATTTATTTATTATTA